>JASEVX010000011.1:54087062-54618817 GCA_031761405.1 Serripes groenlandicus | reverse complement strand
CAAGTCTAAATTGGCTAAATTTAATCCTAAGCCTTTTACTTTTTTAAATTCATTAAATAATTTTTAAATTCATTAAATAATTTTTTAATTCAAAACAATTCTTAAACTTACAGAAATACTCTAATCTCGAGCAATTATTTATAGAACTAAGCCATTTTTGAATAAAAGTGTCCCTAATGCCTCTTTTAGTGGTTTTAAAACATAAACTGGATGTTTTTTATCAGAATTCATTAAATATCAAAACCTATACTCATCAAGCTTCTGTTTCACTTTATTGAACCACAAAGAGTTAGAGCGATTTGATATTATAATGTGCTCACATTAAACTATCTGTATTATCTTTAGTTTTCAACAAATATCTGAGTGATCTTTCGAGAGCTATTATCGTCAAAGGATATCGACCGAGTTCACCATACACACCGAACTTCGGGGTTTGTGTTCTTTCAACAGCCTTAACCCATTACTTCACATAGACGACATTTGACACCTGCCATTAAACATGACTTTTGAAAACATTGCAATAAAAGGTGAAATTGCTCAAAACGAGCAATTTCACCTTTTAATGCAATATTTTCAACACTTTATCAATATAAATCTTTCAGTTTTCTAGATTGTTGAAATTGTTCGCCTGATGATTGTAAAGCAGACGACCTTTGAAAAGTAATGGGTTAAGACAATATATACCCCAAAACTCCGCACCGTAAAATATTTGTTTTAATATCCAATTTGTTTAAATAAAAACAAAATATTACTCATAGCTCTTGGTGCCTGATCATGCAAAGCACTAACAGCATTATGCATTCATCCTTTTTTAGAGAATTTTACCTCCAAGTAATAAAACTGATTCTTTACTTCTAAATGTGTAGACCATTCAAAATCACAGATTTTCTTTCTTTTTTCAAATATACAAATTTTACTTTTACCAACATTAATTCTCAATCTCCAGTGTGAAGCATACAATCCGCAATATTGTGAACTATGTTTATCCGTAGTGAAAAGTATCATATCATCCGCAAAAATAAGGAAAACTATAGAAACATATTCTATGTCGTTTTCTGTTAAATTATCAATATTAAAAGACTTATATCATTAACACATAAAATAAACAATATCGGTGACAAAGGGCTCACCTTGCTTCAATCCTACTGAAATGTTTATGAAATCAGACAGTTTTGCATTATCAGAAACCTTAATACATGTAATATTAGTATATAATGATTTTACCATAGTAACAAATTTAGAACTTAATCTCGACGTAATACGCTTTTGTATCAATAATTCTCTGTTTATAGTTTCAAAACATTTTTCATAATCAATAAAAGCACAAAACAATTGTAAACATATATGATTGTACATGGATGGGACTTAAATAAAATATTAAGATGTAATCATACAATGAAAATGGCATTGTCATTGTGGTTTGTTCCCGTAACGTCGACTCGATTTAATCCCTAGCTGGTCGGTCGAGCGGATCGGTGGTACCCATTAGAGGGTAATTATGTAACAGGTAAATATGATAGATAGATATTCTTTATTTTATAAAGTAAACTTTACATAGTTTCTGGTTACATGCAAAAAAGTATATACATGTTTAAACAAAGTCATGAATGAATTATAAGCATTGATTCGATATAACACATACATATACGAGGATGAACAAAACATAGATATTTACATGTATAAGTAAACTATATACTTCATAAAAATATAAAAAATAAAGTTTTGAAATGTTTCGTTCATGGTTAATGTCAGATTCATTTCTATGTGTAAATGTCAAACGTAGAGTTGATGCCTCTCGGGTATAGTTAGCCAAATTTATCAATGTTTTCTTGCTATCACTTTTTAAGAGTTCGACAAATTTATTATGTATACTTATTGGTTTAGATTCATGAGACGGGTGTGTTTTATATATATATATTACATACATGATACAGTTCACATTTTCTTTAATGTCTTTAAGATGTTTTTACCAACTGTCTTGTGCAGACATAAACAGTTTATAAATATACGATTTTCTGATCACGACGAGCAAAAAGCAGTAATTGCTTACCAGGAGAAATTACTCCGTTCGTCACAATGTGTTCAACTCTGTGAAAAGAATATACTTTCATTTCTAGAGAATGTTCACTTGTATTTTCTCAAACGTCTGCTGCAGATTTGTTCTTAAACTCGTCTGTTGCAGATTTGTTCTTAAACTCGTCTGCTGCAGATTTGTTCTTAAACTCGTCTGCTGCAGATTTGTTCTCAAAGTCGTCTGCTGCAGATTTGTTCTTAAACTCGTCTGCTGCAGATTTGTTCTCAAAGTCGTCTGCTGCAGATTTGTTCTTAAACTCGTCTGCTGCAGATTTGTTCTCAAAGTCGTCTGCTGCAGATTTGTTCTTAAACTCGTCTGTTGCAGATTTGTTCTCAAAGTCGTCTCTGCAGATATTTTTTTTAAGTCGTCTAAATCAGATTTGTTTCGAAGGTCGTCTGTTGCAGAAAGAAACTTATTGGCAAAAGGAGAAATTGCTCATTATGAACAGTTTTTTTTTCTTCTGCCACAATGTTTTCAGAAGTCGTTTGCTGCAGAGGCGTCAGAAAGCGTCTGTGTGTTAGAAAGGGATAAACACGTCTTCGAAACAGAAATATTCTACGACCTTATTCTTTCCACAAGTCACAGGTCAGCTTTGTGTAAATTTAGGTGTTGCATAGCCCCAAATACGCATCAGAGTCGTATGTTGCAGATTTGTTCTCAAACTCGTCTGCTGCAGATATTTTCTTAATATTAGTCGTCTAAATCAGATTTGTTCTCAAAGTCGTCTCTGCAGATATTTTTTTTAAGTCGTCTAAATCAGATTTGTTTCGAAAGTCGTCTGTTGCAGAAAGAAACATAGTGGCAAAAGGAGAAATTGCTCATTATGAACAGTTTTTTTCTTCTACCACGATGTTTTCAGAAGTCGTTTACTGCAGAGGCGTCAGAAAGCGTCTGTGTGTTAGAAAGGGATAAACACGTCTTCGAAACAGAAATATTCTACGACCTTATTCTTTCCACAAGTCACAGGTCAGCTTTGTGTAAATTTAGGTGTTGCATAGCCCCAAACACGCATCAGAGTCGTATGTTGCAGATTTGTTCTCAAACTCGTCTGCTGCAGATATTTTCTTAATATTAGTCGTCTAAATCAGATTTGTTCTCAAAGTCGTCTGCTGCAGATTTGTTCTCAAAGTCGTCTTCTGCAGATTTGTTCTCAAAGTCGTCTTTTGCAGATTGGTTTTCGTTCGGGAAAAGGTTTATACACGTACGTGGCCAATGATTGGGCTCACTACATCTTCGAATTGTGGTTTACGCAGCTTACCTAATACATATTGATAATGTAGTATGAGTAACCAGACAAGGGATATCTTTGTCTACAGTTCTTCACGCGTAAAGGTCGGCGAATAATCCTTACTGGAAAAACATTAGTCAACATACTTGTTTAGAGCGATATAAACTTATAACTGAAAGATAATATATTGTATTGTATACTTCGGTTTTTTCAGACTTCTCGCCAAATTGTATGACTTTTGTCTTTCCAATGTATTTATCTTATTGTTAGAAGTAGTATGTACTTATAAGTTGAAATAAGAATCATATATAGTGTTAATTCCCTTGTGATCATAACCACAGAAAAACCTTATACTATTAATACTTATGTTATAATGTATATTTGAATAGTTTTGTTATGCATGTGATGATATTTTGTAGTCATGTTTTTTGCATGTTCAACCATTGTGTATGTATTTTGTATGGCCAATGGCACATTTAGTGCCGACTTGCCTAATCAAATTATTTGAGTTGAGTTGAGTTTTGTGATCCAGAAAGCCCTGATCAGACCTTGCACACCGAGTGACAAGGTTAGTCGGACTTTCGCATCGCGAGCTTGGGACCAGGGTTCGATTAACGTTCGGCACATTTCAATGAAATGGAAAATGGAGTGTTTTTTTACTCCTTGTTTTTTATGTTTGTAGGGATAACGCTACGACCGACGCATTGTTAGCAGTGCAGACCTTTCCAAGAGTAGTAGTACGTAATTTACAACAAAACAAAACGAATATGAGGCAACAGGAATACTGTTGAAAGCGGAGTTAATCCACCTAAACAAACGAACTGACTAAACTGGTCACATATTCTCTACCAGAGATTCAGATAAGGAGGAGTATACAGCTCTTTTCCCCACAATATCTCTCTTATTATCCAATCAAATCCTATGATTTTGGTACTCAAAAGAATCGTCTCATTGATACGATTCTTTTGAGTACCTACATCATAGGGTTAGATGGTAAAGTAAGGATTTTAGAACGTAAACACTCCCCTTATCTAGAGCTCTGCTCTACCATGGGAGTTTCTGTCCTGCAAAACTATTGTACATATTTATGATACAATAGGCATTATAGTTTGACGCTATTCAGATTTATAGGGTGTGAAAATGGGGAATTAAAAGCTGAATCGGTCATAAAGTGGTCATCATTGTATATTAAGTTGATCCTTAATAGCCTTAGGCTTATAGTTGTATCTCTTTTTTGGAGATGGAAGATGTGGTTGACCCAAGAAAGGACGGTTGTTGGTTGATTTTTGTAACTTTTCCCCGCATAGGCCTACAGCGATCTTTCTAGGTGCGTATGTCTCAAATAAATAGTACCAGGGCGTATAAACGCATTCCAGTGAGTAGCCCCAAACACGCATTAAAACAGGCAGATATGATAATAGAGGATCGGTAAGCGTCCATTTGACATGTTCTTGAAGATGAACTGGTCGTCTCAATGATTGTGATATTTGCAGTGATTTGAGATCGGAGCTTTATCATTCTTAAGGCTGAAGAATTGGAGTCATATTAGTCCACATTGGGTAAAAGTGGCCAGCTTTCGAACGCATTTACAAGCATTTTCATGGTAAGAATTTGTGCCAAAACGTGTAGCAGACGGATTTTTAAAAACATGATAACAAAAGAAGAATTTCCTTGTATCGCCATGTTTTTAATTCTATTCAATTATTGTACTTTCATTTTAAGGGAATTTCCAAAAGTTTCGGGTATGTTTTCAAAGTCGTCTGTTGAAGATGTGTTGTATACATGTGGGAAAGGGTTAATATTTTGAAACGACGTAGTGCTGATCTTTGAAAATCTTGTCTTATTTTCGTACATATATTATATTTCAGCAATTTCAGCCAAATAAAGTATCAATTTGTTCCAAGATTTATTTTTGCTTTAAGTTACTTAATTCTTGCATTAGGTGTTATAAACAACCTTTGTTTCCTTTTCATGTTCGATTATTGGTGTTACATTGCTAATATTGGGATAATGCAATGCTTGTATAATAGGCTTATATCACAAGTTTCCTATAATTCTTATTTGAATGGCAATGTATAATAAGTGTCTTGATTTGTTATCTGTATGTACACTTATGGCATGAGCCGTCCAGCGAGAAAACCAATAGTATGGCCTCTGCGTAATGTATCGACCCGGATCAGCCTGCGCTGTCCGCGCAGACTGATCCGGGCTGACACATTCCGTTTCAGGGGGATAGAGGTAGAGATTTATAATTCCTGAAACAGAAAATCCACAGGAGGCGAAACGTGTCTATCCGGGTAAACCTGCGAGGCTGATCCGGGTCGATACTTTACGCAGATAACACAATGTTGGTTTTTCTCGCGGGACTGCTCAATGTCATTGTTTGTAAAGGGATGAGACTAAAAATAAAGAAATATAAACAACACATCTGACGACTTTGAACACATCTGACGACTTTGAACACATCGGACGACTTTTAACAAATCTGACGACTTTGAACACATCTGGCGACTTTTAACAAATCTGACGACTTTGAACACATCTGACGACTTTTAACAAATCTGATGACTTTGAACACATCGGACGACTTTTAACAAATCTGACGACTTTGAACACATCGGACGACTTTGAACACATCTGACGACTTTGAACACATCGGACGACTTTTAACAAATCTGACGACTTTGAACACATCGGACGACTTTGAACACATCGGACGACTTTGAACAAATCTGACAACTTTGAACAAATCTGACGACTTAGAACACATCGGACGACTTTGAACACATCGGACGACTTTTAACAAATCTGACGACTTTGAACACTGATAACTTTGAACACATCTGACGACTTTGAACAAATCTGACGACTTTGAACACTGACAACTTTTAACACATCTGACGACTTTGAACACATCGGACGACTTTGAACACTGACGACTTTGAACACTGACGACTTTGAACACTGACACCTTTGAACACATCTGACGACTTTGAACACATCTGACGACTTTGAACACTGACGACTTTGAACACATCGGACGACGTTGAACACATATAGGCTAAACTAGGGAAAGTATAATTGAGCGGTACACTCTACCATGACGAGCCCCGGTAGCTCAATCCAGGGGTTGTGAGTTCGAACCCCATCTCGGCCAATATTCTTTCCGACGTTTGACAAATTTCATTGCAACAAGCGTCATTCGTCTTCCACCAATGGGCTAACACCCTATGTGGAAAAGCAGCCAGTTGCTTGGAAAGAATGTTGTTTGGGATACTGGTGTGAGAAAGCAAGCAGACACATGAGTAGGTAAACTGGCTTCCGTGATATGACTGAAAAATTGTTGAAAACGGTGTACAATCCCAATCAATCAACCAACTATACAATGACTGTGGCGAGCGGGCATTGAACCCGGGACGCCTGGTTCAAACTCGCCCCGCAATAACCATTCGGCCACGGTTGATTCCTGGACAAATCAGAATATGAGCCGTCCCGTGAGAAAAGCAACATTGTGGACTCTGCGTAAAGTATCGACCCAGATCAGCTTAAGCATGCCGCGAAGGCTAACCAGGACAGACACTGTTCGCCTCCTGTGGATTTTCTGTTTCAGGAATGATTACTCTATAACTCTATCCTCCTGAGACGGAATATGTCGGCCCGGATCAGCCTGCGCGGACTGTGCAGGCGGATCTGGTTCGATACATTACGCAGACGCCATAATGTTGGTTTTCTCGTGGAACGACTCATATGTTCTTTGTACTAATTCGTCATTTTCTCAAAATGTCCTCAAAAGTGTCTGTTTTTAATTTGTAAAGGTACCAGCTTGTTGATGTAGTGCTTTCTTCGCATGAATGCGAAACCGAGGTTCGATCAAACGGGTCATACCAATGATTTGAATATGATGTCCATCGTTTCTCTCCTTTATTGAGATTTCGAGGATTATTTAATCAATTACCCAATGTTTACGGAATAAACTTACATTTGCAACGGTAGTAAAGTTGTCCAGGTTTGTTATCAGTATTCGGATAATTTCGTGATATAACTGAAAGCAGCGTAAACAACGTCGAAACAAACCAACTAAAGGAAATGCTCATGAATGAAACTGATAAATAAGCAGTATCCAAGACTGGGCACGTAGTTTGGGTTTTAATACAATAAGCAACAGCAAGACATTTTGGAGTTTTAGAAAATACATATAATGACATAAAAGAAGAAATAAATAAATAAAAAATATTTTAAACAATACAGCATTTCAAAATGAAAATTGCTAAAGTAACAATTTTCTGTAGCATAAAAAGAATATCAAGACTGCAAACATAAAATAGAAAGAAAATACGTAAATACATGTATGTACCCTGTTTTAAAAAGGAAAATGTGAATTCCTACAAAAGAAGTAGCACTTAATGTAATTAGGTTATGTTTTACATGTATAATCGAAGGGAGAAAACTCTTACTATATGAAAGGCTAATATTTTAGGTCAAAGGGAAGCAATTCGGATTGGAGCACCGGGCCCAAAACGCTTTAATGGTCGCCTATGGAAAATAAATTGCTTCCATCTGACCTAATATTGGCATTTAAAATAAAAATCGGAACACCTCTGCTAAACTCGTTTATTGACTTCGGAAGTCGTTCATGAATACACCTTATATATGGTAAGTGAATCGGTTTTTTGGTTGTGTTACGCGGTTAAAGTAGTCCCTTTTTAAAAATGGGCTAGCATGCGAAACTAGCTGCATGAACTGCATGAAATCACGGAAACGAAATTTGAATTACGTCATTAAACCAGTTCCCACTTGTAAATGCAGTTTGACGTATCTGCAGCAGACGGCTTGTGCCACAAGGTCGAGAATTTTAATAAGGTTACCTAGACAATTCCAATCGGCGTCTGCTGTAGATTTATGTATGCGGGAAAGGGTTAATATGGCGCTATTATTAAACTTATTTTCGCGAGGTAGCCGATTGAATTTACGAGTTAAACTGAGGTGATCCGATTAGCTTTCGTCTGTAATTCAGCTCGACTGATATTCAAAAGCAAATTCAAAAGTAAAATATATAACGACTGGTGTGGTATGCAGATTAGTTCTAATTAACTCCTGAAACACTAGTTTGTCCGAATACATATTGCATCAGACTAAATAAACAAATACTATTTGAATATTGCTTTTTTTCCTTAGACGAGCGTTTTCTGATATATATTAGGAAAACTGTCTCTTTCTCCTGCATTGTATTCAAAAGTCAGCTGCAGCAAATGCGGCAAAAGCAAGATCAGTTTAGAAAACAATTTTTTACCAAAGAAGCTTTTATTTTTGCATTATATAGTAATCGTACAAACTAATGGCTTTGGAGTTCAGTACCATTGGTACCTTCTTACACAAATGTTCTGTAATGATTATTACTACATCCGAAGACCTAATAACACTTGTGTTATTAGGTCTTTGCTACATCCAACCTGAAAATAGATCTTATTTTTTGCAAACAAAATCTCTAATAAAAAGGATAACTCCCTGGAAAAGAAAGACATCACAAACAAATTTATGTAATTAATCTACCAATAAAAGGAAACAAAATATTGCCGTATATATGCAAATTGAATATTTTGTCTTCCTTTTAAATGTTCTGTTCTCGGTGGCCTGATATCATAATTTCATAGCTTAAAATGAAAAAGTCGTTATAGCTGAAAAATAATTGTATGATTTCGGTTAAAGAGAAGAGAACAGTTCAACTTATAATAATAGGAGAAATTGCTGGTATTGAGATTGTGTTTCTTGTAGAAATGTCATCAAGTCTTCTGCGTCAAGGAAATCTGCAATCTCTTTAAAAACCGGACCTTAACGGCGCTGCAGTAGCAAACGCTGCCTGCCTGTTACAGGTCGTCTCACATTGATCTCTACTTCAGCCAATACAATTATCGCCTACTATTCGTTATATATCAACAGGGGAGATAAACCATATACATAAACGAGATAGATCAGTGAAGGTCATACGTTGGTTGTATCGTGCAATTTCATTGGACAGAATAATCAGAACCTGCTCACTGATTAGTTTCATGTAAAAAGCCAATTTGAGACGACCTTATTACGCAGTATCGTCAGAGCTAATACACGCACAGTTTTTAAGTATTTCGGTCTGACTTTAATGAGATTGAGACATCTGTTAATTAGAAGTGCATATAGATATGCAATCAACTGATATGTGTGTTCGGTGAAGATCAATGAAATGAAATTCTGCATCCATGTATTCGAAACTTAAAAGAAGTAAAACCAATTTTAAAAACGATTATGAATAGTGATCTTAACCTTTTACCTGATATGGCATTTTGAGATAGTAGAGGCAAAGTGGGCTCTTTAGGACAGAAACTTCCCTCAAAATTATGTAATATAAGTCAGGGGAGGTAATCGAGGTTCGGACTACCGACTTCGAGTTAAAGCGATACTCATACGAAAGGGGGGTAACAGCTACTTATTAATATCTACACTGAAAACTCCCCTCAAAATGATGTAATATAGGTCCGGGGAGGTAATCGAGGTTCGGACTACAGACTTAAAGCGATACTCATACGAAAGGGAGGTAACGTTTATGCAATATAGGTCAGGGGAGGTAATCGGAGTTCAGCCTACCAACTTCGAGTTTAAGCGATTCTCATAAAACGGACTCGTTAGTCGATGTGAAGACATAAATGAGATTTAAATTACTAAATCAGATTAGAATATAGATAAAGATTGTGTAAATTACCAGATCATTTAAAATTGCCTCCAGCTTACAGTGTATGTATATATATATATGAAGTGTTGACAGAATTGAGTATTCTAACTTACAATGGCTTTTAACGTATAGTTGATAGTTGGAAATTAAAATTCGCTAAAGCGAAGTTTGGGATGGAATCCCGTAAATCGGTGAATGTCAACTTGTATGCGGGTTGTACATACATTCATCTTAAACAATTTAAAGATGGTAAGACGTTTAGCTTAGGAATAGAAGAATATGAGGAGTTGGGGGAGATTTTGTTAGATTCTTTGAGGAGAGTGGATGAGCGATTTAGAAATGAGGTATGTACATCGTTGTTTTTTTTATATTATTATTATTATTATTCATTATATACATTTTCTCTCGTATAATCGTTAATTGCGATACATTGAGTGAAACTTCTTATTATAACTATTACATGCTCATAATTTTCGCAATGTTTTCCAAAACTAATTCTTATAATATTTAATGATACATATTTATACATTATATATATATTCTCTCAGTATAATCGTTAATTGCGATAAATTGAGTGAAACTTCTTATTATAACTATTACATGCGCATAATTTTTACAATGTTTTCCAAAACTAATTCTTATAATATTTAAAGATACATATTTATATATTGTATATATATTCTCTCAGTATAATCGTTAATTGCGATAAATTGAGTGAAACTTCTTATTATAACTATTACATGCGCATAATTTTTACAATGTTTCTAATAATATTTCATGACGCATATTTATATATTATATATATATTCTTATTTTGATAGGACGAGGAAGAAACTGATGATGACTACTACGGAGAGTGATGAGGACACTCTATCCATTGTTGGATGAGGAAGAAACTGATGATGAGGACGTGGCGTTAACTCAAATACAGACTACTACGGAGAGTGATGAGGACACTCTATCCATTGTTGGATGAGGAAGAAACTGATGATGAGGACGTGGCGTTAACTCAAATACAGACTACTACGGAGAGTGATGAGGACACTCTATCCATTGTTGGATGAGGAAGAAGAAGAGGATGAAAAGAAGAAGTTCGTTAGTATGACGTTGGAAGAGGTCATGGAGGGGAAGAAGAAGAAGAAGAAACGAAATGTAATTGTAATTAAAGAAAGCGATGAGGAGGACGAAAGTCCAATCGTCGTTAAGAAGATCAAAAAGCAGCCAGACGGGTGAGTAATTATTTTATTTCTTTAATCCGATATTTTTCCCAACGATGTCTCCTCTTTAAATGCTTAAATAAAAAATAGAAAAAATGAAAAAAGAAAAGATGTATATAGTGTAAGTCAATAATACGCAGCTTTATCGTATTATGTATGATAAAACATTTAAAAAATTATAGGATACATGTTGAAATTGATTTATAACGACTCTATGAAACTAAATTTATCATATATTTGGTTTTTTTCAGAAAGTCACTAAGCGAACAGATGAAGGTGTCTGATTGTGTATTTATCAAGTCTTCATTCTTATTTTTAAGTATAATTTTCAATTTTCATTTTCAATTCAATTCAAAACATTTACGTAAAATATCAAATTCAAATTCATAACTTTTAAATTCATATATTCAGATTTATACCCCCATATTTCCTAATTCAATGTTGTAAGTGTACAACCATTGTATAGACATGGAATGCTCTCTCTCATTGAAACGAAACGACACTCTTACCAAATTATGTCTGAGTAAAACGTGAGCGGATTCTCGCTTATAGCTATAAATTTATAATTCCAGATTTACGTCAGTAACAAATTAAATCAGAAAACTTCACCTATCTCTACAACTAAATCTAAAACTGTTTTATACTGTGATTTTCTCGTAAAATTATCACCAAATGAATTTAAATTCCTACATAATTCATGTTATTTTTACTTGTTTCGAAATACTTGAACAGAGAAAGCTTCATAGCATTAAACTTACGAGTTTAACAACTATAAGCGCAATACATTTTATAAGATTTAGTGCATACTTAAATAGTAATGAAATCTACGAATTGATTGGGAAATGTTATGAAATTGAATTTGATGTGTTGCGTGAATGTTTTCCACATAGTGTTTGATATGATACTTCATTATATAAGGAAATGCATTATTAGTATACTATACATTTTAAATTATTAATTGGAAGTCATGAACATTTACAAAATTTAACTTACTGGATATGTCTACGCAGTAAAAATGAAGCATGAATTATTAATATTTAGATATTTATCATACTCAAAAGTGGGATTATTATTCTAATTTCATCCCATAATTATGTTTCTAATATTTCAAGACAGCTTTTAAACAGTTTTAGAACTTTAAATATACAATGTTTATTTTTTTCTTTTTCTTTTTATATTATTACATGTATTATTTTTAAACTCTTCATACTGTGTTTTTAATAAAAAATACTGATTTCAATATTCATAGTAAAAAAATATATATATGTCTATAGACTATGAGAATAAAGTTTAATACTGAATCTATCGTCTTTTTTACCCGATAACATGTTATAGTGGTAACACAGTGTGTTTATCTATATAGCGGTGACTATGACATACGTTTTCTAGCTTTCACACATCAGTACTGTACACAACATTCGTTCTAACACTCCCTCAAAAGCTGATATTCCACCTAGACCTGAAGCTCATTGGTGGAAGCAGATTGGTGCATTCCACTTATACTATACTATTTTTATACACGACTAATTTCACATTTCTATACTGTGTTTTCAAACATCGTCTGCTACAAGACGCGTCAAAATTGTTATTTTCGCACGAGGGGGGAAAGATAATACAATGCGATATATTGTGTGTATATATCTGAGACAGTGATGAGAGACGATCAAAGGATTGTTTGATTAGTTAAGGTTTAACACTATTTTCAACAATATTTCATTTATATCACAGTGGCTAAAACATTTACCAATGCGTTTCCCAGCCTTCTCACCATAGTACTTTACACACCATTCTTTCTAAGCCCACCCCAACTCCTTTCCCACCAAGATCTATACCACAGTGGTGGGAGAAAAATGATACGTGACTAAACCTATAGCCCAGTGCTTGGAGCAGAATGATGCAATTGGTCTATGCTGAAATCTTTTTACGCACGAATACTATAGCATTTCTATACTATGTTTTCAAACTACATGTACTGGAAAACGTGTCAAATGTGTTTCTGTACGAGGGAAAAGGGGTAATAGAATGAGGTGTACTACTCGTCCGAATTCAAATAAGCGTATAAGTAAATTATACAAAATAAAAGACTGTACGATCGAGTAACACTTCTCATTATAGTTGTTATCGTGTAAATGCAACATGAGTAATCATGAACGTAATATAGTAAAAGCGTATTATAATTTAGGTAAGCCGGGCGCCTTTTTAGGACCGCGAAAGTTACACCATATAATAGTAACTATTGCAATAACGAGTTTTCAAGAGAAATAAAATTAGACAAACATTAAAAAATCTTGATGGTTATAGTTTACAACAGCAAGTGAGAAGGAGATATAGAAGAGCTCAGGTAGTTGTTTCGGGAGCGAATGAGCAATACGACTGCTATCTAGCTGATATGACATTGCTTAGTAATAGAAACAACGGGAGGAAATATCTACTTGTGGTAATATATGTTTTTTCTAGACATTTATATGTTGCTTCCTTATCAAGCAAAAGAGCGAAGAAGGTTCTAAAAAAACAGATCGGAAGCAATATGCCTTTAGGGAATTAAATGACACATTTAAAATTGTCAAGGACGAAATAATTTTGTACGAAAGACCCGATTCTTTCTTATTCGCAGAGGTGTCATTCTTGAAACTCTCTTTATAGGCAGAGAGTGTTCGTTCAAAGTATTTTTTCTATTAAAACCAGTTTTATCTCGGTTTGTTCTTTTCTTCATTTGTTTCGAACCAAATAAACATTTTAAATCACCTATGATTTACTATTTGTAAGTGAGTGTAAAGAGCGGCTCTCTGCAAAGGAGATTGATCTACGCAGTTGGTATTCGCGAGTCACGCGATCAACAGTTTTAGCTTAGAAACAGTTCATATTTTAGATATACATGGATAAACATTATAAAATGCCTTCTTCACAAATCAAGACATCTCTTTGAACATGAAAATAACATTCAGTAAGTTAAAATTGCCATTAAAGGGAGAATATTCGACGTCATTTTCATCTCGATATTTACACATGACAATCCGCTGCAAGCAGGTGCGCGTATGTAAACAAATTAGACTGTGCGACGTAAAGGTTTGTAGTTATCGCCTTTTGATTACATGTAGTATATAGTGTAAAATAAAGTATCCCAGTCTAGCTAATAAGGACTGTTTTGTCTTCGTAAATAAAACAAAAAAACATAAATGCGAGTCAAAATAAAAAAACTGAAAATACCTAAAACATCGGAATATTTATTTCATTTTAGTTGTGTCATTACTTAGTGTTTTTAAACAAACACAATTGTAATATGTTCAAGACATCTAAATGTGTTTCTTTCTAATAATAATCCTCCCCCCTCCCATGTCATTTCCGAAAACCTATTAAAACTAGAAGTCGCGGGCTTCTGCCCGGCGACTAATGAGGGGAGTTTTCAGTGTAGATAATAATAAGTAGCTGTTACCTCCCTTTCGTATGAGTATCGCTTTAACTCGAAGTCGGTAGTCCGAACCTCGATTACTTCCCCTGACTTATATTACATAATTTTGAGGGAAGTTTCTGCCCTAAAGAGCCCACTTTGCCTCTACTTGTTGAGATTCGTCTACTTTGAAAATATTTTAAGATAAAAAGGTGAAACATGAAACATTGGGAGTTACATGCTGAATTGTAAACATTGTGGGGAAATGAGATACTATGCATATCTCCTTTTTCATCATTGTTTTCAAAGCTCGTCTGCAGCAGACGGATCAAGTACCGTCTTTATCAGGGAAAAGGTTAGTATATCAATTGTTTATACCAAATATGGACTGTTCCATTGTATCTTCCACAACTACAGCGTACCCTCCAAACGGTCCTTGGATATGCAGGACAGTGCTATTTGCAGAAACTGTAAAATAAAAAACGCTGCTTTAAATCCCGGTTGATTGATTGAGGCTTAACGGAGTTTTTAACATTGTTTCAGTTAAACCACGGCTGCAAGTTCACCTGCACAAGTGTTACCTGGCTTTCTCACACCAGTTATCCACACGACATATTTTCTAAGAAAATGCCTGCTTGTCATCAGTGAGTGTAAGCCCATTCGACTTTTGTCAAACGCCGGAAAAACTGTTGGCCCGGGATTTGAACTCACAAACATCGGATTGGCAGCTCCCGTTGCTACCGACTAAGCTACCGGGGCCGCTTGATCATTGCATCCCGGAAATTTCGCATACAGTCACGTACGTTCTATGAACAATTTACATCCTCAAACATTGTTTTAGGAATCCACCCTGGGCCAGTGGTTAGCATGGGTTATATGAGACCGGTCTCCTGGGGGTAAGTTTCTATTCGCGGCCCGGACATTTCCTAGCTAAGTACTGGTTTGTCACCCAGGGTTTATGGATAATTGTCTCTTGCCGTGATATAATTGAAATACTGTTGAAAAACCCAAACAGTGCGTCGTGAACAAAATACGATAAACAACATATCTATAATTATAAACTAGCTATTCAGAATTACAGAGAAGAAGCATTTCATACAAAAGCAATGTACATTTTTCAGCTAATGTAGTATCAAACATTGTCTATCAAGACCAAACTGCACATGTGGGCACATTTGATTTGATTTAAACTATATAGGTTTCAGGTGAACAGTTGTCTCTAATATACACACGTATATGAACGCTGATTACCAAAGCACTGTTTAGCACACACCTAGAGAGGACGGTGAGAAACTACATTTTTATGGCGACATATTTTTGCAATTGAAATCATACATTTTATGAAAATGCACTTAGCGTGACAAATGCAACTTGGTATAAAATTGGGGAAATTACCCTTACGCAGTAATTATTTATATATTTGCATAAAGGTCAAGGTCGGGTCAAAATAGTCAAATAATAACATTATCAATGTATCATACAGTCCGAAGCACTTACCGTTAGACGTTTTCGTCAAATAGTACACGTGACTACGATCTACGTCACAGAAGTCTGCGATATTCGATACTGACATCGGGTCAAGGTCACCCGAAAAGTCAAGGTGAAGGTTGTACATTTCGGGTGTGTCTGTTGAGATTGTTGCCTGGAAACGAAATAAAAACGTTCAGTCATCGAAATGGAGAACTGGCGTCAGAGAGCTAGGAAACACATGAGCAGGTGAACTGGCCGCCGTGATATGACTGAACCATTGTTGAAAAATGCGTTGAACCCCAATCAATCAACCAATCGATCAATCAATCAATCAATCAATCAATCAACTACGACTGAAGAAGTACTGACAATTTACTCAGGAACGCCATGATATAACTGAAAAACACCTTACCAGCAAACAAGGAAAAGAGAAGTTGAGTGCACGATTTATCTTTACAGTTACTAAGGGTTAAAGATAATAGACTTACCCCATGGCGATGTTGTAGAGTGTTGTAATCGGTTGACCAGAGTCTAGATATTTCACCGATAAAACAGATCTGATTGCCTTCGGTCAGTAATGGACGCATGGCCATGAGACCCTGTAGGGTGGAAGATCGAGATGTTCATTCAAACGGTTAAATATGAACGAGATTTACAGATATAAACAGATATACAGACGTTCCAAGTTTTAGACACATTTGATGCGTCTGGTTTAAAGAGCAATTTCTCATTTTGCCACAATGTTTTGAACTAATTGTCACAACATTTACATTATTTTTGTTGCTGAAATGTTTTCATTTTGCCGTGTTTGGTATATATGGGGAAAGGTTAATGGATGCGTATCTGTTTTCCCAACATGTATAATTGTTTCCGATGATTAACAAAATTCAACTGGGCGTTACCTGTTTCCCACCAATAGGCTTACTTTGCACATAGACAATTAGGTCCATTCGTGGACGATTGTTCGGACAAACAACACAATCGAGCGGCGATGTGCGATACCCTACCATAAGGTATTTGCGACCAGTGTAGACCCTCAGCCAGAGCATCCGTGTAGTCTGATATGAGTCGTCCTGCGAGAAACCCAACATTGTGGACTGGACAGACACTTTTCGCCTCATGTGGAGTTTATGTTTCAGTAATCATTACTCTATACCTATATCTTCCTGAGACGGAATGTGTCGTCCCGGATCAGTCTGCGCGGACTGCGCAGGCTGATCTGGGTCGATACATTACGCAGAAGCCATAATATTGTTTTTTTCGCGGGACTGACGGATCATATGGCTCTGTACTTGTCGCCAAAGAGTCATAGATTTTTTGTTAAGAAACCCCTGTAAAGCAGTATCCAATCCTTAGTACGGATACGTTGGCAGTTGCGTTTTCCATACATGTAATGATATCGTCAAGGTAGTGTTTTTTTCACGAAGAACCGCTCAATTAGATCATATAGACTTTTATTGTTAACCAAATTGAGAACCTCGGATGCCGTATATGTAACCAGCTCAACTGCTTCCGGTATGAGTCGTATTTTTAAACAGTCGCTTAACATCCGAACAGATCCGCATGAATTATATTGTATTGTATTGTTGAATTGCGTTTATGATTTCCGATGTCTTTTATTTTTGTTACTAGCTGCGATGGACCCTATATGAGACTAACCCCCTGACCAAGTTCATGGCACATGTTTGATTTTTACTTACATTCGGGAATTCCGCAGACGTAAAGCTATAAATAGACAAGCTGATGACGGGAACATTGTAGGGAGCGCTGGTGTCTGTCGCCGAATGTATGATTTGTTTCACTTCCGGTAGAACCTGCGCCAATTCTCTCGTGAATATACCATCGCCCCAGTCCCTCTGCCATTCAAAAATCTAAAATAAGAAAACAATTTTGCCATGTCACATGAAAACCGACTGATCAGTGACGATTTGGATCCGCATAGACATCTACCCATCCGAGCAGCGATTGGTATCGACGAGTGTTATTTATCCAGGGGTCGAACATTCGAATACATGCTCGGCCATTGATTGTGTCTGATGATTGAACAAGTTTGTGCTGGTTATTAGCGTCATTTGTCGTCCACAGAGGGGCTAAATAAAGTATATATGGGAAGGTAGCCTGTTACCTTGGAAGATTAGCGTAGATTAGCGTATTAAATACTGGTGCGAGAAAGCAAAGAACGCATGATTAGGTGAACAGGCCGTCGTGATATAACTGACAGACTCCAATCAAACAAAATAAAAAAGCTTCCATCCAGTCTGATCATGCTCTTACATGTTCATTATCTAGTCTTACACACATCCTGGAAGCCTATTGAGTGTATTACCAAAAGGAAACCACATGTAAACATCAACTCTTCCTAGTTGTCTGTTGCTTCATATTTTATTTTCAGATGTTTTAAAGTATCAACGTGTTATAGTCTTATACTATCCGTTGAAATCTTTTGAGAAAATGCAGCACTTCTCACGATGCACAATATGCCTTCAAAACCTTATTTTAAAATAAGTAAGCAATAATCGTCTGTGTATGTTTTAACTGTTTTAATTACTTTTCAAGACGGTATCAACTTTGAAGATTGTCGGTGGTGAGATGTGACATTGTCGTAAATAAAATATTCAACAAAGGGAGCTAAGCAATACAATAAATATTGGACGCCTCTGCAATAGGCAACTTTTGAAAACATTATGGGAAAAGAAAACAGTGCAAATACCGAACACCGTGTGCTCTTTCCGTAATTATTTTTTATTTATTTTATAAACCATACATCAAATTCAATATTGATTTGACTTGCAAATAGTCAGTTCTGCACGGCGAGGTAAAAAATGTTAAAGAACGAACGAATGATATTCCCTTTTTTTATCAGACAATTTCTAGCAGACGACTTTACTTATATCAGTTTAGGTAAATAATTAATGTCGCCATTAACGCAAATGTGTTTCGAAAATATCGAGGAAAAGAGTGAATGTCTTCAAAACGATCGTATGTGCATGTCTGAGTCATCATTACAGGCAGATGTAACCGGATCTATAATCGGCCGCCGCATAGCAATTTAGCTGTGTCTATCAATTTGCGGCGGGGTTTTATGCATATGCGTACAGAGACGAATCTGCCGAGCCTTTGCAACTATTTAATCAACTTCCGCATTTATAAACGTTATATATAGATAATAGAAATATCTGACGAAATGCTGGAATTGTAGCATCAGTAATTGTTTGCCAATAATCCTTAAGTTGATGTGTAAGAGGAGTGTCATCCAGACGCCAAATAGGAAGATGCGGCTCACTAATAAATAGTGCTGTTTTTAACCATTTCCGACATATAGACGCGTTCTGACGCCTCTGCAGCAGACGGATTTTTAAAAACATATTGACAAAAAAAGAAATTGCTCAAAACGAGCAATTTCTCATTTTGCCACAATGTTTTCCACTTTTAATCATAGGTTATCCATTCAATTATAGAGATTTTCTATTGTTTGACAAAATATGTTCAAATTCGTCTGCTGCAGAATTGTCGTGTGAGGGAAAGGGTTAAATGAACCGTGTCTAGCGATTCTGGATCTTATTCCATCTCGGCTTTTGTGTCATATAAAGTTATGTGAGCGTACATCTGTTTTAGTTGCATTTCATGTTTTGTGTCAAAAGATGTAACAACACATATGGAGGCGGTCGGTGAAGAATCTTGTGAAACGGTATGTATGCCTCCTAGACACCAATCATGGTCATTAAAACCTGACTTCGTTTGCTCGTATATAGATGTGATGACTACAAAGTATTTGAGCCATCCCGCGAGAAAACCAACATTGTGGACTCTGCGTAAAGTAACGACATGGATCAGCCTAAGCATGCCGCACAGGCTTATCCGGATAGATACTTTTCGCCTCTTGTGGATTTTCTGTTTCGAAATCATTACTTTATACCTCTATCCCCCTGAGACGGGATGTGTCGGCCCGGATCAATCTGCGCGGACTGCAGAGGCCATAATGTTGGTTTTCTCGCGGGACGGCTCATTTTGTTGTGATTTTAATAATATTGACATAGACTCATCTGAGTCTGCACTGTACGCAGATGCGAAATGATCCAATCATCCCCACGCGCAGCTCATATATAGTTATGTTGAAATATCTTTAAACGCACATAGAGGCTGTTCTCCTCTTGTAAGAATGTGCGTGCGCAGATGCGACAAGACGCTAAATCATCGGACTCGGCGGCTCAAATATATATTCGATTAGACTGTTTCCCATATAAAGACGCTTTCTCAAGTCTCTGCAACAGACGAAGTTTGAAAACAGTGTAGGAAAAGGAAAAATTGCTCATAATGAACAATTTCTTCTTTTGCCAAATTGATTCAAACTGTCTGCTTCAGATTTGTTGTATGTGGGAAATAATTAAATGCACATAGAGACTGTCCGCCTCTTTAAAGACTCCAGTGAGACTATGCGTATGCATATGCGACAAAACGTCAAATCACCAGATATGACTCAATTATAGTTTGTCTAAAGTTTGATATCTAACAAAAGTATACAATTCTTACCTTAATACAACATCCCAGATGAATCATAAACTGTAAAACAAAGAATGGATTGACCCTCATCGTGACCTCTTCAGCAGCCGATCACCAAACAACTAAACTATGAAAAGCAGACGACAATATCAGTCAGGGTTGGTCTAGTCTAATGGGATCTCTAGACTGCTTCGAGGAAGGAATTTACCTTCGCGATAACGACATTCGCGTCATTAAACCCTTTTGCGAATACAGCCGACTTTTGGCGCCTTTATAGTAGTCGGTTTTCGAAAACATTGTTGAAAAGGAGAAATTGCTTAAAAAGGGCAAAGGTGTTCTTCTTACGATATTGCAACCTTTTTTAAAAGGTAAACATTTAATTTTCCAGATATTACAAATATTCCCTCAGTAGTTTTCAAAGCAGACGACTCTAAAAAGATGTCATATCGGGTAAACAAGAAAAGTTAGCAAAATGGATTCTCCCAAAATCGGTTGCATACATTATATTTTTTTTTATAAAGAATGTTTTGAAATTTCTTTTGGCGCTCGATGGTACGGTAAAACCATGTTGCAAAATGAAGTAATATTCTTAACGATCATTGACTACTGTTTGTTTTCGCAACATGATTTGGTCATAAGTCAGATTTTAGCGTCGAAAGGATGACCACATTTACTATAGGTAAGGGTATTGTAGATTTCCAGATAACTTAATGTGTTCGGATGGCCATTTTCTGTTGCCCGCAAGCAGTAGGTAATTGCCTGTGCTTTACGACAACCATCCTTAGAGCTATGTTTTCATTTATATACTCGTATAACAAACTATGCATACTGCATATAACAACATATATAACACGGAGTTTCCGATATATGGAGAAATCAAGGTATTCATAATCATAAAATGTTTATAGGTATATTTAAGCAAAGTGTTATTGATAATTTTGTACAGTGACTTAGAAAAAGGTAATATTTTGTCACTTTTGTACAAATTTATTAAAACAGATTTTTGTCTGGGCGAATATCTAGAAAAAGTAATACAAAGACATATAAGAGTAAACTTGACTAGACTTCGTCTTTCCTCGCATAACCTTAACATAGAAACTGGGAGACATGGAAGTAATAGAGTACCTAGACCAGAAAGAAAATGTCCGTGTTATAGAAGATGAATTTCATTTTGTTATACAATGTGAAGCTACAAAGAAATTAGAAACACGTATATAAAACCTTATTTTTATAAAAGACCAAGCGTTTATAAGTTTGTTGAACTATTAAATTGCAATAAGAGATCAACTATTGTAAAGGTATGCAATTTTATCAGAAAGGCCTTATTAATACGAAATGAGTATGTATTAAATATTTTATGATATGTAAAATTTTAGACAAATTAGTTAGGAAAATTCAGACAAACATACAAACTTCTTTCTAATGCAGGTTGCATACTGCTTAAATATATTTCATTTATCGTTGATAGTGCTCAACAGTTTTATATATTCCTAATTACCCATTACTCACATACTATAAGCTTCAGATCACCTAAATAAGATGATTTTGAGGTAATATATGTAGGTGATTGACAGTATGAATTCGGATTAAGATATGTCTTCCAACAATTGTTAATTTCACACTCTCCTAAACTGCATGAAGTTAAAGGTTAAATTTTCATTATTTGTTATAATCTATTTTTGAAATCTACCAAAATCAGGAAACTTCAAAGTTATTTCGGATTATTATTTGTTTTTCACGTATTAATTATGTTAATGTAAATGTATGTAAATGATGAGATACATGTATTTGTATAAGTCGATTAAAATCTATCTATCTATATACACTGCAGCAATTAACAGTACGAAAAAAAAAACATTCTATAATTATATATGAGCCGTTCTACGAGAAAACCAACTGTATGGACTCTGCGTAATGTATCGTTCCAGATCAGCCTGTGCAGTCCGCGCATGCTAATCCGGCCGACACATTCCGCCTCAAAGGGGATAGAGGTATAGAGCAATGATTCCTGAAACAAAAAAATCCACAGGAGGCGAACAGTGTATGTTCGGGTGAGCATGCGCGGCATGCTTAGGCTGATCCGGGTCGATACTTTACGCAGATTCCACAATGTTGGTTTTCTCGTGGAACGGCTCTATCTATCATATAATACAAAACCGATATAATGCCGGTATTTTTATATTATAATGCATAGGGAGTCTAAAGAAAATATTAGAGGTTTTTTCACAAGTGTAGAAAGAAACGTTTGATTTGCACATCCGATGTGTGTGATACATATTCGGTGAATTTCGAATGCCTCATTGCCTTATTAACGAACACTGCAGGCCCTGATCAGACTTCAATGTTCACCGTGTCACCTATTTCTACACTGGTCGTCTGTGCCCGCCGATCAATTGAAGTGTCCGAACTTTTACGGTTCGCATTTCTGATATTTTTGACTCTTTACAGTTTGGGTTGGACGGAACAACGTATATTTCTGTACACGTTCATATAGTCTAGATTCACTTTTTGCAGAAAACATGTCACATTGTTTGAATATAATTAAAACATGTATATGCAATGATACTTATTATGATTATATATATGAGCTGTCCCACGAGAAATCCAACATTGTGGACTCTGCGTAAAGTATCGACCGGATCAGCCTAAGCATGCCGCCCAGGCTTACCTGGATAGACACTTTTCGCCTCCTGTGGATTTTCTGTTTCAGGAATCATTACTCTATACCTCTATCCCCCTGAGACGTAATGTGTCGGCCCGAATCAGTCTGCGCGGACTGCGCAGGTTGATCTGGGTCGATACATTACGCAGAGTCCATAATGTTGGTTTTCTCGCGAGACGGCTCATATGCACAAATATCAGTGTCGGGTTGCTGAACACATGTTCTATAGTTATTTCCCTTATTCTAATTGTTCAATCAGAGACATAGGTGGACGTACATAGTTGTATGTCTCTCTCCAAGTAGTCTTTCAGACCCACTTCTCTTTTGCATTCAATATAGCTGGCGAGGACTCACTGAAATGATAAAAAAACATTTTGATGCAACAAAGGGGGTCATAATAATTAGAAACTAATGGAAGATCACTGTTTAAAGTCAGATTTTGGCAATTATTACAAACGGCTTGCACGGTCGCTAAACGATGCAGAAAAATACCACTTTACCAATTACCTCGAACAATCACAAAAACAAATAAAAGTACTCAGAAGTACTGAAATTCGGGTTCACATGAAAATGCCAAAGATTAAATATATTCAAAGATGTTGAAAGTACAAAGAAAACAATGATAAGAGTGTGTAACGGGTTACGAACAATGATAAGGGTGTGTAACGGGTTACGAACAATGATAAGGGTGTGTAACGGGTTACGAACAATGATAAGGGTGTGTAACGGGTTACGAACAATGATAAGGGTGTGTAACGGGTTACGAACAATGATAAGGGTCAATATTCTGTAAATTTTGTTTCGTTTACACACTTACTGAATACACAATAAAAAAGAAACTGTTTTTAATTTTGTTTGAGGTTTAGACATAAGTCCTATTTGTTTGAGTGCCTGCATAAATGTAACAGTACATGAACGTGACAAACTGTCCTTCAATGAAGGGTTATACACGAATTTGCTAAATTACTCAGCAAATAATGCCCGAAGTGCTAAACGTAAAGCATAAGTTTGAATTTTGCCGCCTGACCCTTTCCTCTTTTGTGTTTATTTATGTATAACTAGGAATGCGAAACGGGGCCTTGTAGGATTGGAGCAGTTTATTGCATGTACACAAAGCTACCATTTTTCAGTTGAACAGTGTGCGACAAGGAGCTGGAAGATTGCTTTTACCATTTGCATCCTCAGATTAAATCCATGTTTTGGTAGCAAAGTTGCTCATCATTTCCAGGCTAAACCTGCGATTTTAGTCCGGTTCAATTGCGAAGCAACTTAACCAGATATTGCAATCGAAACAACTTTAACGGATGTTCACCGTACAGTCGCCAAAATGAAGTGTGCGCATTATAAAATATATCCACCAGTTCTTATTGAATACTCAAAATAGGCAAATGTCATGTATGAATAACTTCGTTATAACGCAGAAACTGTTGAAAACGTGCCTCTGGAAACATACATATTTATGTTTAATTTTGCATGTTAAACGAAACTCGCTTACTTCTGTGAGATGGTCGAAGATACCCGAGTCACATGTATGTAATCATGCTCAGTATTGGCGGAAGGATCGGATGTCAAGCTTTGTTTCCGCTTGGATAAATAAATATCCTGACCAAAAATATGAAATATGTTAGTAATTACAAAGGTATATAAGTTACATTTATTTTATATGGAGTTTAACGTATCAAAATAATTTCTGAAGAGTCCACGCTTGGTTCTTTAGTTTGCATTACAATATACAAGGGAAACAACTCCTGTGTACTAAAGTAAACTTTCAAGGGATAGTTAACATAAATAGTTGTTCTACTGTTGAAGAAAAGTTTCGTGTTCTGTTACATTTATGCAGCAATTGAAACCCCAAACAAATTCAATATACATTGTAACTAACTAAAAACAGTTTATTTTTTATTTTTCGGTAAGTTTGTACTTTCAATAACTTTGAACTGATTTAATCTTTGGCGTTTTCATGTGAACCCGACTTCCAGTACTCCTGAGTACTTTGATTATTATATCCCGACTTTGACTGATATCTATCATTATGACATGACATACACTTTGTTTCTGTTATTTACCGGTTAATCTGATTACGCTAATGATGCAGTCATGTTATAAGCTGTATAGCAATGTCTGATGTTGGAACATTGATAGATGTGATCAGATTACATCAGTTCCGTTATGTTTGACCCTTTCCCTCATACAAATCTCCGTCAAACAATTCTTGAAAAACATTGTGGCAAGTGGAGAAATGGCTCACAATGAGCCATTTCTCCTTCCGCCACAATGTTTTCAACTATTTTCAATAATTGAACTTTTCCTTGTAGAGGTGTTCCATTACTTTGTCTATATATATTCAATTTCGTTTGCTGCCAATTAGTTATATCTGGGAAAAGGTTAAATGTCTAAATATGGCGTAAATACTTCGACTGATAGCTAAATAGTTTGACAATAATCTAGTATCAAGCCGTGACATACACTCTTTGCTCGATGTTTACCGATTGTTCTTAACAAGCTAATGGTGCTCTCCTTTTATAAGCTGTTTATTAATGTCTGATGCTGGAACAATGATAGATATGAGTATATTAATTCAGTGCCGTAATGCTTGATATACGTTATCGTAGGGACTGATTCCAGTTTAATTGATTGATAGATTGGGGTTAAATGCAGTTTTCAACAATTGTTCAGTCATATCACGACGGCCAGTTCACCTACGCATGTGTTTCTTGGCTTTCTCACAGCAGTACTACACACAACATTCGTTCCAACTGCTTTTCCACAAACGTCGGAAATAACGTTGATCGAGCTGGGTCCAGTCTAAGTAAAACAAATTAGAGAAATGGGATTATGGAGCCAGTCTAAGTATAAAAGTTAATCCTTTGATAATCTCCACGGCCAATTACCGTATTACGGGCAATTCTTATATATTTATTCTTCCACGTTTAAATACTTTCACATAGCGCTAATCCCTTCAAGAAGGTAACATTTGTGCATTGTTTGAGCAAATATTTTCGTTCTGAGTGTGAGGTCTGTCGCGAATAAAGAAACCTATAGATTGTAACCATTTGTAAATTTCAGAAATACTCGACATTGAACATCCAAAAAGGTTTTATACATCTAGCATGTCAATCAGAATGATGTTAAACAGTTTTGTTAAAATATGCAAACAATACTGACAGGCAATTTTATATGATTTTATTTGAAACATATGGGACTTATCGTCGTTTTCAACCGTACTTCAGTTATATCATGAAGTTTCCTGAATCCCTGGATGATTAAGCCTTTCCCACATAGTGATGCTTTCTGACGCCTCTGCAGCAGACGACTTTTGAAAACATTTCGGTAAAAGGAGAAATTGCTCATATTGAGCAATTTCTCATTTTGCCACAATATTTTCAAATCTATTCCAAAACTAAATTTGATATAAGAAGATTTTCCATATTTTTCTCCAGATGATTTCAAAGTCGTCTGCCGCAGCACGTTTTATGTCGGAAAGGGTCAACAAGTACTGGGCTATGAAAAACACCTTGCCCTAGAGCCATCCACCCCGCAGCCACGAGCAGTAGATAGAACCCGGGACGCTATATTGACTGACAGGACTAGACGGGGTACCAAATGGTCTCTCTTGTATGGGTAGCTCTGGTAGCTCAGTCGGTAGCGAAGCGGGCTGTCAATCAAGGGATTGTGAGTTCGAATCCCGGCTCGGCCAACTTTCTTTCACACGTTTGACAAAAGTCAATGCGACATGCGTCATTCGTCCTCCACCAATGGGCTAAGTCTATGTGAAAAAGCAGCCAGTTCCTTGGGACGATTGTTGTGTGGAGTACTGGTGTGAGAAAACCAGGAAATATATGAGTAGGTGAACTGGCCGTCGTGATATGACTGAGATAATGTTAAAAGCGACGTTAAACCTCAATCAATCAATCAATCTTGTATGAGTATATTTAGCGAGTCCATTAATGAGTGCCACGGATCATGTATGTATACTTATGACTTTTTTTCGTTCATATTTTCTGCTCGAGTAACCCTATACAAAGGTCCCATGTCCATTGTTATAGTAGTGTCTTTATGACCCTTAACACTTCATACCACTAGTACAATTTGATCTTTATTAATATATAAACTATATAAACTAGAGCAACTGATTGATTGTAATTTTGTCGGAAAAGAAGCTGTCTCATTTCATTACCACAATACTTTAATCACAATGAACTGTGCTAAAACATTAAGGTGAATTCCACTAACCTTATATACCCGTTCAAAATAAGTTAACACGTTTATAATTATTATAGTGATTATAGTGATTAATTGATGTTGTTTTTCGCCGTCTCAACAAGGTTTAAGTTATATAACGGCAGCATATTCACGTAACCATGTGTTTCTTGGCTTTCTTGCAACCGTACTCCAAAAGTCGTCTACTCAGGCAACTAGTTATCATTGCAGATAGACACATTTCAGCCAATTTGGAAGAAGACGAATGACGCTTGGCATCAAGGATTTCTATCATTTATCGGAAGTAATCCATGTTCGAGCCGGGGCTCGAAGTCACGACCACTGCGTTGTTAGTCCTAGTCGCCATTACCAACCCACTCATGGCTAGACTGTCATCGATCCACACCTGGAACAAATTGAGACAAGGAGAAATGTTCTTTGTACCCTTTAATTGATGCATATTCGACCTGTCCATTGCAAATATGTTCAACATAACCTGTGTTAAACTGTACAGATCCTGATCAGTTTGTGCAGTTTGATCGAGAACAACAGGTTTCGCGAATTACTGACAAACGTGATTACGTAGCTTCCTGTGAGGACATAGGCATTGAATTCATCTACAGTGGAATCGAGAATGCGAACATTCGAATATACTGTTTAACTGAACGGATCTGTCATTTCAAAACAGCATAGCAGCAGTTCTGGTTTTCGCATACGAGCAATCAGAGATGCTGCTGTTTCCTTGATAGAACGTTATCACTGCCTAGTTTTGCATAATAAACCACTTTAGGGATAAATAATTATGAAACTTGACAAAACATGAATAATTTTAGTTTATTTATCTGAAGCAGACCACTTTTGCAAACATTATGCCGCAAGGGAAATTTATGCCTGACGAGTTATTTCTCCCTTTACCACACTGATTTCAACTATTTTCAATACTCATACTTCCATGTATGTGTCCATGCTATTCGCTATTGTCATGTGACATGGAGGAGTCAAATGATTTCTCTTACAAAGTAAAAGGTGTACGTTGTTATCATATCTACAGGCTATAGATGCATTCAAGAAACAATCAACACTAATTATTAATTGCATTTCTCCACAATTAACAAATATGTAGCGGACGAATACAACAACACCTCGGTACAAATTTGTAATTTCTCTATGAAGTTAAATTATTTAATGCATAGTGGCAAAAGGGGTAAGTTCTCACCATTAGCCATTTCTCCTTTTATCTCAATGTTTCCGAACGTCAAAAACGTAACTCGTTGCATGTGGTGTCTCATTATACTAGTCATTGTCTAGAACTGTTTCCAGATACAAATTATATTATAATTTTTTTCTAGAAGTTAATTCTCTTTTGTGCTATAAACGTTTTCCCAACTATAAAACATGTTAAAGGTAAGTCGATAATAATGCTCACCTACGGAGAAGGGTTGCAGTATACTATGTAGTTATACATGACTTATGCTAAATATGCGATTTAAAAGGTTATAATGTCCGTTCAAATTGTTCTTCGTTTGTTTTAGTGTATTGGGCGTTACATTACAGATATGATACAAATTTGTTTAAGTATATAAATTAACTTTCTATGGGAATTGTGTGGCAATGAACCGAAAAGATAGGAATTTGTTTGAAATAACTAAATAATTTATGCATGTGAGACGTCGAGAGAGAGAGAGAGAGCGAAAATGATATAGTAATTCCTCAGTGGATTGAGATTGCGATTTAGGAATGAAAGTAAATGTGTTTTTACATTTCAACAAAATGAATTATGTATGGAACAGATAAGAGGAGAAATGGAGTTGTAACGTTCTCTCATCATTCTTAAAGTGCCAGATTTGGATATCACTCTGAGACTTACTTTTTTCTCAGGTAGGTGTGTTTGTTTGTTTGATTGATTGAGATTTAAATCCGTTTTTTAACAATTGTTCAGTCATATCACGCGGCCAGTTCATCTGCTCATGTGTTTCCTGGCTTTCTTACACCAGTACTCCACACAACATTTTTTCCACGCAACTGGTTTCTTTTCCTCATAGACTGTAAGCCTATTGGTGGTAGACGAATGACGCTTGTCACAGTGACTTTTGTTAAACGTCAGAAAGAATGTTAGCCGAACTTGCTTTGACAGCCCGCGTCGCTACCGACTGAGCTACAGGGGCTCGGCTCAAAACATGAGCTTGTTTCAAGGATGTTTTTCATCGCATTCACCCTTTTCCATTTACCGATATATTTTTCTATTCAATTATCTTTTTTTAATAGAATTTCCAATGTTTTATACTGATAATTTCAAAGTCGTCTGCTGCAGATCTATCGTATGTGGGAAAAGGTTAACAATATTTCAGTTTACATGGTTATAAATTACCAGGACTACCGATAAGTATATTTTGATACTAGTATATCAATCGCCATGATATATCAAGACACTGAAGTACCTGATATATCAAGACACTGAAGTACCAAGCGGAGAAGATAGTTCTACCGTGTTAACCTATTCCCGCATGCAGACGCCATTTAAAAACAGTATGGTTAAAGTAGAAATGACGGGCACATACCGTTTTCTACATTATTATTAATTAGACCAGGGACGTTGATAAGATCTACGTCCCTGATTAGACGTTCATTCATATTGATTTTTCGTATTTTGCAGACGTTTTCAAAGGCGTCTGCTGCATATTTGTTGTATGTAGAAACGAGCCAATTCCACAGAATTGTAGTTCGATGAAAATGATCTAGGTCACAGGTACAATAGAACATTTGCGAACAGGAATATCATACAGTTTGATCAGGGACACTATATTACAGTAATATAGTGTCCCTGGTTTAACCAAGAGTCTTTTATATTGACTTTCCAGCTATTTAAACAGTTATACATGAATATGGTAGACGTGTCTGCTTTGGAAACATCAGGAGACAAAACTGTTATAACATTGGATGAATTGTACTGGTCAAGAATTATAACAATGTGAAGAAAGGTGATATAGCTCATGATGATCTATTAATTAGGTCATCGTAAAAACTACATAATTGAGCCGTTCCACGAGAAAACCAACATTATGAACTCTGCGTAATTTATCGACTAAGATCAGCCTGCGCAATCCGCGCAGGCTAATTCGGGCCGACACCTTCCTTCTAAGGGGGATAGAGGTATAGAGTAATCGTTTCCAGAAACAGAAAATCCACAGGAGGCAAAGAGTGTCTGTCTGGGTTAGCCAGCAAGGCATGCTTAGGCTGATCCGGGTCGATACTTTACGCAGATTCCACACTGTTGGTTTCCTCGTGAAACGGCTTATATGGAGATGAATGTACATAGACTATTTGTAAAAGTTATTTTATTTCTTGAGCATGGTATTTCAACATGGAAATACATGCATATCCGGATATTGTGAAGTGAAATTGCCTAAACTCTTTCTCACATACAGGCGCTTATTGACACTCTTAAGCAAACGACATTTGAGAACAATGTGGCAAACGGAAAAATTGCTCAATGATATAATTGATCTTTCTTTTTAAGAGATTTTCCCTTTTTGTTTCAAATTCGTCTGCTGCAGGTTTGTTGTAGGTGGGAAAGGGTAAATAATGTGAATTAAGGTTTCATGTTACCTGACAGACTTATCTACTGTTTACACAATTAACAATTCACACACGTACTTGTGTGTTTGATTGTCTGTTTGCAGTGGTTGTTACGCTATTTTCACCAATATTTCAGTTATATCACTTCGTTTCCTGGGTTATTTACAAGTACTATCGGTATTGTTTAACCTGATAACGACTGATAAGTTGTAATGCTAACCCTGCAACCCTGACCAGCAAGTAGTGAAACCATTACTCCCAGTTTTAAAGTCCTTGGTGTGACCCGTCCGGGTATCGAACCCAGGTATCCCGCTCCCAGGCGTACACCACGAAGACGGTCATATCCCGCTCCCAGGCGTACACCACGAAGACGGTCATATCCCGCTCCCAGGCGTACACCACGAAGACGGTCATATCCCGCTCCCAGGCGTACACCACGAAGACGGTCATATCCCGCTCCCAGGCGTACACCACGAAGACGGTCATATCCCGATCCCAGGCGTACACCACGAAGACGGTCCGATACCGATACTACTTCAATATATTCGTATAGACATTGTTACACTTTGTTTTTACTTAACCCTTTCCCCCCTCATACAACAATTCTGCAGCAGACGACTTTAAACATATTTTGTCAAAACATGGAAATTCTCTATAATTAAATGGATAGCCTATGACTAAAAGAGGAAAACATTGTGGCAAAAGGAAAAATTGCTCGTTTTGAGCAATTTATTCTTTTGTCACTATGTTTTCAAAAAGCAGTCTGCTGCACAGGCGTCAGAAAGCGTCTGTGTGAGGGAAAGGGTTAACCCTTAGCAACGTAGCCGACTTTTAAAAACACAGTGGCAAAAAAAGTTATTGCATATAATGAGAAAATTCTCATTTTACCAATCTTTTACAATGGTACCTGTGTATATCATTATTACTTGGGAAACTATGAGTGTTGTTGCTATAGATAGGAAATTGCTATTCTAAGGTGGTCTTTGACACAGGTTTTAAAGCAGTTTCGCTTGTTAAGATTGTCCATGCTTAATAAGTTGTTTGTTGCAGATTTAAGTGTCGTAGGTGGCTAAAAGCATTCAGTGATGATTGGAATACATGTCGTTGTGTGTGATTCCAAATTCACGAGACACTTCCTGTTAAGGTCTGTTTTCGTGTGACGCAGTTCGTGTGAGGATTCAGTCGATAATATAGACAGAAGTAGGTCTCTGTCACACCACATATTTGTTCATTAATATTAATATGAAAATGATCTCTTTAACCCTTTCCCTCATATAGACGAGTAGTATAGGCAGCGGTTTAGGTGTAAACAAAGATGATGTAATCGGCGGCCATTTTGTTGACCTAGTTACTATTTATAGTATCTCATTTGCATATAAGGGATTGACACGAGTGAGGACGCCATTTTGTAGTTATACAATGACTGCGCATGTCCATTTTAGTTCTATATTTAGAATGACATCATGGGTCTATATTTAGAAAGCTTTAACAATGGAGCAAGTGTTTCAGTAGCACCCTTCGGGCGAGACCACCAACGATTTGTCTCTAGCCTTCTACCAATAGATTCTAGCGGGTATGTTGTTGGAACCCTCGAAAATAATGGCGGGGAAATTCGACCTAACCTTTGCTACATTGTTTCGGGAAACCTGACACGAGACATCCATACGACACGATATATCCCTTTAATATGTCGTATAGTCGAGCCGAAGCACGCAGTCAAACATGTAGGGTAAAGCAATAAATTTAACGTCTTACCTCTAGAGCGTCCACAGTTCAAATGACAGAGATCCCGCTCTAGTTTTAGACTCGATATTTCACCATATTTTTATAAATAGATTATGTGTCATGTTCTATAAATAGAGTATATGTCATTTACTATAAATAGATATTTCTAATAGTTCTATATTTATAATGACATCATGGATCTATATTTAGAAAGTGTTGGAGCTGGCGGAGAAATTCGACCTACCCTTTGCTACATTGTTTCGTGGGAATCCATACGACACGATATATCCCTTTAGTATAGTCGGCACATAGTCAAACATGTATGGCAATAAATGTAACGTCTTACCTCTAGAGCGTCCAGAGTTCAAATGACAGAGGTCCCGATCTATTTTTAGTTTCGATATTTCACAACCACTATCGAATATTTCATCAGACCAGGTGTACCAACAATAGAGCATTGAAATGACAAAGTTAATCTCATTTAAAGGCGCCATACTGTCTGCGTCTGAACACCTGCAACGAACGTGTTAACACTTGTCTGAGAATAACACTTTACAGTGCGGTTTCAAAACCTGAATATTGACAGAGTTTCGAACTCATAACCCTCATCGTATTGCTCTCAGGTGTGTTAGCATTGACCCATTATCAGAGTCATCAGATTGTGTTCATTTGGTGACGGAAGTACGGACAAAGACCTTTTGAAATGCTAAACACGATATATCCCTTTTGTATGTCATATAGTCGAGTCGAAGCACGCAGTCAAACATGTATGGTAAAGCAATAAATTTAACGTCTTACCTCTAGAACGTCCAGATCTCAAATGACCGATGCGCATGTCCCAATTTATTTTTAGATTCGATATTTCACCATCGCTATCGGATATTTCATCAGAAACTCAACAGGTGTGAGAACAATATAGCATTGAAATGCCAAAGAAAACGTGGACAATGGAATGGATGAATAGACTGCTTTAAACCAAACGGCGCCACAGTGTCTGAAGAACACCTGCACGTTAACACTTGCCTGAGAATAACCCTTTACACTGCTGTTCAAAAGTTTATCCTTCATGATGAAAGTTATTATTATGTTTGAATTTGCACTTGAAAAGTGTCAGTGAAGTTATACACGACTTTACCAAATTGATCATATTTCAAATATAGCGGTAAAAGGAGCCCATTAAAAGCGTCAAATCAGTTTTTACCAATTCATTTCACTATTTACGCTTTAACTTTTTCTCTTTATGCTACCAAATGATAGAGGTCACCAAAAGCTTTCATTTAAACCCGGGGTTGTAGAGAAAATATTCAGCCGTTTTCGAGTTATGTAATATGAGAGATTTTTAAACCCCCAAAATGAACTTGCCCCGATCCTCAAGTTTGATATACCATTGGAAAGATCTCGTTGCGCCCTTTTCATATATGAAAAAATTATGGTCCTACGAATATTAGTTCTCTAGTTATCGTCGTTTTAAATATGTGTTTGTTTCAAAGTGCGTCAAAAGGCTTCTTAATGCGTAAATGCCGATAACTCCTTTATTTCTTGTCCGAATGTAGTCGTGTTTGGACTCGTTGAAAAGGGTTTCGTAAACTCTATCGATTGAGGAGGTCAAACCGGAAGTTTGGTCTGTCTGTAAACCGGAAGTGTCGTCATTATATTTTACAATGGTCATATCTTCCTTAGTTCTGAACCGATGTTTACAATTTGTATATCATTCGAAAGCTCTCATCGAGATATGAGTATATTCGAAGTTGAAAGATATCCGATCAATGTTTTCATGACATTGTACTTTAAATAAGCAGCGCAAGGGGTAAATGAAAAACAAAGACATGAATACAATTTCTACAATTTTATTATATAATCAAGTATTGTAGTTCGCATAATCAAAATAACTAACACTATTTATTGAACACAGTATTCACAAATCACGATTCATTAAGGGATAAAAATGATTGTCAATTCGTCTCATATTCCATCCATGACGTCTATGAATAACTGTCAACCGTTCCGTTATGTTGTAAACGTGGTTAATTTAAGGCTCCCCCCGGGCATTTTCTTTCCGATAATTTAGTCACGTAGTCCCGGTGGTCCGTGTATTCGATACCCCTTTTTCGCATTGTCAATCATGGTATGTTGTCTTTTACTGGATACCTCTGATTTGGCTAGTTCAACAGCTTGAGCCACGGGTGTCACAAAGTTAATGGTGGGTTCTTTCATCGTCCCACCCATCTGAATTTTTTCCACGACGTATTATCCTTTATGATTAGGTTTCAACTTCCCTTCGGCCATCCGTTGAAAATGTCGTGTCCACATTTCTACTCTATCCATCGTTGACGTAAGTGAAGTACACAGCGAGTGATAGTTTTATCTTTGGCTATTAGCTGTAACTTTCCTCCCCTTATAGCATGTCTTCACCATCACTGTCGTCGCTACCACCATAGCTAACGTCGTCGTCCTCAGACTTCACTATACCTTCTATTAAATAACTGTGTTTCTTAATGGCCGACTGTATGGCCTGTTCTAGTATCATTCCCTCGGACACGAGTTCGTGTACATCTTCCATGACACGTTGGTGAATGACTCCGTGTTCTAATTGGAATGTGTGGAGAAGCAGTTGGCTATACATACGTAAGACATGTGTTGTATCTTCCGCTACTATTTTTGAGTCTGCCTTTTTCTTGGCCTCGTCATTGGACATTCCATCTCGCTCATACTTTTCCACTTTTTTTCGCCAAGATTTTTCATTATTGTTCGAAGCTTTACGGTACATGACTTCAAACACTTTGTGTTCTTCGCTGTCTTTATCTTTTACATCTTCTTCGCTCTGGTCATAGGATATCCACCGTTTTAATGGAGGCGTTTCCGAGTGATCCTCCGTGGCAGAACGCTTATTACACCATCGTTTGACATGATTTTGTAAAGAATGAACGTCACCAAACACGATACCACAATCGTCGCAAACGGGCATGTCTAGACTGTTATCAGACTCGAGGCTGGAATCACTCTTTATGTACTCCACAGGGGTGTCCCTTATAGTTTTCTTAACTGAATATCCTCGCTGATCATACGCTGGAGTATCACTTATATACTTGTGTTCAGCTACTGATACATTCTGTTCAAAAATGTTTGGTCTAAGTCGCATGTATTCGGGTGTAGAGGCTTGAAGATCAATAACGAGATGTCCATATGGCTTTTCTGTGGCGTTTCGATATACATTCATGAAACTGTGACTACTGGTAGGGTAGATCCGTCGTGCCAGTACAGAAATTTGATGTCTATCAACTGGGTTGTTAAACACAATTAAATATTTTGTATTAAGGCTGATATCTCGGCACGCTTTTCCTTGAGGAAAAACGTTCTGTGTCAGGAAAATGACCGTCAAGTTTCTATGATGAGATCCTTTAGTAAAAAGATTAGCCACTCTTTCATCCTTCTTCGCCTCTCCCATCAAATCATCTAATATGATGCAGTTCCGCACGTTTACGTCTAGATACATATCTTGTTCAAGACAGTCTGGAATACCCCTCACAAATTCAACGTTAGACAATTCTGTCTTGATTTCGTCGTATAATGGTTGATTTTGACTATAACACCAGATGATCCTCTGAGGTGGTGGTTGGATTGTATCTTGGCACAATATCATCTTAGTCAATACCGATTTACCACTTCCACTCGGCCCAGACAAAACGAGTGTACACGGATGTTTAAACTTAAATACGGGCGCTCCGGGCGCTCCCAAATGCGCTCCGGGAGCTCCCAAATGCGCTCCGGGCGCTCCCAAATACGCTCCGGGAGCTCCCAAATGCGCTCCGGGCGCTCCCAAATGCGCTCCCAGATGCGCTCCGGGCGCTCCCAAATGCGCTCCCAGATGCGCTCCGGGCGCTCCCAGATGCGCTCCGGGAGCTCCCAGATGCGCTCCGGGCGCTCCCAAATGCGCTCCGGGCGCTCCCAAATGCGCTCCGGGCGCTCCCTCATATTGTTGTACTCCTGGTGATATATTCCAGTATCTTTGGTCTGTATGTGAAGATGGTTCTTCAAAGTGTTTGTTTCTCTCATGTCTCATTAGATTGTATCTACTACAGAACGTCCGATCACACGTTGTACAGAAAATTGTACTCATCTTTTCAAAGTCGTGTGTTGCAGTTTATTGTGGATATCTTCCCCTTATAAACTTACAGGCGCTCCCAAATGCGCTCCGGGAGCCCGGTCTCCCGGAGCGCTCCGAGCGCTCTGTAAGTTTATAAGGGGAGGATATTCACAATAAACTGCAACACACGACTTTGAAAAGATGAGTACAATTTTCTGTACAACGTGTGATCGGACGTTCTGTAGTAGATACAATCTAATGAGACATGAGAGAAACAAACACTTTGAAGAACCATCTTCACATACAGACCAAAGATACTGGAATATATCACCAGGAGTACAACAATATGAGGGAGCGCCCGGAGCGCATTTGGGAGCGCCCGGAGCGCATTTGGGAGCGCCCGGAGCGCATCTGGGAGCTCCCGGAGCGCATCTGGGAGCGCCCGGAGCGCATCTGGGAGCGCATTTGGGAGCGCCCGGAGCGCATCTGGGAGCGCATTTGGGAGCGCCCGGAGCGCATTTGGGAGCTCCCGGAGCGTATTTGGGAGCGCCCGGAGCGCATTTGGGAGCTCCCGGAGCGCATTTGGGAGCGCCCGGAGCGCCCGTATTTAAGTTTAAACATCCGTGTACACTCGTTTTGTCTGGGCCGAGTGGAAGTGGTAAATCGGTATTGACTAAGATGATATTGTGCCAAGATACAATCCAACCACCACCTCAGAGGATCATCTGGTGTTATAGTCAAAATCAACCATTATACGACGAAATCAAGACAGAATTGTCTAACGTTGAATTTGTGAGGGGTATTCCAGACTGTCTTGAACAAGATATGTATCTAGACGTAAACGTGCGGAACTGCATCATATTAGATGATTTGATGGGAGAGGCGAAGAAGGATGAAAGAGTGGCTAATCTTTTTACTAAAGGATCTCATCATAGAAACTTGACGGTCATTTTCCTGACACAGAACGTTTTTCCTCAAGGAAAAGCGTGCCGAGATATCAGCCTTAATACAAAATATTTAATTGTGTTTAACAACCCAGTTGATAGACATCAAATTTCTGTACTGGCACGACGGATCTACCCTACCAGTAGTCACAGTTTCATGAATGTATATCGAAACGCCACAGAAAAGCCATATGGACATCTCGTTATTGATCTTCAAGCCTCTACACCCGAATACATGCGACTTAGACCAAACATTTTTGAACAGAATGTATCAGTAGCTGAACACAAGTATATAAGTGATACTCCAGCGTATGATCAGCGAGGATATTCAGTTAAGAAAACTATAAGGGACACCCCTGTGGAGTACATAAAGAGTGATTCCAGCCTCGAGTCTGATAACAGTCTAGACATGCCCGTTTGCGACGATTGTGGTATCGTGTTTGGTGACGTTCATTCTTTACAAAATCATGTCAAACGATGGTGTAATAAGCGTTCTGCCACGGAGGATCACTCGGAAACGCCTCCATTAAAACGGTGGATATCCTATGACCAGAGCGAAGAAGATGTAAAAGATAAAGACAGCGAAGAACACAAAGTGTTTGAAGTCATGTACCGTAAAGCTTCGAACAATAATGAAAAATCTTGGCGAAAAAAAGTGGAAAAGTATGAGCGAGATGGAATGTCCAATGACGAGGCCAAGAAAAAGGCAGACTCAAAAATAGTAGCGGAAGATACAACACATGTCTTACGTATGTATAGCCAACTGCTTCTCCACACATTCCAATTAGAACACGGAGTCATTCACCAACGTGTCATGGAAGATGTACACGAACTCGTGTCCGAGGGAATGATACTAGAACAGGCCATACAGTCGGCCATTAAGAAACACAGTTATTTAATAGAAGGTATAGTGAAGTCTGAGGACGACGACGTTAGCTATGGTGGTAGCGACGACAGTGATGGTGAAGACATGCTATAAGGGGAGGAAAGTTACAGCTAATAGCCAAAGATAAAACTATCACTCGCTGTGTACTTCACTTACGTCAACGATGGATAGAGTAGAAATGTGGACACGACATTTTCAACGGATGGCCGAAGGGAAGTTGAAACCTAATCATAAAGGATAATACGTCGTGGAAAAAATTCAGATGGGTGGGACGATGAAAGAACCCACCATTAACTTTGTGACACCCGTGGCTCAAGCTGTTGAACTAGCCAAATCAGAGGTATCCAGTAAAAGACAACATACCATGATTGACAATGCGAAAAAGGGGTATCGAATACACGGACCACCGGGACTACGTGACTAAATTATCGGAAAGAAAATGCCCGGGGGGAGCCTTAAATTAACCACGTTTACAACATAACGGAACGGTTGACAGTTATTCATAGACGTCATGGATGGAATATGAGACGAATTGACAATCATTTTTATCCCTTAATGAATCGTGATTTGTGAATACTGTGTTCAATAAATAGTGTTAGTTATTTTGATTATGCGAACTACAATACTTGATTATATAATAAAATTGTAGAAATTGTATTCATGTCTTTGTTTTTCATTTACCCCTTGCGCTGCTTATTTAAAGTACAATGTCATGAAAACATTGATCGGATATCTTTCAACTTCGAATATACTCATATCTCGATGAGAGCTTTCGAATGATATACAAATTGTAAACATCGGTTCAGAACTAAGGAAGATATGACCATTGTAAAATATAATGACGACACTTCCGGTTTACAGACAGACCAAACTTCCGGTTTGACCTCCTCAATCGATAGAGTTTACGAAACCCTTTTCAACGAGTCCAAACACGACTACATTCGGACAAGAAATAAAGGAGTTATCGGCATTTACGCATTAAGAAGCCTTTTGACGCACTTTGAAACAAACACATATTTAAAACGACGATAACTAGAGAACTAATATTCGTAGGACCATAATTTTTTCATATATGAAAAGGGCGCAACGAGATCTTTCCAATGGTATATCAAACTTGAGGATCGGGGCAAGTTCATTTTGGGGGTTTAAAAATCTCTCATATTACATAACTCGAAAACGGCTGAATATTTTCTCTACAACCCCGGGTTTAAATGAAAGCTTTTGGTGACCTCTATCATTTGGTAGCATAAAGAGAAAAAGTTAAAGCGTAAATAGTGAAATGAATTGGTAAAAACTGATTTGACGCTTTTAATGGGCTCCTTTTACCGCTATATTTGAAATATGATCAATTTGGTAAAGTCGTGTATAACTTCACTGACACTTTTCAAGTGCAAATTCAAACATAATAATAACTTTCATCATGAAGGATAAACTTTTGAACAGCAGTGTAAAGGGTTATTCTCAGGCAAGTGTTAACGTGCAGGTGTTCTTCAGACACTGTGGCGCCGTTTGGTTTAAAGCAGTCTATTCATCCATTGTCCACGTTTTCTTTGGCATTTCAATGCTATATTGTTCTCACACCTGTTGAGTTTCTGATGAAATATCCGATAGCGATGGTGAAATATCGAATCTAAAAATAAATTGGGACATGCGCATCGGTCATTTGAGATCTGGACGTTCTAGAGGTAAGACGTTAAATTTATTGCTTTACCATACATGTTTGACTGCGTGCTTCGACTCGACTATATGACATACAAAAGGGATATATCGTGTTTAGCATTTCAAAAGGTCTTTGTCCGTACTTCCGTCACCAAATGAACACAATCTGATGACTCTGATAATGGGTCAATGCTAACACACCTGAGAGCAATACGATGAGGGTTATGAGTTCGAAACTCTGTCAATATTCAGGTTTTGAAACCGCACTGTAAAGTGTTATTCTCAGACAAGTGTTAACACGTTCGTTGCAGGTGTTCAGACGCAGACAGTATGGCGCCTTTAAATGAGATTAACTTTGTCATTTCAATGCTCTATTGTTGGTACACCTGGTCTGATGAAATATTCGATAGTGGTTGTGAAATATCGAAACTAAAAATAGATCGGGACCTCTGTCATTTGAACTCTGGACGCTCTAGAGGTAAGACGTTACATTTATTGCCATACATGTTTGACTATGTGCCGACTATACTAAAGGGATATATCGTGTCGTATGGATTCCCACGAAACAATGTAGCAAAGGGTAGGTCGAATTTCTCCGCCAGCTCCAACACTTTCTAAATATAGATCCATGATGTCATTATAAATATAGAACTATTAGAAATATCTATTTATAGTAAATGACATATAATCTATTTATAGAACATGACACATAATCTATTTATAAAAATATGGTGAAATATCGAGTCTAAAACTAGAGCGGGATCTCTGTCATTTGAACTGTGGACGCTCTAGAGGTAAGACGTTAAATTTATTGCTTTACCCTACATGTTTGACTGCGTGCTTCGGCTCGACTATACGACATATTAAAGGGATATATCGTGTCGTATGGATGTCTCGTGTCAGGTTTCCCGAAACAATGTAGCAAAGGTTAGGTCGAATTTCCCCGCCATTATTTTCGAGGGTTCCAACAACATACCCGCTAGAATCTATTGGTAGAAGGCTAGAGACAAATCGTTGGTGGTCTCGCCCGAAGGGTGCTACTGAAACACTTGCTCCATTGTTAAAGCTTTCTAAATATAGACCCATGATGTCATTCTAAATATAGAACTAAAATGGACATGCGCAGTCATTGTATAACTACAAAATGGCGTCCTCACTCGTGTCAATCCCTTATATGCAAATGAGATACTATAAATAGTAACTAGGTCAACAAAATGGCCGCCGATTACATCATCTTTGTTTACACCTAAACCGCTGCCTATACTACTTAGACGCTTTCTGACGCCTTTTTCAAAACGTGCAATTTCTCCTTTTTCCACAATGTTTTCCACTTTTTGTCATAGGTTATCCATTCAACTATTGAGATTTTCTATGTTTAGACGAAATATGTTCAAAGTCGTCTGCTGCAGAATTGTCGTATGTGGGAAAGGGTTAAAGTGGGTCGTTGGTTTTACTTAGAGTATACAACTTGGCTCCTCTTGATCTGCTATCACACAAAGCTAAACTTCTCTGTATTGTGTTCCGAACTCGAAAAATCATCCTGTTATTGGAAGCCGCTTCCTGTAGGAATGCTTTTTTGTAATTTAGCACATGGAGATTTATAGACCTGCCAGAGTGACCACATATCGGGACTTCTCTTTGTCCTTACTAAGTATATTAATTTAAGGTAAATGACTTTTAAAACATCCCTTTTTATCCATTCACATACATATTATAATGTTATAATTCACAACTTTTAACAACATGCACTTACATATATGTCATATTTCAAAAGAATTAACAAACATTCACATATATATATATATATATGTCATAATTCACAATTTTTGACAACATTCATATACATATATGTGATAATTACAATAAAATAACAACATTCATATAGATTGAACGTCAAAAGTTGGGACTCACGACTGTAACCGAATAACGTCCGGTTTGTCGTCGTAAAGAATTGAACGCAGTTTTCATTACAACCGTACAATGCATGTGATCTGGGAAAGATCAAATTTAAATGCTTTTAACGCGCGATTTCTTTCCATTCTATGTTTGAAGTTATTTTTTGTATGTGTATGTGATTCTTGAGCCTTTCTTGCTCTAAATTTTCTTACATTTTCCCTCTGACGTATACGCTTGTTTTCTAGTTTGTTTAGTTTGTCCCTGGACGCGATTCTCTGATTTCTTTTTTTCGTACCCTCTTTGCTTTCTGACAGCTGTTTCCGTTGTTTATTATTTTGAATTGCACAATAATATGTATTATTTGATTGGGAGATTTTAGATCATTTTAACCAGCGGTAATTCTCAAAGGTACCCTTTGGCGGCGTCCCTATAAAACGTACACGTAATAAACGTTAAATAACGCTCAAGGGGGACAAAATGTCAGTTATGAAAAAAATATGATATTTCATTCAATATAAACATATTAATTAAACCCGTTGAAATTTAAAAACAATGTTCTAGACGTATGTTGAAAATAAACTCAAAATGGAAAAATAAAATACACAGTTTTAATTATTTTTGTTTAATTCTTAACACTATCAGTATAAGTGACGTTTTTCGGTGAAAGGGGACATTTTATCAGTGAAAATAACATGAACAAAAATAACAGTTTTTGACGCTAGAATATGCCAAAAAATTTATTTACAGGAATTCTGGTTCAGACGTATTTTCATGCAAAATGTTGTAGTATTTTGCTAAAAATAGAAAGCCTCATTTTTATTTAAAAAAAATTAGTATGCCAAAATACACCCTTTGTAAGCTGAATTACAAAATTTAGCTTTTTCCTTAACGACATCCATCTTCTTCCGTCAAAATTACGTCATTTCCTTTAATACGTATACGACATCGGTTGATACATTTTCCTGCGATTTTCTTAAAAAATGTAACTTTAAATAATATGTTTCGTATACATAGTTGGAACATTTTGTTACAAATTACAACGTCATTTTTAAGCGTATTCCGTGCAAACTATCTTTTTATAAATAAACTCGTTTACCAAAGATAATAATAAAGGTCGAGCATCCGAAGTATATTTTATTTCCTTTGTAATCATACACAAATCATACATGCAGCTGTAAAAATGGCGAATATATTGAAGATTAATGGTCAACGTGTGACAAAATCTTGCGTGAGCCCCAACTTTTGACGTTCAATCATACATATATGTCATATTTCACAACTTTAAACAGCATTCACATACACATTAGTCAGAATTCACAAATGTAACCAAAATGCACGTTTACATGTATACACATGCAGATATATATGTCAAAATTCTATCGCGAGTACGTAACATCGAACGAGTAAATGTTCATTGGAACCTGTGTTTTAAGACCGCTCGTGGCAACATGATGGTCTTTGTTCACAGGTCGTCGTTAATTGCACGGTCATTGTGCAGAAAAGTAATTTGGAAAAGTGCGGTTGCTATAGACAGAGAAATGTTAATTCACAGTGGTATTTGGCACAGGTTTGACTGTAGTTATATATATGTTCATAATCATCTCGAAAGTAGAAAAATTAAAAGCTAATTGCTATGAATAATGATCCGGCTTAAGACTGGCCCTTAACCCTTTCCGTCATATAGACGCTTTCTGACGCCTCTGCAGCAGACAGCTTTTTGCACAAAACGTGCAATTTTTTCTTTTGCCACAATGTTTTCCACTTTTTGTCATAGGTTATCCATTCAATTATGGAGATTTTCTATGTTTTGACAAAATACGTTCAAATTCGTCTGCTGCATATTTGTCGTATGAGGAAAAGGGTTAACAGTGTTAAAGTTACGACTAGACCGGGCCAGCATTTACGACGTCTTAGTTTTGAAGAGTTTTGTAGATGAAACGGTGTTAGCTAACATCGGGTTAAGAAACTTAGATAACAAGGCCTAGGGATTTTCTTCTTGTTTTCTTAAAGAGTTTGCCACACATTAACAAAAAACTAAATGTATTCCAATTATTAATGAAACTTAAAAAAGGAGAAATTCTCCGTAAACGAGTGATAAGCGTTGGGGATTTGGAACTGGGCGTCCCGGGTTCGATCCCCATTCGGTGCAGTCATGGTGGTGTACCGTTGAGCAAGGCACGTTTCCGAGTCTTGTACTTGTTTGTTTACCAACGGATCACGAATAAGTGTTCTTTAGACGAAGATAAAAAATTACAAAACATAGTTCCCACACAACTACGATGATTATCTCCCTTGTCTGCCATTTTGATAGCCAAATATGATACGCATTAATAAAAAAATAATAAACAAAAATTGTGATAATAAGGAACAGAACACGGATTTGAGTTTGACAACCATATGCAACCATATGCATAACCATTTATGCTTTTGTATGATCTGATCATATCGACATCTTGATTTAACTTTTTTTGCACATGCAATTGTTTAATTTAATTATATTTGATTCATATAGTAAATTTGCATATCAACATGGCCGACAAGGGAGATAGTTAGTGTAGTTATGGGAACTATTGTATTGAACAGAGGAAGACAATACTATACAAAACAGGTCTAGATCATGATAGAATACAGAATCAAGTTCTCTTATACATGTGGGACATTTGCAGCAGTAAACTTTCGAAAATATGCTTTATAGTTCAGGCTTAAATTTCAAATTGCCAGAAAACAAATTTTCGCCTGCGATTTTACGAAGCAGGCAACTCCAAACAAGGCTACGAAATCTAAATTTCTTTCTTACGACTTCAACTATGCGATTTGATGTATTTTGTAGCAAATATCAAATGCAAATATATTGTTCCTGTGGAGCGTCTAAGGTGAAGTTATTGAATATGTATGACCCATTCACCATTATGGACTCCGCGTAAAGTATCGACCCAGAGCAGCCTGCGTAATCCGTGCAGCCTAATCCGCGCCGACACAATCAGTCTCAGGGGGATAGAGGTATAGAGTAATTATTCCTGAAACAGAAAATCATCAGGGGCGAAAAGTGTCTGTCCAGGTTAGCCTGCGCGGCATGCTTGGGCTGATCCGGATCGATACATTACGTCCACAATGTTGGTTTTCTCGTGGAAAGGCTCATATATATCACAGTCGTGTCACTTACGTCGTAACTTCAAACCATGTTACACTAAGATCGGATTGCACATTCTCACAGTCTTACCTGACCCTTCATTATCCGCATACATCTAGAGGAGTCATAGACATAACTCCTGACAAAATACTAGAGTTGAAACCCTGTTGGTTTAAGCCCAATACCACGTTTTGTGATGTCATCGACCGGGGTGGGGTTGGGTTGGGAGGAGCTACAAGACCACCTTTCATCAGACACGCCTCGTTTATTTACAGCAGCGCGAAACGGTTATTGAAAATATCAATGAAATGAACCACGGCCTGACAAAAAAAACGATATTCGATTATTTTTTGAATTTCATGGACATCGTTATCAAAGTGTTGACTCGTTTATCTTTATATTTAAACTCTGGAGGCGTCGATGTTGTTGATATGATTAGATTGCGCACATAGAGTCCTGATTCGACTGCGCAGATACCCAGGCTAACCCGGAGTTTCGTTGGTCATAAAGTTCCTAGGGTCTATTTCCGTATGACATGGTCCAAAATTAACATAGGGGAAAAGCGAGTGTGATGTGAAATATACAGTTGATTGATAACGTATGTGAATGCTTGCCAAGCTTTTTTCGTTGTGAATTAATCAGGACTTTTTCTATGGATGTTAGATTAACTCGGTAAGATTTTATTAATTCGATCACACTTTGTTTCTTAGCGGTGCTATTGAGCATTTGCGACCTGTTAACGTCATGATTATAATGCGCATCCGCGCAATTTAATCTGAGTCTGCACTGATCGCCATTATGTCACAGAATTGTTCAATAAGTCTCAGGCACAAAGTGTACATTTGGAGCACATTTAACGCTTCTGAAAATAGTTTGAAAAAAGGAAAACTTGAATATTATTAGTAGGATGTACTTTAATTCATGTATGTGTGTGTATGCACATTTCAAATACAGATATTAGTGTAGTCTAGTGGAGGAACCAATCTGCCGAGTAGGTGTCTTACTTTCTCTTCCATTTTGGTGTATGAACCGTTCCTCGAGAAAACCAACATTATGGCCTCTGCCTAATGTATCGATCCAGATCAGCCTGCGCAGTCCGCGCAGGCTAATCCGGGCCGACACATTCCGTCTCAGAGGGATAGAGGTATAGAGTAATGACTCCTGAAACAGAAAATCTACAGGAGACGGAACGTGTCTGCCCGGGTTAGCCTGCGCGGCATGCTTAGGTTGATCTGGATCGATACTTTACGCAGAGTCCGCACTGTTGGTTTTCTCAAGGTACGGGTTATATGATTATCGGCGACATGCTTTTAGTTTGTTGTCAAACGTTGCAGCTAGATTCAAATTACTTGTAGACGGACAGTGAAGAATGTTCACATGTGTATTAAGACCCTAACTCGCCCGACTGGGCACACAAATACTGTTTAGACAAACAAACTAAGTATTAGACGAATGTTTAATCATCATGAAGATAGTTAATATCAAATAATTTAATGCAGTTTTGTACCGTTTATCAAATATTATATATACAATTTTACATTCCTACCAATGTAGGTTCAGATCGTCTTGTCTTCCTGCTCAATCTTATCATAATCTACACAAGTAGACATAATCTTTTAACAAGCGTGTGTGAGCAATATGTGAACAGATTAACGTAGATATTGATCAGACTGTGCAAATACACAGGCTTATCTGGATCTATCATGTTCACAAAATCCAAAGTATACATTTTCCCATGGACATAAAATATTACATAAAATATTCAAGTAATTTCTATTTCTGAAACCTAATACAATGTACATCATAATGAATCATTGACTGGTAACATGTTCAATACCACAATATATAATGAAGTGACCAATCCGCCATGGATGAATGGTTGGTGTACCAGATTCGACACCAGGTGTCAAAGGTTCGATTCTTGCTCGCAGCGGTACTTGTGTGGATAGAGTGCCCTTGTGCAAGTCTAATTCTCTATTACCTTGTAGTAGATTGATGAGTGAACTGTCGCATGGGAAATCATTGTACTATTGTTGAAAATGAAATATAACTACATATAGGGGGTTTTGGGGCACCCTAATTTTCACCTGGTGGCTATAATGACTCATCAATTAACTAATTAAAATGCAATAAAAAAAAAAGGTTTAGAGACTGCGTTCCATATGTAGAAGTCAACATGTATTTTAACAAAGTGTATAGTTTTCATATTATATCATTATATCATTAAATCATTTAAAACAGAAAAATGAAAATAAATATACCGATCTATGCATGTGCTGTGAGTCACCATGAAAAGTTAGGACATGATTGAACAAAAATCAACAATTAACCAATTGTTATTGACAATAATGTTTGTAAATGGGCAAATAATAGGATACTAACACAAGAATATAATTGAACCATGCTATGCGACACCCCAACTATAGTGTATTTGTGACCGCCCTAGAAGATGCGCAGGTCATTCTAACACTGTACTGCTCTGCAATTTGTTACAGAAGGTTTAACCCTTTGCCTCATACGACAATTCTGCAGCAGACAACCTTGAACATATTTTGTCAAAAAATAGAAAATCTCTATAATTGAATGGATAACCTATGACTATAAGTTGAAAACATTGTGACAAAACAAACGGAGAAATTGCTCATTGTGAGCAATTTCTTCTTTTGTTACTATGTTTTCCAAAAGCCGTCTGGTGCAGAGGCGTCAAAAAGCATCTATATGAGGGAAAGGTTTAAGAAACCTCTGATCAATATCTGTGTGACATTTGTGTCACATTTCATGAATACACATGCAGATATTTATCTGCATCTGACAAGAATTCGACAAGGTTGTTCTTGAACAGGGTTGCCGTATAGCACAGCGCTAATTGGATATATATATTTATAATGCGTTCACGTTTAAATACATCGAGATGTGCTAGGCCCTTGTCTGTAGCGAATGTCTCGTCTCAACATGAACGCTCTGGACGCTGCCTTGCTAGTGAATGCGATAAAAAAATCAAAGCGGCAATGGCACTGTAGTGGCGATCGTATGGAAAATCCTGCAAAGTAACAAGCAGTATATCGGTGTAGGGCTTGCGATGACTCTGGTGCGGGTAAATTTGAGAATGTATCAACCCTGCATCTTTTGACAGTAGAATAATGTTAGTTTGCCAGAATGTTGACTTGGTGATTTTTTTAGTTACGTTCTGAAATTGGTCGTGATGTGTTCAAAATTAGGCCATTCCAAAGTTATGAAAAATCTAGTTGGTATTCGATAGACTACCGTTTTAGCTCATTAGATTGGTTATTTGTAATCTAAATTGTTCGGGTAATCACATGTTTATCACCAGGTCGCTGGGCCATATTAAGATAAAATATTTTGTACACTTTAGAAATGACTAAATTATCAAGGAAGGAGAGAAAACAGTATCCATTAGTTTAGTGTTTGTTTCAATGATGTCCGATATTAAACAGGTCTGTTCAATTTAGTCCCTTCACATTGCATGATTGAGGGTTGTCAGAGACATATAAACACAGTATATTTATATGTATCTGAAGTTGTTAAACTGCTTCAAAAATGCGAGTGCAAAAACAAACACAAACATGCTCAAAAAGCACAATTTCACTATTTGCCAAATTGTTCAATTTATAAAAATATAGGCATATATTATAATGCTCGATCTCCAAACTAAATTAGGCTACACTTTCAGCATTGATTGCTAATTGACTCTAAAACGTGCAGACGTGTATACATAACGTGTGTACAGACTGACATCGTGTGTCCTTTAAACGTTTGTAAACCAGTCCAGGTTATACACGGTCCCTGACCAGTCTTATCATCTAGACGCTTTCATATATTTAAACAACTACAAAATAAAGCGTTTATAATATTGAGATAACCAGTCTCGCGCGCTATTTATAGAACCTTTTTTGAATTTCCAGATTTGAGTATCATCAGAGTTATTTGCAAGGCAGGTAGAACGCGCAATGATATTTATTATCTGCCCAATCATGACGAAGATAATATTTACATATTTTAACTCTATGTAGATAATGTCTCGATAAAACTCAAATATTAGTAACAATCCGGTACCAAAGTAGCACTGACATAATTATTATTTATCACGTCTCTGCATCAATGATGGAACTATAACGGATGTGAGTAAATTAGTTTGCAGTAAGGAAAACAAATATCAACTGATTGTTCAAAACCGACTATGTAAATATTTTTCGTTGTTGTTGTTTCTGTTAGCATTGTGGCGATTGTCAAACCAATCGCCACAAAAAGGGCAAGACACTACTATCAAGCCGTATAGAACAGACAATACCTTGACATGTTGAGAACAGTAGGCTACTGTATGTCGTCAGTAGTTACAATGATATAAAATGTATCGGTATTCTCCGGATTTTTTGACCAGTCAGGTCGGGGCTATATATGCATCTCGGTATATTAGTTTTAGGATAAAGATATGCTTTACGGAGACACATGGTTATAATCATTATTCAGGTGCAATCTGATCTGGATCTTGATCTTCGCTGGCCTCATTTTTCCGACTGTTGGTTTACCTGTGACGTCGTCCATAAATGTTAATAAAATGAGGAAGTCCTTCAGACAACCCCTTTCCTGAAACGACATACATTATTGAACACAATACGATCACATTTGAGAAATAATTAATATACGGAATAAAGAGTTCATTTACCATTAAATTGGTATTGGAATTATATCCCGGTAGAATTATAGACCGACATGAGTGTAACAAACGAATGCGTTAGCGCGAGTTTTTTATAAGCTGGTAAAATCAAATCATGAAGTTTCCGTATAAGTTCAACGACAAATAAATTATCATTTGCACAAAACATTGATGGAAATTGATGTCATTTCAAGTAATTGACGAAATATTTTGGTAAATGTAAATGTGTTTGCGCTCTCATAACGCGAAAATGTACCGCAACGTAAGTTGTGACGTAATAGATGACGTCATTTCATATGATCAGGGCACTTGATATATCGCCCATGGGAATATTTCCTAACAGGAAATATGAGTGGTTTCTCACCCCATGTATGTTTGTTTTATAATGTTAACTCTTCGTAGCTAGATGTAATAAAACATTTTATGTAGGCTTTTTTATTTTTTATTTTAACATTTGTATATTTCAGGATAGACTAACAAAATGAGCAGCTTTGCATTTTGGTCCAAGAATGACCTGCCGGACGTTCGCCTCTCTGGGCGCCCTTCAACTGACATTAAGGTTAGTAACTACACTACTAGTTGGTATTCTCTTTTGAAACATCATGTTTGACCAATGTATTTTTTACAACAGACTTATCACTTTGAGTCATGCCGTAGGCCCTACGGTTGCTGTCCTAGTGCATAGCTCGTGTAGGCTATTACGTGAACTGAAAAAAAAGGATCTAGTTTTAAAGTCAAGAGTTCACGAATTAACGGATTATCCATAAATGTGTATATATACATAGGTTCTTGTATAATTAATATCTATGCCGGTGTATAAATGACGTCCGAAATTAAGGTTTCGACAATAGTCGAGATGGTCACCGTAGCACTTTGCTTAGAAAGTCCGCCTTGAAGGTAGGAGACCAGGATTCGACTCCCGGTTGGGTCATACGAATAACTTGGTAGTAGGGAACACCCTCTTCGTGCTCAGGATTGCGGGGATAGCACGTCGAATGGTGAGCTTGTGTAGTACTGGTATTGTATCCAAATGAAATAGTGTTAAACAAATCAAACGACTTCCGATTACTATTGTTTCTGTGATTCATTTCCTTTAGCATTTCAGAGTTCATAACTTATTAGCTAATAAGAAGCTTAAGTGTCGATTGAGATAAGACTGCCCGTGCTGATCTAGTCTGTACTGTTGGCAAATGTTGTTAAAAGACGCACGTGTATACCATAATAAGCATATGAGGATGCAATTACACGTCCTTTCAAGGTAAAGATACATCTATTTCGTATGAAGTCGTCGGTTTGTCATAAACAGTTTGGTTCCTATTAGGAGCGACAGATGTCACTCGTGGTCAACATGGGGTTATAGCACACATAATCCGTTCTCAGTTTGAGAAAACAGACCTTCATTAAAATCGGTGGGGATTATGATCAAATTGCATAGGAGTAGATCTACTTGTATATGGTCCGTTTGTAATGTTTACTGCGACCCCGTTCAGAGTGCGCGGAGGCGCATATTGATCAGGGTCAATGATGGTCACAAAGTTCCCCAATGTCGGGTTTTTGTGTGACGTGGCTCATTTAAACCTAAAACATCAACTCGATGAAACCGAATTATTATCTGTTTATGTAGAATGATATTTAAAGGACCTCTGCTTAGAAATAAACGTTTAAATACAAAAAAAAGTAGCATGTAACACTATTATTTAATTTGAAAACTTTGAAACAGATGAAAACAAAAGTTGTTAAATGATAAACTGTTTAAATTAAACAGGTCCTGCCTTTCCTTGATGTTTTTTCCGCAAAAAATCAACAGCTACAGATATTTCAAAGTCCATCAGTACCAGTCAGGAAAAGGGTTAACAAAATGAAAATCCAATGGGAAATTCTCATGCTTACCACTCGTACTTTGATTTCATTATACAAAATGTATTATTAAAATAACACAGGCGGGTTTGGACGTTGAATACAGAAGGGGAAAATAAATATTGAATCAACTAATTTTGGAGTATATGGTTGGAGTGGGCCTTTTAAAATAGCTTTGGAATTTCATTGTTGATTAATATTGATTTAAAAGACGTGAGAATAACCCTTTCACACACACACATCAAATATGCAGCAGATGATTTTAAAAGCATCGTGGTAAATAAATGGAAAACATAATTTAAATAATGTATTATTTTTTAAAAGAGTTGAAAACATTGTGACAAAAGGAGAAATTGCTTAACATGAGTAATTTCTAGTGTTGTCACTCTGTATTTGAGTTCATCTGCTACAGATGCTCCAAAATCGCTGCTTATACATTAGGGAGAGGGTGAATTCATGAAAGATCTAACTGTACCGTGTTACATGCTGGGGCTACACCTCTTTGGAATTAAAGCTACTCAGAGGGCTGGATATTTATTTAATTGCATTAAAATATAAAGAATTGAGCTTTGTCACGCGATAAAGAGTCCTTGTATATCATGCCCACAGTTAACCCTTTCCATCAAAAAGACGCATTTTGACAACAGACGACCTTTAGAAACATTGTCACATAGGAGAAAAGGATGAGTTATTTCTCCTTTTTTTCTGAATGCTTCCTACTCTATGTAGTTATTATACTTTCATTTACAGAGATTTTCCATATTTTCCAAGTTCTCCAATTATATGTCCTCCTTATATGGAATATTTCTATAAATGAATGGAAAATGAGTTAATAGAGTTGAAACATTGTGGCAATAGGAGAAAGTGTGAGCAATGTCTCGCTTTGTCATAATGTGTTCAAAGGAAGTCCGCTACAGATCCGTCAAAATCTGTCTGTAAAGGAAATGGTTTAACTTCCGAATAAAACTATGTTTTGATCTGCGATAACGACAGGGGCCTATCAATCCAGGGTCGTGAGATCGAACCCTGGCTTTGTCATGCATTCTTTCTGATGAGTGAGCTATGAAGCCAATTAAGTAGATTTATTTATGAGGCAAATTTTATTAGAACTTAAAATGTATCCACACAAAATTATCACTATTTTGCTCTTCCAAATATTGTATGTTTTCTTTTTAATCCTTTACGAAATTCATGTATTTGTGTTAAACTGTATGTTGCTTTAAACACATGTATGTGTGCTTTACGCAATAAAGTTAATTGAATTGAATTCCCTTGGAAGAATGTTGAATGGAGAACATGTGCGAACAAACATAAACACTCGTAATGTGAAGTGACAGCCGTGATATACATGAAAACTCGTTGAAAACATCGTTAAACTCCAATCAATCAATCAAATCGAAATAATGCTTTAGTATACACATAGAGGCTTAAACCCTTTCCCACATGCAGCAATTCTTCAGTAGACGATTTGAAATCATCGAGGCAAAAGCACTGAAAATCTCAATAAGTGTATTTATGATTACTGAAAACAAGTTGAAAACATTGTGAGCAATTTCTTCTTTTGTTACAATGTTATCAAAAGTCGTCTGCTGCATAGGCGCCAGAAAGTGTATTAAACGTATGTGGGATATGGTTTTAATGCCTATACAGCTCTATGGAATGCCCCCATTTAGATATGACAATACCCTTTTCGCACTACGCGATTCAGTTATTTTCTGTGGGTTAATGTTCTTTTGACAGGTGGTTTAGATGATGAATGTGTTATCATTATGTCATATCTATTTAACAATTGTAAAGCGTAGGTACATTTAAATGTGCCAAAACGTAAGCTAGAGTTTGCAAAGTGACAGAAAATTATAAATTGTTAGGTTATCTACTGCATTATTGAAATCCGTCAACCTATCTATTATATTTTTTTCTGTTGATTTTTGAAAACTATCAATGGATTTTGTCTGAACACAGTCACCGTTTTAAACAATGATAACTTATATCAAGTGATAAATTTCACGTATTGCTCTGTCTTGAAACAGTCTCCATTCTAAAGCATGAATTAAACGGATCAAGTGATTATTTCGTTGTAAGATCCATGTAAATGTGCAGAACAGAACTGAACAGACATTTTATTTTGGACTTTAACAAGAAGTTTCTCGTTCATCCACGAATAACAAATTATCTTCTGTTCATAATGATTAAAACTTAGTATATTTCATGTAAATTAAAACAAATATATATTTATATAAAAAGATACTTTTACAAATAATGATGATGATATTGATTTTGATCAATATATAACATCTATAATTATACAGAATGTTTAACCCTTTCCCTCATACGACACTTCTGCAGCAGACGACTTTGAACATATTTTGTCAAAACATCGAAAATCTCTATAATTGAATGGATAACCTATGACGAAAAGTGGAAAACATTGTTTAAAAAGGAGAAATTGCTCGTTTTGAGCAATTTCTTCTTTTGTCACTAATTTTTCAAAAAGCCGTCTGCTGCAGAGGCGTCAGAAAGCGTCTATTTGAGGGAAAGGGTTAAGTGCTAAAGAGTATATATAGTACATGTATATTAAAACACGGAACATTCTATTGAACTCTAGAATATGTAATGTTCTGCAATTGGTAAATTAAGATTTGCATGTTTTGATATCGATATACACCGATCTAAATTGCCCTGTAAAGGGTTTTTCTTGCATAACAAATCAATTAAACTATTCGTACAGTAATTTGAGACGACGGTTGAAAGTTCCGCTATATTTTATTATCATTTCCCACCATTAAAGGCATTTACCGTCAGTTAGAAATGTATAAGAGTATTAAAATTAATAAAGTACCATTAAACTGTAATGGAAATGTAAATTTTAATTAAATCCGTACTTTAAAAACGCCTCTGATATTTATATAGATCTTTACCACTTTCCCACCTGCCGACGAAGTTTTGACGCAATATTAGCAGACGACATTTGAAAACATTGTGGCCAAAGTTGAAATTGCTCATGATGAGCAATTTCTCCTTTGGCCACAATGTTTTCAACTTTATTTAACAATTAAGCTATCTTTTACGGAGATTTTTCAGGTTTTTGTCACTATGTTTTCAAAGTCGTCTGCTGCAGATTTGTAGTATGTGGGATAGGAATAATTTGATGATTGAAGTCCCACGTTAACACTCGTCCTTAACGCAGACGACATTTTGTCATCTCTACAGCGGACAAATGTTGAAAAAAACTTTTCCGAGCATTTTCTCCTCTTCCAGCAATATGTGTATAATATGTGTTGTCTGTATTGAACTTCACTTGGGATTGTGCCGAGTATCTCTAATTCAAAGAAAACCCATCTTATTTCGGACGCATTTATACCCAGTATCCATTCTAGGAATTCGAAAACAAGGAGGGATTTTGTTCCGAAAAATTTATTTCATTAACAAATTGAGGCATTGTTCCTTCTTTGACTATAAGAAATCCCCCCCTTCCATACAAGTTTAGGGGGGAATAAACACGATCTTTCCCCTTCTAGAGTGGACACTGTAATACCGTCTCAAATACAGGCAATAGTTAAGCGGCGCTCTGAGAAAAAACAACCGAAAAGTATTATCGATCATTGTATATCCAGATCAGCCAGCGCGTCCGGAGAATCTGGTCTGGTTCTTCACTGTTCGTCGATTGATGCTTCAAAACGACAATCCTGATGTAATAAAAAAACTTTTATATTTCATAAGGAAAACATGATAAGGACATCATGCTCAGTATAGAATGCGTTGTACTATGGGCCGGTGGCCTCATTACTTTCAATAAAATATTTGTCATATATTTGTCATTGACAACAACCCCAACCCCCAACAATTAGTCACGGAGGGTTTCAAGAACATTCTGTAAAGAAGTATTCATTTTGATCCATAGCATGAATGAGTACGCATGTCCTTAACCCTTTCCCTCAAATAGACGCTTTTGACGCCTCTGCAGCAGACGACTTTTTGAAAACATAGTGACAAAAGGAGAAATTGCTCCAAACGAGCAATTTCTCCTTTTGCCACAATGTTTTTTCACTTTTAGTCATAGGTTATCCATTCAATTATAGAGATTTTCTATTGTTTGACAAAATATGTTCAAAGTCGTCTGCTGCAGAATTGTCGTATGAGGGAAAGGGTTAATCAGCCACATGCGTATACGGTAAGGTTGATTTTGTTGGAGCAGATGAGTACACTGATCTTATAAGGTGTTTTTACTGAAACTGTTTTATATATACATGTAGACGACTTAATTCTCTATCGATTGTGTAATAGATAAATAGCTAGTTGATCTCTTAAACAGATAAATAATTAAGTGGCCTCTAAGAGATAACGATCTGTGTTCAGATAACAGGTCAAACTGTTCGGCCTCCGAAATTAGATACCATTCTTATAACCGGGGTATCTGATATAGAGAACACAAAGCAAACCCAAACGATTCGTAAATTGTACATCAATTAACCGTCTTCATACTAATTATGTTGTGTATAGTGTCGTCACCTTTCAATACATCTCATGACATTAATAAGTCTATATCTGAAAATGTGGTTTGAACACGGGTTAAAAACATTGTCGGGAAAAAAATAAATTGCTCGATTTTAACAATTTCCCATTTTCTCATAACGTTTCGTTTTAAAACATCGTCTTCTGCAAAGGCGTCTGAAGCTTTATACTGCTGACTGCTCAGCTCAATATTTTCATCATTTTCTTCTCCGGAATCTTGCATAATGAAAATGTTGGGGTTATCCGTTTTTAAAATTCAACATTGAAATGATTAATGATTCGGCATATGTGTATACACAGTATTCCAATGTATAATGTTTATCATATATATATATTAAACGCCTCTGCGAGTGTTTCCCCAGCAGTGCAGATCGAGACTAGACTCCGTAGATGTGAGGGAAATCTGAACGGTGAGAAAAGGTTGAAAACATTAGACGAAAGTGAGAAAATGCTCAAAATGACATTTGTTCTACTTATTATTACATGTGTTATTGCATAGGGAGTCACTACTGTTATAAATCAATTCTTTATTGGCAAGTATTGGAACGTTCTCTCAGTTACCTATAAGAAAATTAGCGACTTCGGTTTGAGACAGAAAGGGATAAAGACAACTTAATATTCTCATCTCTATATCTCTGAGTCTCTGTCTCTCTCTCTGTCTCTGTCTCTGTGTCTCTGTGTCTCTCTGTCTCTGTATCTGTGTCTCTGTGTCTCTCTGTCTCTGTGTGTCTCTCTCTGCGTATTTTGTTTAAACCTACACGTATGCTCCGTCATGATGACAGTGCCACTAATTATCACTATACCATCTGCCGTAAAACCTGCTAAGTAAGGTCGAAAAACAACGAAGGTAACTTTTTCATTTATAATTCATACATACGAGAATCTCCAAGTCGACAATCAATTGCTTCTTCAGCTGATTTCTGCTATATGCTACATACCCTATCAAATAAGAAGTGATATACTGGATAGGAAATTATTTGTAAACATTTGTAAAGTTCAGGAAATTTCGTATTTTGTGATTGTCTATTGGTACAATTCTTGTGTAAGTGAAAGGACTACATAGGCTAAAATCTAAGACTTTATTCCGGATATGTCTGCACTGTTTCGGCTAAGACTTTATTCCGGATATGTCTGCACTGTTTCGGCTAAGACTTTATTCCGGATATGTCTGCACTGTTTCGGCTAAGACTTTATTCCGGATATATCTGCACTGTTTCGGCTAAGACTTTGATCATATGCATCAATACCCACATCGGCAATATCAATGACTACTTCGTACATCCAATGGAATGGAACGGACCGAGTGCCTTGGGTTACAAATATACAGTAATACCCCAATTTTGTAAAAGTGTATCGTGAACATCATTCGGACCACTACAATCGAAAAGAAAAAGGTAGATCTGGTACCTTCTTGAATGTCCATGTAATCCAGTCTCGCTCGTTTAAAACTTTCGTACATACGAAATGAAATACTCAAATAAATAAACATTTAACAATCGCTAATGGCGAGTAAGATTCCGTCAAAGCCCTTTTCAACATGGCGAGCCATGGTGTATTACCTAAAGGACGAGGATAACAACCGTGTGGTAAGTCGATCTGTATCTTTACATCACAATTAAGGCACGTCTGACGATAAGCGCCGTTGTTATTGTTGTTGAAGTTATAGGTTAGTTAAAACGTATTCACAACGGGCTCCTTAAAGGAATTACTGTCCGCCTTCAAGCTAATTAGTTTCTTTATAAAACTTAAAATTATTTACGATTAAAAGTTACGCTACAATGGTAACTAACTAGCCTTTGAAGTCCGACATGTTTTCACTTGTTTCAACTCAGTATACAAACATACAGTCTCTTCAGAGCTTCCACTGTTTCTCTACATTTAAAAAAATACGTACATACGAAATGAAAGGCTCAAATAAATAAACATTTAACAATCGCTAATGGCGAGTAAGATTCCGTCAAAGCCCTTTTCAACATGGCGAGCCATGGTGTATTACCTAAAGGACGAGGATAACAACCGTGTGGTAAGTCGATCTGTATCTTTACATCACAATTAAGGCACGTCTGACGATAAGTGCTGTGTTATTATTGTTGTTAGGTTAGTTAACACGTATTCACAGCGGGCTCCTTAAAGTAATTACTGTCCGCCTTCAAGCAAATTAGTTTCTTTATAAAACTTAAAATTATTTACGACTAAAAGTTACGCTACAAGGCAATGGTAACTAACTAGTCTTTGGAGAACGACATTTTTTCACTTTGTTCAACTCAGTATACAAACATAATCTCTTCAGAGCTTCCACTGTTTCTCTACATTTTTCACACACAAAAACGGAATGCTGACAAAGACTGGGATCGTAGCTAGATCGTAGCTAGATTAGTTACTTTAACATTGACCAATCTTGAGGGTCAATAAGACTCCAAATCGCCAGACGAGGAATAAACCTTTTGATACGTACAACAAGTCTGCAGCAGACGACTCAAATAACATCTTGTCAAATTATAGAAAAACAAAGTGCGAAAAGGAGAAATATTCCTCAGTATGAGCAATTACTCATTTTGCCACAATGTTTTCAATGTCGTTTGTCGCGTCATTATGCGTTCGCAAGTGGGAAACGGTTAATTAGTCTGGCGCTGTTCGCGATACACTACACGGAACTTCATTCGTGATAAATTTCTGGTGACACGGAGCTATTTAAATACCACCATTTAATAATTAAAACATATTAATCTAATATTTGATAAGTAGCCAAGTATTACATACTATATGATATTGTAAAGGTGCACTCGATTCTATCTTCGTGTCTCTGTATCATATTACAATCGAGTAAACCGAACGAGTGTTTGTGTATGACCAAATTCGGTAAAAATGGTGCATTACATCTAAATATATCGTACATCAGTGAGGATTTAGATGAGTATGCGCATCTTTATCTCTTACCTAATATTTTATCTGGCATAATAATTATAATGCAAGTCTGCTGAGATATTTACACGAAACGTTCGACAATTGATGCGACGGGAATGGCCAGTCATATTATAACGTAATGGAGATAATATTGGGGATGTTTTAAAACGACGGGCCTGATATTTGTTATGAGAATAAAGAGAATTATTGATAGGGTCTACGTTTAATTTAGCCCACAAACAAGATAATGTCATCAATATTTATTAATCAGTCTGGTTATATGCTTATTTAATTCATTCTTATCTCATAGAGTGTAAATGTGGAATGGTTTGACTGAACCAAAAACGAATTACTTGAATATAAAAAAAAAGGACATTTGAGCCGTCCCGCGAGAAAATCGACATTGTGGACTCTGTAAAATGTATCGATCCAGATCAGCCTGCGCAGTTCGCGCAGGTTAATCCGGGCCGACACATTCTGGCTCAGGGTGATAGATGTATAGAGTAATGATTCCTGAAACAGAAAATCCACAAGAGGCGAAATCTGTCTGTCCGGGTTAGCCTGCGCGGCATTTCTTCGTCTGATCCGAATCGATACTTTACGCAGAGTTCACAGTGTTGGTGTTCTCACGGGACGGCTCACTTGTTGTTTCACGTACAGCTTGACGAACCCCAATAACACAGTCTTCAACTGTCGACGTCCACAAGTTAGTCTTAACCATTTCCCACTTACAATAAATCAACATCAGAGCAAAATAATGGAAAGCCTCTGTAAAGTTCAATTATTGAATAGTGTTGAAAACATTGTGGCGAAATGAGTATAACAAATATTAGTATTGTTATCAGCGTAGATCCAGATCATTCCCACCGTGTAACATGGCTCTGAACTATTTGCCAATTAATCACTGAAACTCATGTTAATAATCATCGGACCATTTGGATCCGACTGCATTGACAGATAAGAATATATGTTATCATCACTTACCACCCTTTCCCTCATACAACAATTCTGCAGCAGACGACTTTGAACATATTTTGTCAAACAATAGAAAATCTCTATAATTGAATGGATAACCTATAACTAAAAGTGGAAAACATTGTGTCAAAAGGAGAAATTGCTCGTTTTGAGCAATTTCTTCTTTTGTCACTATGTTTTCAAAAAGCCGTCTGCTGCAGAGGCGTCAGAAAGCGTCTATATGAGGGAAAGGGTTAACACTTTACCACATACAACAACTCTGTCGCAGGAGTCTCTGAAACCATCTTGATAAAAATGGCCAAAATCTCTATATGAAAGGACAATTAACAGAGTGGCAAAAGGCTAACTTGCTCATTGTAAGCAATTCCTTCTTTTGTCACACTGCTTTAATTAGAGTTGTCTGGTGAAGAGACGTCAGAAGATGTTTGTATGTGGGGAATGGTTAAAACGTTTAACTGGAGTACCGCTCAAATGACTGTTTTAGAGTTTGATGTATTAAGGTAGACTTGGTGGTAAATACAATTCACTACAAAGCGTTTTATTACTTTCATGCGCATTTGCCTATAGTAAATTACAATAATGTACAAAGAACATGTACGTAATCATTTTACGAGAAGCAAAACAGAAAGAAATATGAACAAACTGTTCAAATATTATAAACATAAATATAAAGCATTTCAAAGGCAGGTTATACATATTCCTTTTTTTTAAAGTTTTGTCAAATAGTGTATATGAGCCTGTGCATGGGAAAATGTACAACTTGGTTTTTGTGAACAGTAAAGATCCAAATCCGCACATTTTGATCAAGATGTACACTCCTAACATTTTACTAACACAACCTTGTTAGAAGATGCTTTCAAATTGTGTAAATTGTTATAAGATTGAGTAGGTGGTCAAGATGATCTGACCGTGTGTACTGTTCAAAAATGTCAACTTGTACATTTTCCCATGCTTTGGCTCATAATGAAATATAGCCACCAGTGGTTTGGTTTCCCTAATATGAACCGTCCCGCGAGAAAACCAACAGTGTGGACTCTGCGTAAAGTATCGACCCGGATCAGCCTAAGCATGCCGCGCAAGCTAACCCGAACCGACACTTTTCGCCTCCAGAGGATTTTCTGTACTGCGCAGGCTGATCTGGGTCGATACATTACGCAGAGGCTTTACTGTTGGTTTGCTCGCGGGACGGCTCAGATGTAAATATCTGCCTAGAAGTGTTCAATGAGCGAATCATGATCAAAAGGCATTGACATCAAAGATTAAAATCGTTCAAAATGTAGATCGGACGACACGGGTGTATTATGATACACAAATCGACCGAAAACTGATGTCAAACTTTCTATACCTATCAATCTATTCCAGCTAGTTGCACCATACCGATTACCATTTTATAATTCGTCATCCTGGATCGAATATCATCGATTTCTGATGTGTGCTCCACGGAAACAAATTTTAGCGTAATTTATTTCACGTATTAAATGAAACCTGACTGTACAACCCTGATAAGGATCCAAATACTGCTTTACACAAAGTTCTGGAGACCGTCCATGACCATGCAGAGACAGATCCCATCCGACCAGATAATCATGACACGTTTAAATAAATCTCTGTCTGTGTATCAGAAGTTTCCCTAAGCCGTCTGTGACTTATGTGGGAACAGTGTAGAGCCTGATCAGACTGTATGGATACGCATGCCGGTCTGGGTGTACACTGGTCGCAAATTCATTATTGTTGTTTTCGCTTATTTTATCTATAAACACGCTAGTTCTGACCTTTTCGTATAATGTTTCAAACATATTTATTTCCTAAACTACATATACATGTATAGTCGAAAAATCAACGCAGAAGACTAAAACATGACAATTCCGAGTTCATTAGCTGGTATGTTTCAATATTTTAGGTTTAAGAATAGCAACCATTATACAGTGTCTTTTCAACAATGGAAGGTTATTGCATCAACATATAAATCAATAATCATTCATGTCACATTTTCTCACGGTAGGCTTATTTTGTTTAGTTTTCCATGTTTCCCGCTGACTTCCTTTTGAAAACTCAATCGAGCCGATATGCCCCTTGTATTTTCTCTGTATTGAATATTGTGACGAAGTCGAATACTTTATAACATGAACTTAGCGTATACTTAATTGTTTCGTTTTGATAAATTATTCTACTAGAACGTACCTATTCAGGTGTTGTAACAGTTTTAATGAGTATATCTGCATCAGAGGTCGAGATAAGGAGGGTTTTTCAGCTCTTTTCGCCACAATTTCTCACAGTCTCACCCGAGTCTTCACTGTCCGCATTTATGTTGAATAAACAGAGATGGGGTTTTTCCTGGCATAAAAGCTAGACGTGTAGCACCAGTTGTTATTCGCCATTGTAGCACCAGTTGTTATCCGCCATTGTAACACCAGTTGTTATTCGCCATTGTAGCACCAGTTGTTATCCGCCATTGTAACACCAGTTGTTATTCGCCATTTTAGCACCAGTTGTTATTCGCCATTGTAACACCAGTTGTTATTCTCCATTGTAGAACCAGTTGTTATCCGCCATTGTAACACCAGTTGTTATTCTCCATTGTAGCACCAGTTGTTATTCTCCATTGTAGCACCAGTTGTTATTCGTCATTGTAGCACCAGTTGTTATTCGCCATTGTAGCACCAGTTGTTATTATCCATTGTAGCACCAGTTGTTATTCGCCATTGTAACACCAGTTGTTATTCTCCATTATAGCACCAGTTATTTTTCGCCATTTTAACACCAGTTGTTATTCGCCATTGTAACACCAGTTGTTATTCTCCATTGTAGCACCAGTTGTTATTCGCCATTGTAACACCAGTTGTTATTCGCCATTGTAGCACCAGTTGTTATTCGCCATTGTAGCACCAGTTGTTATTCGCCATTGTAACACCAGTTGTTATTCTCCATTGTAGCACCATTTGTTATTCTCCAGTGTAGCACCAGTTGTTATTCGCCATTGTAACGCCAGTTGTTATTCGCCATTGTAATACCAGTTGTTATTCGCCATTAAAGCACCAGTTGTTATTCGCCATTTTAACACCAGTTGTTATTCGCCATTGTAACACCAGTTGTTATTCTCCATTGTAGCACCAGTTGTTATTCGCCATTGTAACACCAGTTGTTATTCGCCATTGTAGCACCAGTTGTTATTCGCCAGTGTAGCACCAGTTGTTATTCGCCATTGTAACACCAGTTGTTATTCTCCATTGTAGCACCAGTTGTTATTCTCCAGTGTAGCACCAGTTGTTATTCGCCATTGTAACACCAGTTGTTATTCGCCATTGTAATACCAGTTGTTATTCTCCATTATAGCACCAGTTGTTATTCGCCATTTTAACACCAGTTGTTATTCGCCATTGTAACACCAGTTGTTATTCTCCATTGTAGCACCAGTTGTTATTCGCCATTGTAATATTGATTGATTGGGGTTTAACGCCGTTTCTAACAATTTCTCAGTTATATCACGGCGGCCAGTTCACCTACTCATGCATTTCCTCAAAACGAGCAATTTCTCCTTTTGCCACACTGTTTTCAATATTTATTAATAGTTTATCCATTCAATTATAGAGATTTTCTAATTTTTGACAAAATATTTTCTAAGTCGTCTGCTGCAGAATAGTCGTATGAGGGAAAGGGTTAATAAACGGATGTTCGTAGTTATTACGTTCCTAATAACACAGGCAGCTCCGTCGAACCAAAACGTTGATGATGCTTAACAGATTATGTAATCAAAGCACTGAAAGTATTGGTTGGACGGTTATGTTGGTATTCGTAAATTAATGTCAGACAGGCGGTTGCATGTACACAAAGAGATGTATGTCAACTATGAATTCCTTCCTTTACATATGAGGTTAGTCACTTTGAAAAAGCAGTTTAATTTAGTATGCCCATAGGTTTTTGAATTGAGTATGTCAACAACAATCAGACCAGATTCCTTTTTAGCCACTGCCAAGTTTAAAACTTCATGTCGATTAGGTATTTTATGCGACTCTAGACCGTTAACAAAGTTTTCATTTGATTTGTTCCAGTGACCTCTTGTGTACATACACATGCAACCGGCTGTCTGCCATAACTGTACTTTCGGTGCTTTGATTACTTTATGTTTTGCATTCTGTATATAGACAGATCTAATTGCATATGTCTCCCCTTCCACATCGAACGTTGCTGACGCCTCTGCAGCAGACAAACTTTGAAAACATCGTGGCAAATGGATGAGTTACTCATAATTATTCAACTCTATCCAATAATCATGATCCCCTTAATAGAGATTTTCCATATTTGGCGGGTATATTTTTAACGTCGTGTGCTGTATATTGGAAATGATTAATTGTCAAACATTTTTTTTGTTCATACAGTGACCGTTTAGATAAACACAATAATTATAATTTATTTCCAAGCCGTCGTGTTTAATTGAACGGCGCTGCATGAAACCTAACCTTAACGTAAGAAATACAAGTGTCTCAAAAGACCTGTCTGCACACCCGTGATAATGACCCAAATGAATACTTCTTTACAGAACAGTGCAGAGTCAGATCAGACTATATCGATAGTTTTTCACAGAGAGCAGCTCATTTTGAGTTGTCGCCGTGATATAACTGAAATAATGTTGAAAACAGCGTTAGACCCCAACAAAACGAATCATTTTAAGTTCTCCAAATACATACATCACAATAAACGCAATCTAAGTACATTCACAAGAGGGTTAAATTTCCCATTAAATGAAACAGTAAGTGACATCTGTCAAATTAGTTTTGGAGATTAAAATCAAACAATCCTTTCCTTTATGCTGTACTAATTCATTGAACGTTATTGGAACTGTATTAGAGATTATCGATCTTTCGCTTTCATTCGATCAACGCCACGGGAAAATAGACCCGTTGGAGGCTTTCAACATTTTCCGTCTTACAAACGCTTTATGGCGCCTCTGCAGCAGACGACATTTGAAAACATTGTGACAAAAGAAGAAATTGCTCAAACGAGCAATTTTTCCTTTTGCCACAATGTTTTCAACTTTTTTCAGTAAATATACCCTCATTTATTGGGGTTTTCTATATTTTGTCCATATGTTTCCAAAGTCATCTGCTGCAGATTTATTGTATGTGGGGAAGGGGGTTAAAACATGATAAATTACATGTAAGCCTGTAGTTCAGTGATGCCATATATCATAACCGTCGTCCAAAGAGTTCCTGTATGCCCGTATAGGAGAAGATAGGGAACAAGAACCTGATCTGACAGCGTAGATGTGCAGGCTGATCTAGATCATTGAAGATCACAAAGTCCCCTTAGTCGTTTTTCTTTCTTATGGCGTGATCAGATATTTAACCTTTCCACCATGGAACTATTTTTTGCGATACACGACACTTGAAGCTATAGTGAGAGAAGTGCCAAATTAGCAGTATTTCTGTTTCCAAAGCATTATCTCTAACTATAGAAAAATATACATTCAACCATTACCCTCTTGCATACGCATTCAGACGCATTTGTAACAGACAGCTTTCCTTTGAAAACAATGCGGAAAATGGAGAAATTAATCAGAGCAATTCAACTATATTCAGCAATAACACTTTCGTTTTGACATAATTTCCCCAATTGTATTTCAAAGTCGCCTGTTGCAGATTTGTTGTTTCTTGGAAGGGGGAGGGGCTGTTAAAATACATATGCTGACTTCCTCAGAGTTTGTCCGATTGGCAATCATTATGAGAAAGGTCATTCTGTTTGAGAAATCTCTATACAGTATAGAATATATTTTCATAGATCAGTCATCCGTAATGATCGTAAACAATGGGAGAAAATTGAACGGAAATCGCCTAGCATTTCACTCGTTTATGTTTCTATTTTAAGCGTTTACCTGATGTGATTTGACGAAAGTCGTCTGCTTTGAAAATATCTGCGAACGAATTTAGCATCTCGAATTAATTGTCGATGATTTGAAACATAGTGTCAAAATGAGATTGTGTTTGTTTTGGGGGCATATTCTCCTATTTCCAAACTGTTTTCTAAAACCGTCCGCTGTCAACTTCGTTTTGTAATATTTGAAAGGCTTCGGTTCACCCAAGATTGAGTTTTTGATTACCAATTACCGTATCTGAGTTCATTTTATGTCAGTTTTGAAATACGATATTTTGTTAATTTGTTATCATAAACCGTTTAAATATAAATTTCATTTTCGTTTGTTTAATGGGGGTACGTCACACGAAAATCGACCTTCAGAGATCAAACGATTTGTTTAAAGATAGTTTCTAGATTATCAGAAATGTTCATGCATATAGATATTATGAAAATTAACCCTTTCCCACGTACAATAAATCTGTAGCAGACTACGGCTAAAACATGGATCCAAATGGACACTGTTTCAAAGAAGTGAAGTGAAGCATGCTATGCCTAATTGGCGCAGACCAGACCAGTGCCAGAAACTATACAACTCTTAGAAACGTTCTCAGTGCTTAGAAATGAACTTCATGATCAAAATAAGGCTTCTGATTGGTCAATTTGGAAAACGAATTTGCTTTTGACCAATCAGATGTCAGCACAAATTCAGGACAAGGTTTAAACTGTTATAGTTTTGGAGCCAGGCTGCGCTGGGTGGTCTTCGCAGGTCACACATGTCATAGGACTGAATTTTGTTGTTGTTGTTGTTGTTGTGTTTTCAGAGTGCCGATCAAATATTATTCTATTGTAAATAAAGTACTGATCTTGGTTCAGAAGTTCCGAGTCCGAGGGTCGGTCTGGTTGCGTCAGTCCGCTAGCTTCACCTTCGCTAAGTCACACCGGAGTCCATATGTACATAGCACTATACTTAACAATTAATGAGTTGAAGGAAAAGTAACAGATTACCGCCAGCTTAAAGGCTTACGTGTAATATCCAACCAATTATTCTACTTAATGCATTATTATACCACTGTACATGTCTCTCCATATTGTAAGAAACAGTTTTGTGTGGATACACAGGCTCGTACAGTCTGCAGTATACGCGGATGCATTAAGACGTTAGACTCATTTAATATACTTTATATATATGTGTATGTCTCACTATTTTAATCGTGAGTTCGAATCCCGGTTCGGTCTTTAAGTATTCCGATGATTGGCAAAAGGCTTTGTAGTTGGTGCAATTCCACTACAACTATTGAGCCAAATGTATGTGGTGGAAGATAGCCAGTTGCTGTGATACGAGTAACATTATGTTAAAGCGGCGTTAATTAATTAACATCGTCGCATTAAGACAACTTCAAAGATCGAAATCGGGATTCCTATACACACTTGTCTAATGCAGAAAAAGCAAGCTGAAATTATAAACGTATTTACTTTGAAAACAGTGAGGTAATAGTCGTTGGCTACTGACACGTCAAAATCCAGTTTTAAAAGGGTTAAAGCATTTGTTTACAGGCAACATTTTGCCATTGTAAATCTCATGATCAAAGCCATTTTTTCTTTAATAGAAAAGAGAGGATAAGTTGCTGTTTCATTAAGCGAGTAGAATGAATCCACACTTGTAAAATGTTTTATGAAAATATGCAAGAAGCGATTTAATAATCCGAATATTCAAAACCGTGTAGACTCTTAAACGTCTATGAGGTAAGAAGGGAGTTTAAATAAGAAATGGATTAACGATTTTATTTGAATTCCAAACACTGGGATACGGAGACAAAGCTCTGAGTTTGTGTAATATATAAGTTTGATTGGACGTGATATTATACAAGTGTTAATATAAAACGATGTGTAATATAGGAAAACCACCGACCGTGTATAGAGGCGAATAGTGAAGACTCTGAGCAGCATGTACATTCGTGCATTCTGATCATAATTTACACTATTCAACAAAAGCTTCTAGAAAATGTATTTGGTTAATTAATTTGAAATGAATCACGTCACGAGAAAGCCGACATCTTAACGACTAGCGAAGACCGAGATCAGCATGTAAAGTCTTACACTGAATCTGTTCGTCATCAGGTTGCACATTTATATATCCTTGAAGTCTCTTGTGAACGGTTGTGTGACTCTAGATAAAACCTGCAAGACAAGTTTGAAATAATGTTATCACAATTACCGTTCATTTGAAGATAAAAAGCTCCATTTGTCGGTTTTCGTTTGGCGTTGTTCATATATGACAATTGCAAGTAAACATTACGGGAAAGGGATAATATTAACTTTAAAATTAGTCATTCCGGTTCCATTGTTTTTTCTGTCATTTTGTGCATTATTTCTCCAATTGTCCCTCTGATGTAAAGGCGCCACAAGCCGTCTGTATCAGAGAAAGCGTAAATATTCACTTTACTTGGCCCTTGGATCACGTTGATTATATGGATATTTTTTATGGCTTGAAATCGGCTTTTGGATATGCTGTTTTTTTCTTTACTAAAACGGCGTCAGTGGGAAAAGAGGTCTTATTACAATCCGATTTTTGCATCACGAGACGGTATATTGGAGCAAAACCAAAAGGGCTACAATTCTATCTTTTCATCAGAAGTTACATATAAAACTTTCTTTAATGTGGGCGGACAGTGGGGACTCTGGTGAGACTGTGCGTCTGCACAGGCTCACCTGAGTCTTCACTGTTCGCAGATGCAATAAGATCCTTTTTTTAAAACAGACGCGGCTCATTTATATGGCGTGATTTATTGGTGGATTTAGTGCATGGTTTGAGTGTGTGGGAAGGAATGTCGCATTATTACTTAGATATGTGCCGTGGATTCAGCACGGTAGGTACAACGTTATTTTGTTTTTTTTACTTACAGAGTATTACTTAACAATATTGACCTGATCCTGATGACCCTGACCTTTGTGGTTTAAGATTTATGCGTGCAGTAAACATATGATGCTTTTCATGTATTTGCATAACATTTGTGAATTTTGTTTTACTTTAGAGTATTGCTCTACAATATTGACATGACTGTGACCTTTGTGGTTTAAGATATATGTGTGCAGTAAACATATGATGGTATTCATGTATTTGCATAACGTTTGTGAATTTTGTTTTACTATAGAGTATTGCTCTACAATATTGACATGACTGTGACCTTTGTACAAAGATATATCTACGTAGTTAACATATGTTACGGTGCTGTTCGTGTAATTGCATCACATTTGAAAAAAAAATAAGATTGGTGAAATAAGAAAAGGCACAATTTAAATCTGGTGACAATACATTAACCCGTGATAAAATGTGTATATGCTCAAAGGTCAGGATCAGGTTAATTTTGTCAAGTAATACGTGTTTGTGTGATATGACATGTACCTTAACTCGTTTATGGTAAATAGTCTATCTAATTTTGGGTTCACATTTTTCATACAACAAAGGGTTGGCTATTCTTTAGTTATAACTTTAAAACTAAGTAGAGCCAGCTTCAATGCAAAAGATCAGACGTACGGACATGTGTGTCCATAATAGCTTATAATCAGCATACGCACAGCCTAGTCTGTATCAAAACCAGTTGATGGGTCTTTAATTAAATAATGTTATAGAGTTACAATACTGATCAGATATCAGGATTACGAAATTCTGATCTGAATTTACCTCTGGCGTCGAGGTTCAAATAACACCGATTTTGAATCCGCGGAGAGTTCGGCGTCAGTTCGTAAAAGCATCCCTAAACACTCCAGAGGACTAATTTGAACATAATGTGTATTTGGACGGTAATCGTCTCGGTGGTTTAGTTGTAGAGCGTCCGCCTCGGTGCGAGATGTCGCAGGTTCGATCCTCGGCTGGGTCATTCCAAAGACTTTAAAACAGTAAGATGGTCTTTTCCTCCTTAGCGCTCAAGATTGTCTGACTCGCTGGTGTAAGGACAGATGTACCAGTAGTACGTGTTAGTACTTGTTAGTACTTGTTACTTTCTAGAGGAAACGCCGGGATACAACTAAACATTGTTGAAAGCAGCGTACAATAACGATAGCAAACAAGTTGTTATTGCCATTGTGTTTAAAACTAATGAATGTCAGTTCTCTCGACTAAGTCTTTGCTACGTTTGAACGTTGCAAACTTTACATATTTGAAGATAGTTGGTTTTAGTCTTGACTGTTCTACTGATTTGTTCGGGATGCTTGCTCTTCAAATGTGGCCCGCTATACCCACCCCAAAACCCACATCAAAGTGGAAAAGTTAAAGGTCAGCGGTACAATCTACAACCGTATTTGCGTGCTTGATTTCTTATCAAGAACGTTTAATGGAAACTTTCAAGTTTTTGGTGTAATACATTGAATTAGAATGATGTGAGTTGTATTTGCCATTAAGGATACAGATGTCACACATATATTTAATAATTGCAAAGCCCTCAAAAATAGACTTCAACGTAATTCTACCTGTATGATATAAAACAATGGCCATTTTTGAAAACGTCATTTTTGTTTAATACACAGTAACGATCTTTTGTATTGTGGTTTTACAACGTTTTCATTCGTATTTCAGTTCGATCACGGCGACAGAATAACTTATCTTATTCTTGTTCACTAGGTAGATAACTAATACAAGGCTAGGTCATATTTCCGAAAAGCAGACTTTGCTCTGAATTTGACAAGAAATGGGTTTTGTTTCCGTAATATCTTAAAGTTGCATTCATGATACTATATTGCGAAATAATAGCAATATCTTAAATATCAGAAATAAAGAGACCATTAAGTGTGTGTATTCTTGACATTACATTTATGGTATACTTGAGGCGGTTGTTAAGTGCTGTCTAGGATTAAAGGAGCACATAATTCACAAGTTTATTGCTGCAATTTATCCCTCCTTAATCGTACGTGGAGCATGGATAGTAACTTGAGTAGTACAGGGAATGTTGCACGTTTCCTGGTTCACCTTAAAACTTCAATGTATTAATGCTTTCAAGTCGTATGTAAGTTGCATCACTAAAACATTTTGATTCGCAGTTAGAAATGTCGTTTAGTTTGTTAACCCATTGCCTGTTGGGACCGATTGAGAAAGGCCTGTGCCACCAGTAAAGAATCAGGCCAGTCGGCTAATCCGTGTCCACTGTCCAGCTCAACATTCTTATATTTATATTCCTAAAATTGGATATGGACTCTTCCAAATGCAAGGCTGGACAAATCCATCAGCTTTAAAAGGATTAAGCTGATAAATCACTATATGAGCCGTCCCACAAGAAAACCAACATTATGGATTCTGCGTAATATAGATCCAGATCAGCCTAATTCGGTCCGACACAGGGGGATATAAGTATAGAATAATTATTCCTGACACAGAAAACGCACAGGATGCGAAAAGTGTCTGTCCGGGTAAGCCTGCGCGGCATGCTTAGGCTGATCCGGGTCGATACTTTACGCGTACTCCACACTGTTGGTTTTCTCGTGGGACGGCTCATATCAAGTTATACGAGATTATAGTAGTATCACCTTTAATGCATGTTGGTTCGAAACAGTTTGTGTAAGTTTATAGTCAGGAGTCCCATGACGAAAACTTACTTGCGACACATGAGTTTGCTTTTATCTTAACTTTGTATAGAATAAGATATTCGCCCTGTTTAAGTAAATGATACGGTTAAATATCAATGGCCAGTGTTTCTTTAGCTGTCCGATAAGAACCTTTTATGAAACTATCCGGCTAATCTCGGCGTTTATGCCTATCTTGCTAATCCGTGAGTGGTTTTCGACAAATCAGAGAATAAATATGTAAATAAGATCGACAACCCTTCAACAAATTTCAATAAAACACTCGAACTGTAAATAGAACACTTCACTTGAAAACAGACGTACCTACACCAAGTCAGGAATACATTTACGTGTGTTTGTCATTCAGTTTGTAGACCTTCTTTAACATGTAAATTTTCCGAGTCAGGATTAACGCTTTCGTTTGCCTAAAACAGACGAAATCTTAATCCGTTCCATCATACGACAAATCTTCAACAGACGACTTTGAATACACCTTAGCAAAAATATGAAAAATCTATATAAATGAAAGGATAACCATGAGTTAGGGTTGGATAAGGGTTGAGAACATTGTGACAAAATGCAGAAACTGCTCATTTTGAGCAATTTCTGATTTTGTCACAATGTTTTCAAATTTCATCTGCTGCATAGGCATCAGAAAGCGCCTGTGCGTTGAAAAGGGACCCCTGGTATACAGTCCACATGCGATGCCTTTAGCAGGAAACGATAACATTGTTGGAACAAATAAATGGCGCGTTTTGAGCAGTTGTTTCCTTTCCCATAATGTTTCCAAACTCTGTATCATAAATACACTTTCAGTTTTCGATATAAAACGCTTTACTCTTCAGTTGTTTTGCTAGATATAACTGGTTTTATCTACAATATTATGAAATGGTTAAATGCAATTAAGTAAAATATGAAAAGAAATCGAGCAATGCAACAATGAGATTTTGAATTTTTAAAACAATTTGTAAAAGTACGTCATTGCTTGCAACGAACAATGGCTAATCGATATAAATCACTCCGTGTACATACATAATTGATTCTGAACACGTTTTCTCATAATATAACCAGACTGTTTGTCATAATTTATTTCTGATGTTTACATATTTGTTCTAAAGTTTGGTGAATCATAAAATTAACGTCCATTTTAGATAAGTGGGTTCACGCTTATCCCTGTTAAACTGTTTTCAGTTTTCAATAATACAAATCCAATGATATACTGTATATTTATAATAAAAAAAATGGATTTGATCGAGGCAGGGAATATGATCGGATGGTGTATGGCTCACGTCACTTGAAACCCATCATCTCAGACCAAGTGTAATTTGTCCAATACGTTCCTATACTTGCTGAATGCTTATGCACAATTTATCCTTGGCTAGCTAAGCTGCATTTAAACCTATCTTCGGAACTACGCGACCAAGGTAGAAGCTGATCAGCCTTCGCATCCGCGCAATATAACCAGAAGGTTACGTGTTCGTCATCTGTTCGCTTAAGCACCACAAGCACCACTGAAAGTCTCGGACAAACCTTTCGAGCAATAACTGACTAAAACATTTCGCACTTCAATTAAAACCTCTAGTGATTTTTAAAAAAAAACGTCTTAGATCGGTGTACGTGGATCTGGATTAGAGGCATCACGGCCGGCTACAATATACAATAGCTACTTTTCTCAACACTTTGTTTAGAAAAAAAAGCCTCCATATTTGGTGGAGGCCCTTTAAAGTCTCAGGTATCAGTGTAGTTGTATTTAATAAATAAACACCGTAAGAGCAATTTCTCATTTTGTCACAATGATTTCAAAAGTCGTCTATTTCAAAAGGCGTCAGAATCCCTCTGCATGTGGGAAAGGATAAACGCTTACTATCTGGAGGTGAGTTAAGGGATCGCATAATGTAAGTTTTAAAATTGAATGTGTGCGGTGATACAGTCGCCAGTCAGTCAGACTGAGTGATCCAGAGCGAGTGAAAACATGCGGAATTGATTTAAACTGGATATGAACGAACATGTGCGAGATAATTATTTACTTATTTATTTTTATTCATCAACATTTCTGTTTATAAGTTATAAGTCAATGTTTATAAGTTATAAGTCATTTTTATTTCTCGATAACCAAATGGACAACATGTGATAGGTTTAATAGTGTTCACCTGATAAAATAGTTCTAGTCTGAAGACATCTATGGGAAAAAGTAATTCATATGCATCTGGAAAATTTGGGTATTCAATTCCGATGCAGAAAAATAAACATTGTGTGAACAGGGAGAATTATTTTCGTTTTAAACTTTTTAAAAAATATCGCCTGTATTACGGAAAAGTTTTCAACTGGAAACGTGTGCCATTAATTTTGAGTGATATTCACCTACATCAGTAGTTTTTTTTATTAAGAAACTGAATTTCAGAGTATGTCCTGCTATTCAAAGTTGTGTATTTTTTGGGTGGCTTAACCATACGGGAACCATACAAAGCTAGGCGTGTAGCCTAATAGGGTCTCCCCCCCCCCCCCCCCCCCAATATGCCGCGTTAGGCCAAAACCGACCTTCGAGTCGGCAACCAGGAAACTTCTAGATTAGCCTGCGTCTCCGCACACAGTCTGATCCGGATCTTCCAAGTTCTGTATACGAAGTTGTAAAAGCTTTCTTGGAGTTTCTGGAAATTGGTTATGGTTTAAAACTGACTGTTTAACCCTTTCCAACATACAACAAATCTGCAGCAGACGACTTTGAAAGTATTTAGTCGACTAATGAACAATCTCTATAAAAGAAATAATCATTTTTGAATAAAGTTGTAAACGTTGTGGCAAAAGAATAAATTGCTCGTAATGAGCACTTTTTCTCTTGGCCATAATTTTGAAAAGTCGTCTGGTGCAGAGATGTCAGGAAGCATATGTATGAGGGAAAGGATTAAATGTTAGAAAGCTGTAAGAAACTGCTGAGAAACCAAGTTAATTTCGATCAGAACGTATCCAACCTCTGCTTCAAACCACCTTTGAATAGCATAGCAATGCATACCATGCATTTAAATTCCAAATTACTCATTTTCTACATAGCTGAACCTGCAAATAAAGACCACCTGTGAACGAAGACCAGGTTGATGTATTCCCAAGCGTTGTCTTTATACACAGGTTCAACTGTGGATCTGTTGGCAGATTCTTATCTTCCCTTGTCAAAAGTACACCGAGATTAGTTTTCCTCAAACACGGCTTATTTTGTCAATATCGGTATAGACATTAAAAGTTTTTAATTAAACTATTCAATTTGTAATTAAAACCAAACAATCATTTAATCATGCAAAAGGTCATAACACCAAAACTAATTTTCTTGTCACACATTCTATCATGAGGTTATGTTTAGATAACGTGTCTTCTTCTTCTTCTTCTTTTCTTCTTCTTCTTCTTCTTCTTCTTCTTCTTCTTCTTCTTCTTCTTCTTCTTCTTCTTCTTCTTCTTCTTCTTCTTCTTCTTCTTCTTCTTCTTCTTCTTCTTCTTCTTCTTCTTCTTCTTCTTCTTCTTCTTCTTCTTCTTCTTCTTCTTCTTCTTCTTCTTCTTCTTCTTCTTCTTCTTCTTCTTCTTCTTCTTCTTCTTCTTCTTCTTCTTCTTCTTCTTCTTCTTCTTCTTCTTCTTCTTGTCACCCTTCACATCTTTCATTTCTTCTTCATCTTCGTCAACTTTTATATTCATACTAGTAGTAGCTGACTTCAAGTTTAATATCATATTAAGCCTTAGATATTTATTCTCGAAATCTAGTTTCATACTGAGATTTATTAAACCTCATCTTGGCTTGAATTTCGATGCATTTATTGTAGACGCACTGATCATCTTTAATGTTATTGATAGGTATTTGTCTGATTCCATTTCCGCCAGTCAATACGTCAAGGCGCATTACGGATGTAGCATGAACTTGATGATCGTAAATAATCAATAAATTGCGTGCCTTTCAATTAATTATTCATTAATCCTTATCGCTCTTACAACCGGCTTCATCCCACTGGTTTTTGGAAAATTATTACACATCTATCGATTAATCTTAGATGATATATGAGTAGCGAAACATGTATACCCAGATTAGACTGCACACAATTGTTGGCCGATGTTGATCTATCTTGATCGTATTTGAGATTTAAGATGGTGCATAACACAATACGTAAATGTTGTTTAAAGTCGCGTATAGAGCGGTAAGGTTTAATTCGCACATAATTTGTGAGATGATTGATATATATACACCATTAATCACACATGTAGTTTTCTTATTACCAGTAATTCTTCTAATTTTCTTTTATACGATCTCTTTCGATTTGGTTATTATAAATCACGGAGCCTCCAGTGTATAATTTACCAATACTACCGGTATGATTATACTGTGTAAAAATTACCAGTACTACCGGTATAATCATTCTGTGTATAAATTACCAGTACTACCGGTATAATCATCCTGTGTATAAATCACCAGTACTACCGGTATGATTATCCTGCGTATAAATTACCAGTACTACCGGTATAATCATCCTGCGTATAAATCACCAGTACTACCGGTATAATCATCCTGTGTATAAATCACCAGTACTACCGGTATAATTATCCTGTGTATAAATCACCAGTACTACCGGTATGATCATCCTGCGTATAAATTACCAGTACTACCGGTATAATCATCCTGTGTATAAATCACCAGTACTACCGGTATGATTATCCTGCGTATAAATTACCAGTGCTACCGGTATAATCATCCTGTGTATAAATCACCAGTACTACCGGTATGATTATCCTGCGTATAAATTACCAGTGCTACCGGTATAATCATCCTGTGTATAAATCACCAGCACTACCGGTATGATTATCCTGCGTATAAATTACCAGTGCTACCGGTATAATCAACCTGCGTATAAATTACCAGTGCTACCGGTATAATCATCCTGCGTATAAATTACCAGTAAGTATTTATTCTGTCATCGATACATACGTCTTAACTCGACAATCCCTCTTTTTAATTGACAAGGTTCAAATATAACATTTACTGTCATGTATTTGAGGTATGCGTTAGGATTTGGCCATCAAAAATATTAGTTTTCTTTCCCCCTTAGCAAACCCTAGACCATACAACAGGAATTAATGCATGACAAACGTTACATTGAGGAGACATTAACATTGCCTTCAAATCTTTTTTATTTTGTGTTTGTTCGAAGAGCGTTTTCCGCCGTTTTCAACGAGATTCCCGTTATATCCCGGCGTTTCCTTAGTGAAGTACAATTACTAACGTTATGACATACGCTGACACGGATGCATCAATGCTAGTAAGCTATCCCCAAAAGGGTCAAAAGCCTCAGAACAATGCATTGATGGTGATTTTTATGTTTTACCGTGTTGAAATATTGATGAGGTAGACTAAACTATGAATTAATCAATGAATTCGCGAACAATGTAGACCAATCTAAGATGTATGTGCAGGTGGATCTTGGTCTGCGTTGCTCAACGATCTCGATTGTTATCATCTTTAGAATATTAAGTGAATGTTGTTTAAAGTCGCGTTTTGCTTGATAAAGGGTTTATAAACTTTATATACAATGAAAACGAAAAGAATTGACGGAATTGACTTTTGTGAACATCGTATACTCAGATTAGTATGTATATTCCGCAATTCTGATCTAGATCTACAGTTACTTACATAAGCTTGGACAGGCGGGTCTGAATTTACAATGTTCAGAGATGCAAACTTGTACTTTAACCCTTTCCCTCATATAGACGCTTGTTGACGCTTCTGCAGCAGACGGTTTTTTGAAAACATCGCGACAAATGAAGAAATTGCTCAAAATGAGCAATTTCTCCTTTTGTCACCTTGTTTTTAACTCTTTTAAATTATTGTACTTTCATTCCAATTATTTCATTATTGTATGAGGGGAAAGGGGGGTTAACCCACTGATGAGCATATATAATCTGATATTAGAATAGTCACGAAGGTACGTCTAACGCAAGTTAATGAACCTATCATTTATTATCGATATTAAAACCACGGATTTGCCGTCGTACAGAAAAGAGCTATTTAACATTTCTGTATCGTCCTTTTATATATCTTAACTTGTTAATCATCGTAATTGTGGGCTACAATTCTAGAGTTGTATTAGAAGTCCGGCGCACGTAAACACAAAGTCATTATGAATGAAAAGGTTTTTTTAATCATTTGTTTGTTTGAATGGTGTTTTAATTCGCTTTCAACCGTATTCCAATTATTATCTCTGCGTTATTACCAGAACTTCTCGTCAGTTTATCCAGACACCAGCGAGAGAGTCGTAATGATATCCCATATAACCTAGAGCGCAAAGGAGGGAAGTTGCGAACAGTGGTGGCTCTGTTGAGACCCTATGTGATTGCACGTACTCGCCATGACCCTCAAAGGGACACCTTTTAGGGCGACACAAACTTCAAATAAACCAATGCCGTGATATTGAAAACGTTAAGACAATTTAGGACTATATGGAAAATACTATAATACCCTTTATGACGTTTTAATGAATCCGTGCTTGACGATTATGAACGAGATTGGAATGTAGGAAATCTTCTAGATTTAAAGTATTGCCAAACTATCGTTTAGTGCAATTTATTATACAGTTTGCATTATTTGTAGGCGTAATTACATTTTCATATATTAGCACCCATAAATTCCATTGTGAAGTTTGTAAACGTTTTACTGCCATTGATGGGTCTAAAATTTGATCAGATAACATAGATACACATAAGGATCTGTAAATTCACTATTTTAAAATAACTGGTTAGTGATTATCAGTAGAGCAGTGCTTCAGTTTAGATAAGTGTTCTGTTGTTTTACATCAAATGAGCCCATTTCTTGAAAAAGGACAAGTTTTGTGTGACCAGAGTAAATCCAAATCAGACTTTACATCCTCACAGTCTGATGAAGATCTACACATTTTCAATATTATCAACATTAGGTTGTTTGACGAATCTGCCAATGTGTGAAGATTCTGATGAAACGGAGCAGATGTACAGGCTGATCTAAACCAACATTGTTCATAAATTCCTACCTGTACCATTCCCCCATGGACGGGATCGTTTATAAAAAACGAAACTAGTTCGTTAACCTCTTGTAGTAGAAAATCTGTCAAACTATTTATCCGTAATTGAGTCGCGTCACACGAAAAATCGACCTTCGAGAATTCGCGATCGGTGAAGACCAGATCAGCTTGCGCCTCCGCACAGTCTAATCGGGACCTCCCGTACAAGCATCCCTGAAAGCGGTTTTTGACAAACACAACTGCCTTAATAAGGGTGTAATTTATTCGTTACCGTCATTTATTTTAAAATAAATCTGCCGACGGTGGTTTCTTGTATGGTAGTGGTTATATGGAAATTCAAATTTACCAATAGTGATCAAGTGTTTGTTAATTAAGGTTTATATTATGCACTCCGTCACCCGTCCTAGTGGAGGGTGCTGTGTTTGTCTTTCATGATTAAAACTGTTATCGACCGATGGGTCTATTTTGTCGAACGTTTTTATTTAAATTACACTAATGACCATGGGGTGATACTAGTGATGCTATAATTACAGAAGCGGGAGATTTCAGACGGTATTGAGTCCGTGCATAGGGAGAAGTACTAGTTGACTTCTGTTAACAGTGTAGATCATGATCAGCCATTGCATCCGCACAGTCGGCTCAAGTTCTACAACGTTCACTAAGTACTTACATAAGCCGTCAAGAAGTGAAGATTATGTTAAGACTGATCAGATGGTCAGGCTAATCTGAGCCTTTACTGTTAAGAAATAACAACTTGTACATTTTCTCGTGAACTGGCGTAGATATGTTTTCATCTACATGTAGATAAGCTGTAAAGACTGTGATCAGACTGTGGTCAGACTGCGTTTGCATAGGCTCATCATTCATTGTACATACGGAAAGTGGTTTGCGTGGGAGATCTTGAACCAGGCGTTCCGGAATTGATGCCCTTTCGCTGCGGTCATGGTGATGTGCCCATTGATAAATAATGTTGAAAACGGCGTAAAACCAAACAAGTTGCCTGACCTGTAACGAATAAACGTATAAAACAGACCTAGATGTAACTGATAGAAATATAGAAGTAAATCGTTACTGGTTTTACGACCAAACATACTTTGAGGGGGGCCTGAATTGTAAAAAACAACGATGCGCAGCCTTTTTGCCTGTCGTATCTCATTTATTTTCTATGTTATCTAAATTAAGTTTTAGCGAAAGCATTATGGCCCTTCAGATCGGTAAAAGGTTTCTTAACATCTAAGCAAATATACTTTGTAATAATCTATGGGAATAAACGCTTTACACTTTCTCACATGCATCTGCAGCATACGCTGTTTATAATAAATTATTGCAAAACAAGCAATTGCTCAAAATTAGCGATTTCTATATTTGGCACAACTTTAACTCTTTTCAGTATACATGTAGGTTCTTTTATAGCGAGTTGCCATAGTTTTGCCTTGATGTTTTCAAACTCGTATGCTGCAGATTTGTTGTAAGTGGGAGAGGGTTAACTCTTTCTCATAGCCACTTTGAATGCACTCGGTTTTTGCAATACGCCTAGCTTAATACAGCTTAAGAGTTCCTTTTACCTCTTATATGGTTAAGTAGACAATTGACGACACTTCAATCACAGACGATTTGAATATATTGGGGAAATAAGAAGAAAATGTTAAAAACTATTTTTTTCTCATTTTTCCTCTCTTTTTCGGCTGAATTGTTTACATTAATTCCATGTATGTGTGAATTAATTCCATCTATGTGTGAATTAATTCCATCTATACCGTCAATTTTCAAAATGTATTTTAATTATTTTTTCGAATTTGCTGGACTCTTTAAATAGCAAACCATGTAAATGGGTTAAATAATTTCTGTAGAGTAACCAGATGACATGTATGAGTACTCTTAGCAAACAAGCTGAAACTCTTTTTACAACAACGATTTCTTCTCAGGCTTTTTTTCATTTTCTAAAAATGAGCAGTCCTGCGCGAAAACCAACATTGTGGACTCTGCGTGAATCATCGCCCGGATCAGCCTAAGCATGCCACACAGACTAACCCGGACAAACAATGTTCGCAACCTTTTGGATTTTCTGTTTCAGGAATCATTACTGTATACCTCTATCCCCCTGAGACGGAATGTGTCGGCCCGGATAAGTCTGCGCGGACTGCGCAGGCTGATCTGGGTCGATACATTACGCAGAGGCCATACTGTTGGTTTTCCCGCGGGACGGCTCAAATGTTCTCGAACGTCGCGTATTGCAGAGGAGTCAAACGTAGCCGGTTTCAAGAAAAAGATTTAAGCCTACAAAGGGAATATTTGTACAATATTTGTACTGGTTAATTTATGCACTCGTTTTCAAACACGACTGTCAATAAGACATTACGAATGAATATTGATGAGATTAATATAACCTCGTCATTCGATTTCGGGTCTTAATGCATCTTCATAGTAGCAACATTTAAAGTTACATTGGTACATGATGCATGTGGATACACATCGAGTGTTTTTGTCAGAAGATGTATTAAGGTCTATATAACAAACAGGTGGAGGGTGGAGGCTCTGAAGAAAATGTGTGCATCCACAGACTCACGCGCGTATCTTTACTGAGTGAAGATGAAATAAGACCCCAAATTATCAGACGCCAAACACAGCAGAAAAAATATTAAAAGTAGCCTTTACTCACGGTCTTTATTTAATTCGCTTTTGTCTCTATTGTACTTATGCTAGTTATTTACGTGCACGTGGTATAATAATGAAAACTGACAACTTTGATCTAAAATATGTCTTTTTTTTAGACGTTTATTGGATTCGATATTTAGTCTGGAAATTTTGAAAACGTAATTGGTCGTTTTAAAAAGTTCTCTCTGTTCCACCACATTGTCTTTAATCGTCTGCTGACGATCTACATCTACACTGTTTGCAAATGCCTAACGATTGGTTTTCGTAGAGCGCCGCTCATTTTTCTATAGCACGGTTAATCTCATGTGTGTTGTCTTTATCCTTTCAGGATCAGCGTCAAACCGGAAGTGCGAAACTAGCTCACAGACACCGGAAGCTAAGCGCACAGCTTAACAACTCCATTACCATGGACGTCGACGTCGATAACGACTTGCAATGTCCGATTTGTTTGGAACTTTATACTTATCCAATTATACTACCGTGTTCCCACGTGCTTTGTAGAACGCCATGTGCCGAACAGCTTTTTGACTTTAATTTCATTCGATGCCCTGTGTGTAGGGATAATTGTTACGTCAGCGGAGGGATTTCAAGCTTACCACGTGTCATTGCACTCGAAAATATTATCGAACGCTATAAGAAAGAGCAAAAAAAGGACAAATCTTCTCCTCGAACAGATTCGTTCGATTCATCAAATAGTTCATCAGAGAAAAACAAGGACAGTTCAAATGGAGGATCAACTACAAGTTCTAATTTATCAAAATCGCTAGCGTTATTGAATAACAGTGTCAGCTCTCTAACGAGTCTAACGGCTGCCGTTAGAACAGAAGATGTCGAAATAAAATGTCAGAATTGCCGAAGCTCCAACCGGAAACGAGCCAAAAAACATTGCGTCACGTGTAGCCGGAATTATTGCGCCACCTGTTTACGTGTGACCCACCCCAACAAAGAACCTTTTACTAGTCATGAATTTACGGAGCCTATGGTGTCAAGAAATGTACTTAATGGTTCTAATAATAGAACAAATAACTCATCATCAACGTCTGCCAGTTCTGTTCGGGATTCATATTGTCGTCTGTGCACGCATCCATTTTCCTCTGGATCAGACGAAGCACCCATTCACGTCGGTCATGCCGTGGTGCCTATCACGGATGCGTATATGGAATTAAAGGTAATTCGTTTTGAGTCACGTCAAGCCCTAAAGAAATTGTTGTGCTTACAGTAGATTCTCGGGCATGATTTTCACCTCAGGCTCGAAAACTATTGTTACTCTCTACTCAGAATGTGTGCTCTGACACGTATCTGATTGGTCAGAAACAAATTCAATCCCGAAATATACCAATCAGACAACGGAGTTAATTTCTGAGCGAGCACAGAGAACGTTTTCAGAGTTTCCTGTCAAAATTTCAACACGTTGAATGTGGGCAATAAACAGAAGAAGAGTTTTATAGTTTTGGGGCCAGAGCTTTAATTGTCCTCATATGTTATTATGCAATGTAGTCCCAGGCATTACCTCTGACAAAAACTAATTTGTCTCCCAATCGATTTAAGCTAAGTAATATTTTGTAAGATTTAAGAAGCCTTATTTACATGAATTGGAGTCGGATATAAAAAACAAGTGAGATGAGCTTATATACTATGTTCTCACAAAAATCGATGCCGTAAAAAATGGAAATATGACTCATATCTGTTTTTATATAATTTATTACCTTAGGTTGATCCGGTTGTTTGATACGGTATATTTAAAGTCGTCAACTACAGCAACTTCGACACATAGTTGAAAACAGTGTGGGTAAAAGCGAAATTGTTTATTCTGAGTAATATCTCTTTTTTATTCAAGAGATGTCGTCTTCCAAAGAGGAGTCAAGCGTGACCTTTATCAAGAAAATGGTTAATATCATCACCCTCATTTGTTCTATTTCTAATACAGAATGTTATAGAGGAGAATTCCGAAAAGTTATCGCATGGTCAGTGCAAACTTGTCACGGTGTTGAAAGATCTTAAAGATGGCCTGAAGGATCTACAGGTGAGTGTGAACTATTACCTATATACTAATTGGGTAAGTCTATCAGGTAAACTGTTAACATAACACAGAGACATATAAATACATGTTTATATGTCTCTGCATAAACTAAGACACACTTTCGACAATACTTTTTTAATAATCCGGTTAATTAGTGTCGATTCGAGATGTATTTTAAACTGGATATATGTAATGATTTAAAATAGAATATTATTTTGAACACCGATCGTGAAAGAGCACTTTTTACACAATTACTATCTTCTTTTAAAACTGTGTTGATACTTTAGGTGGTAAGCGTGGAGAATAAAGACCGAGACTCGCAGGTTCAATATCTCCTCGCGACGGTTATCGTGGAACGCTCATGGACAAGGCACATGTTAAGCTCGACTGTTTTTCGAAGAAAAAAAGGTCGGGGTATTGTGATACCCTTGGCGTCGTCGTCGTCTGCGTCGTCACAAAACTTTATACCTCATAACTCAAAAACCGTTCAACATTTTCAAATGAAACTTGGTACACATGTTCCTAGGAACAATACGCGTGTCTATACAAAGTCACGTAACTCTGGCTTTAATAATTAATTCAGTAATGCCCCGTTTTTTACTTGAAAAAAGCAGACGAATGTTGGCGTTCGCTTTCGGCGCTCTTGTTTAGCATAGCACTGGTTAGTCACCAAGTTACCATGGCTACAAGTTAATGTACTGTCGAAGCGATACATCTGGAATGTTTTTGCAATCGACGTTAAGCCCAAATAAAACTAATTGATGAAACTTTAATTACAGCTTGAAATGACGAGAAAGAAAGATCAGATCAATATGCAATGCGATTCATTACTAGCTGAAATAGAAAACAAAAGGAGTTACTTTTTGGCGGACTTGGACTATGAGGAACGCATTCACCAGACGAACTTCGAAGACAGCATCAAAACGCTGGAAACTATTCTTGGCTCTTCTAAAGGTCTACAGAGTTATGCGAACGATGTGATCGCTTCGGACAAACCTCAGTTCTTAGAGGTATGTCGAAATTAAATTGTCTATGGACATGTGAATACATCTTTGGGTCCACTGCTCTCGAAAATATGTTGCACTTTGTCAAAAAAGGAAAAGGTACAATTATTCAAAAGATCGGATTCCATTTGTATTCTGTTAAAATTTGCTACATTTGAGGCACATTTGAGGCACATTTGAGTAACATTTGAGGCACATTTGAGGAACATTTGAGGCACATTTGAGGAACATTTGAGGAACATTTGAGGCACATTTCAATTAATTAAACCCATGTTCAGCCAAAGTTTTCGGCTCTTGTGCCAGTGGGGAATTTGAGTAATGCTTACATTCACGAAGTTATTGTGAAGCCCAGTTTTCAAGTATGTGGTCCGAATGAAGCCACCGGCGTCCGCGATCAGTACACTATAACAATATGCAATATCAAATAAGTCGCTTACAGCGAGATGGGGTCTAATAGCGTGTCCGTTTCGGTTTCACTTTGAGATTCATAATTATAAAACAAGTAGCATAACACATGTAGTTTTTTTAGAAGATGCGTATCTTTATAAATATTAATTTAATACCAGTTATTTTACTTTACAAGTATATTCCAACTTGGTCGCTAAATACAAGTGGCCGATTACCTCTTTTGTCGGGTGATGCATGCGCAGGTTGGTCTGGATCTCCACTGGTCGCAATAAGCCTTAGGTCGTTGTTACTGTTGTTGTTGATGTTGTTGTTGATGATGTTGCTGTTGGGGGAGGGGTTGTTCAGTATCAAAGTTCACACGTACGTCCATGTATGCGTTTTATTTAACATAGATTTATTGTTACGGAAATGAACTAACTACTTAGATCACCGTACAAAAATTACATCATAACAAAACATTTCTGTTTACTTTAAACATATTTTATTGCCCACAAAATATACATACTGAATACAATTCAGATTTACAAATAAATATACATGTTATAGGCAAACGGGTCTAGCCACAAGTTCTCACAACTTAGATATGGACATCCTCTTACCCCTTAAAAGTTCTTTTAATATGCCATCTACCTTGGCCTATCAGTAACATATATATGTGTTGACATGGGTTTTTTTCTAGGGAACAATGACTTTCGTAGAAACAAAATTGACTGGTAACTAGATGTTATGATTAACATCGTTTTCCTTTTCTTTCCAGGTGGCGAACACTTTGAATGAAAGGTAATTGTATTTGACTTATCGTAGAGCATTTTAACTTCGAGAGTATCCTAAATTCCGAACGTCATTCTGTTAATCCTGTTCATGCATAGCTTTATACTAGCAGTCAGCTGAGAAGGGGTTTGACTATTTTCGGATGTCTAAAATTTCATTTAATTCTTGGAAGGATTTATGCTGAGGTTCACGAACTTTGAAGACCCTAGTATACATTATATAACCGTGATCTATCATTGTTAATAACACACGGTATGCTTCATTATTTCTTCTAGAATTTAAAATTATTTACACAGACTACCTGATGTCGGCTTTGAAATAGGAACAGGAAGTCTTTAAATTGATGTCTCTTACAGTTATGTAATGTGATCGTTCTTATTCTATCTTAGTCAACTTTACTTGTAATAATGAAAGTTACAATACGCATTGCATTGTAGATTGTATTGAATCATCTTAATGTATAAAGTATGTTATATTTTACAGAATTGTAAAGGCCACCACAGACTGTGATAGTTCAATGTTCAGCTTCCCTCTCGACACCGATTCTTTAAACAACAAAGTTTTAGACTGTAGAAAGGAGAAAACCATGTTACGAGATCTCCATTATCTTAGTGGTAAAGTTCATATTTATATACATTTCTATTAAATCAATGTTTACGTCAGCCAAGGTTAGCTAAGCTAATACAGCTACTGTTATTACGTTGGGAAATTCACCAATCGAATAACCGCTACTGTTATAGCGTCAGGAAATCCACCAATCAAATAACAGCTACTGTTATAACGTCAGGAAATCCACCAATCAAATAACAGCTACTGTTATAGCGTCAGGAAATCCACCAATCAAATAACAGCTACTGTTATAACGTCAGGAAATCCACCAATCGAATCACATCAATTACTTAAAAGTATATATAATGTGTTTGGTGAATAGTTTGCTAACATAACATTAAGTTGATCGCAGTGCTGCATGATTTAAATTTAAGGCGCTTCCAGCAAATATTTGACTTATTCAAATGAGACAATCGCTTTAAAAAGTCTGCTTTGGCAAAGGTAGATACTGTTGCTTTGGGTCATGGCTATGCATATTCTCACATTTTTCGTCAGCTCTCGGATAAGCTTCGATAATGTATATGGTGTATATATTAGCAGATCACTAGATATGAACGGGAAAAATGTCTCTGTTTAACATTATCTCACGTATTAATCAACCGACCCCAATGTTGTAGCTACTCAAAAGAATTGCTAACTGTGACGATTTTTTTGAGTGGCTACAACGTAGGGCTTGAATACAAAATAGTGTAATTACTAATTACGCATTTGGAATATGAAATAGACCTCTGTTTTATATCATGTATTCACGTTGTGTTTATTTCTGTGTTCCAGCTCCATCCACGCCCATAGTGGATGTATCTAGGTGTTCGCGCAGTGAAAATGCCGTTGTTCTTGCCCTGTGTCCACCGTCCGGTGTACATGAACTGGTAGACCAGTATGAAGTCCATTTTTGTTCAGAGGAACAGAAAAATATCGAACTCGAGGTTTGTTTGTGTTATATTATAAATATATTTTATTCGGGACAAAGGACTAATATGCCCAACATTGCACATGCATGTACATATTACACAATTGCTTTAACACATTTGCATAACCTTTCTTACGGAGATTGAGATGTTTATGAATAATTGCTGATGTTTTGCTAGTTGGGTATATGTAGTACTTTATTACTAGAATGAAGGAGTATGAAGTCGTGGTTGACGTGTTACATTGCGTAAGACACCATCTCCAAGGTGTAGTGGTAATACCGTCCGCCTCGGGAGTGTGAGATCAGGGTTCGATCACCGGTCAAGTCATATCAAAGACTTAACACAAATTGTAGTATTACTTCCCTCATTGGCGCTCATGGTTGCGTGAGTAGCATTACGAATGATGCATTGGTGTCAGCGTAAACTATACCGGAAGTGCTGGTAATACAGTCAGGAAATTACGTGATATAACTGAAATATCGTTGCAAGTGGTGCAAGACAACGTGCAAACATATCTAACTTAAAACATTATGTAAGGAAATAGCTGACTTAACATATGTAAATTAAATCTAAATTTGCTTTCAGGAAAGCATCATGGTGAAGAACTGTGTTGAAGACACCGGAAGTTCTAAGATCTCGTCCAACTCGTCCGGTATTCTCGTTCTACTGATCGAGAATTTGTGCCGAGCCACCACGTACTATTTTTGTATGAGCGCGAGTAACTCGGCGGGAAAATCTGGAAGTTCAGAGGTCGTTCAGTGTACAACGCTATCAGAGGAGGAAGACGTTATACCAGGTGAGAAATGTCTTAAAAAATAACAATACCTGCTACTCTGGCAGTGACAATCGGGCCCCGCTCGGATGTTTACGGAAAAAAGTCCTCTTGGATAAGAAAAATACCCAAGCCTGGATTACTTTCCCAAATGGCATGGCTAATATTCGGTATAAAGCTACTCCGAATGAATGTTGTTCATGCGGGCTGCTTTAGATATTACAGAATAGAACAGAACATATATTTTATTTTCAATTTAGGCATAAACAGCTCATGGTTGATAAACACACATATAAAGAAATGGTTAAGATAATACAATAAATGAAAAATAGTACAGTACAGTATCCTGCTGATTCAGATAGTTTATGTATATAGGATACCCGCGTACGGATATTATCCCAATAACGCAGATACTATTTCTAACCGGAATACAACACTAGGATCCGATTCCCTTCATATAGTTGTGTTTATGTCATATTTGAGTCAGTACGTTTAGAAGAGTCGAATTGAAAACCAGGCTCTAAAAAAGTTTACTTCGTGCTCATAATTCGTGCTCAAGTATCTGATTGGTCAAATATTGACCAATCAGAAGTCTTATTTTGAGCATCGAGTTCATTTCCGAGCGCAGAGAACGTTTTCAAAGCTGTGTAATTTCAAGACTTATAATTCTTATTCTAAATATTAAAGTAGCACAAGTATAATAATAGTTTAGCCAATCAGAAATGGTGTTACTTTGTGAATTTAGAATCAGAATGATATTTATCTTAAAACGTGCAGACGATCCCATATAAATCATTTTGACATTTACCTTTCTTTTCAGTCCCAGTCATCATCGACTCTCTGTGTAAAAGGTTCACCTCGTCGATTCAGATATTCTCTCCGAGTCCGATGGACGTCGCAGCCGAACAGAAAATCTCACACTTCCTTCTCTATCGCCAGCCGTCACATAACCGCGTCTGGAAATGTGTTTCGATGTACAGCCGTGAAGAACATCGGGTGTTTGGGCTCGAACCCGGCACCGAGTATGAGTTTGTCATTTTGGCGTACAACCTGCGGGGAGAATGTCATCTGTCAAACAAGGTTACCTTGGAAACGGAATCGTCTTCGAACTTTTGAACGGGAATTCAATTCTTAGAATAAATTCTCACCAAATGAAAACAAAAATAAGAATGGTCAATAAAAGATGGTAATAGAAAATGGTACGATAGATATGCCACGTCTGTCGATAATGGGTTTGATTGATTGATGAATTGATTGATTGATTGGTTGATTGGTTGATTGATTGATTGATTGGTGTTTAACGCCGTTTTCAACCTTTATCAGTCATTTCACGGCGACCAGTTCACCTACCAATTTGTCAAGGCTTTCTCACACCAGTACTCCACACAACATAATTTCCGAGCAACTGGATGCTTTCCACATAGACTGTTAGCCCATTGATGGAAGACGAATGCCTTGTGTGTCGCATTGACTTTTTTCAAACTTCGGAAAGAGTGTTGGACGAGCTTGGATCTATAAACGGTTACATATGCGAACAGTGAAGATTGGGTGTGAAACGTTATTATCTGTTGACAACTAGAGCTGAAGTACCACGAGTGTGCGTCAAGTAACTTCCAAAGTAGCGGGATGTTCAAATAATCCGCTCTTTGCAAAATGGTACAAGTTGGCTGTTAAGAAAAGTGTCGATCAAGTTCATCCTCTGCATCCGCAAAGTCTGATCAAGGTCTACACTGTTTATAAATCACGTATATGAGCTTGTTGGATAATGTTTGTCACATTATGTAGATTATGATAAGACATGCGGGACATGCTGATCTGAACCTACACTGTTCGGAAATACCAAAATTGTACCTTTCTTCGTGGACGGATTCAGATAAATTATGTCACTGTCAACATTACACAGCGAAATTGTAAATTTATCCATTCCAAAATATCTTATCTGTTATACAATGTAGACACCTAGCTTTAAGAGGCGTCAGGAGATCTGTTTGCACATGTTTACGAACAGTGAAGTCGCAGGCGTGTAAGATCATATGTCCGTCCGTCGACGGTTAATGTTTGTCACATTATGTAGATTATGATAAGACATGCGGGACATGCTGATCTGAACCTACACTGTTCGGAAATACCAAAATTGTACCTTTCTTCGTGGACGGATTCAGATAAATTATGTCACTGTCAACATTACACAGCGAAATTGTAAATTTATCCATTCCAAAATATCTTATCTGTTATACAATGTAGACACCTAGCTTTAAGAGGCGTCAGGAGATCTGTTTGCACATGTTTACGAACAGTGAAGTCGCAGGCGTGTAAGATCATATGTCCGTCGACGGTTAATGGCTTGTAATACAGACACATGTGCAGCTTTTGACAACACAATATGTGTAGCTTCACTGGTTTTGTGTCGTTTTACCGCTATATGATTATGGAAATGGGACACAGCAAGTCAATCTACGTCTGTCGCCACTCCTTTTAAAAGGTCCCTGTTACGATGTGAGTATGTACCGATTGTGACCCCACTTTGTTATCTACGGAAAATACCGAATCGGTATTCACTAATTAAAAAAAGCTTATGTAGTAATGAATGGTTTCCTGATATTTGTGAAAGGATTAATGTTTCATCTGTTTAGCCGAGGTGATCAAATGTCCGATAATCGGAAACGCTCGGGACTCTCCGTGAAGTTGGTTGTGTGCTATCCGATGTGTTCCGTTTAGCTATTGTGACGCGGTGGATGTTGTACGAGGGAGCTGTTGTTATACTGTTGAGTTTGCTTTTGGTTGTTAGAATTATTTATTCATAGCTGTTTTCATTATTTATTTGTTTTATTATTGTATTGAATGTGAGCCGACACTGTGATAAAGTTTTTTCTTTGCACGAAATCAATTCGTTCTTTGTATCTTTTTACTTCCGTTGACCCTGAATCGAGCCGCGATGGCTCAGTCCGTAACGACGAGGAATATCGATCCAGGGGTCGTGAATTCGAATCCCGGCTCGGCCATTGAATACATCCGATGATTCAAGCAACATTACATCCAGGCAACGACTTACCATCGGCTATAGAAATTCGAGTCTATTTGTGGAACGCGACTGGCGTAAGTGACAATGGCAATGCTACTGACTTTTACCAATCAGATTGGTAAAAGTCAGTAGCATTGCCATTGTCACTTACGCCAGTCGCGTTCCACATATAGGCTCGAACTTCTATAGCCGATGGTAAGTCGTTGCCTGGATGTAATATTGTGTGGAGTACTGGTGAGAGAAGCCGGGAAATATAGCCGTAGGTGAAGTGGCCGCCGTGATATAGGTAACAGGTCAAACCGGCCGAAAGTTAAACAGGACACAAAAAGAGTACAAATGACCTCATTCCAATCTTATTGACAATCAATTCAATCACAAGATCTGCCTGACTACCCGTCAGGATGACATGAACAAGGAAACTAAGGTAGGACTTACGTATAATAGTTTCAAATCACGCTATTCTGGACTGTGGACACATCTCTAGCTTTATGAACAATAGAAGGAAGGTTGCCACAACAGTAAGTGAACATATCTGCATGGGATCTAAAAGAAGACAATGTATTATACGCAATAAAGTGGAAAATCATAACCAAAGCTAAGCCTTAATCTCCGTCTAGTAAAACCTGCGACCTTTGTTTACAAGAAAAGTACTTTATAATCACAAACCAGACATGTCTTCTTAAACAAAGGGAAGATATTCACAATTACATACCGCAAAAGAAAATCTTATTGTGTAACTTCAACATGATAGATAAGCATTTACACTTGTTGAATGACATTTCGTGATCAATAAACATTATATAGTAATATATACTAAACAAAATAAGATATTTCCGCTAAGTTTGCTTGAAAATAGCTGTATGAAAACCCCTCGGGGGAATCATCGTTATATATGCGTTTAAAGAGTGTTCCATGATGCTGCATCGTTTGGTGCAAAAATGATGGCCAAATGTTAATAGAAAATGGGGGAAATTTGACCAAGTGAGGTAGGGATTAAAAACAAAAACAAAACACTTAATTCCTGAATGAGCGCTTGACGAAGTGCGTTGACGTTAGTAGGAGGGTTGGGACGACGTCTCACTCGTCTGTCCAGCATATCCCAAGTGTGCTTGGTTGGGTTGAGATCAGGACTTTTAGCGGGCAATTCATCAATGAAATCAATGTAATTTGTTATAAGAAAATTTACAAAGTCTAACTGTTTGAGATGTGGCATTATCAAACTGAAAAATCGAGATGTTGGCGTTGTTATGTAATATATGGAACAGGAGAATGACGTGATGAATTCCCACCCCGAAACGACATCGTTCAAGAATACAGGTCAAAGGGAAGTAAATTGGATCGGCTTGCCGGTCAGACAATTTTCAGATGAATATATTCAACTGAGGTTGTCTCCCATTGGACAATAATGATTTTGTTGAAAGTTGAAAGTGATTTTGGTAAAGTTGAACAACCTCTGACTGATTTATAACCAAAGTAATGTTTGCTTTTAGCTATATTGACACTCTAATAGCCATTTTCTAAACATGCTGTATCTTCTGAAATTGAAAGTAAATTTCAGTGCGGTATAAGGGTGACCTTTGATTTGACCTCCTAACTCTTTCAAAAAACGGTGATCATGTGAGGTTTTTTTTTTGCTTTTTTGGTAGTTCTAAGAATGAACTTTAATTTGATTCAAGTATATGCGTTAATTCATTTGACATTAACGAATCATAACCCATAATGCCATAATGGTCGCCTATGGAAAATGAATTCCTTCCCTTTGACGTACAACAGTCAGCATAGCGTTCATCTCTACTACAGTATACGCGCTTCCTGACATCACCAAAATGTAAACAAAATCTTGATTCATCTGAAAAAAGAACGATATGCCAGCGTCGTCGTGTCCAACAAGTGTGTGCACGTGCCCAATTAAGCCGATTTCTACGATGACGTTGAGTTAAAACGCATCCGACGTAAAGTCGTCCATGTTAATCGATCTCCCGCAGACGATTACGAACGGTATGGCCACCGATTCGGCTATTATGGAGTACAGGTGTGTTAACATAAGTAGCAGTGGCAGTTGAGAATCGATTTCGTACATGCGTGCTCATGATAAAGCGGTCTTGACCACGCGTTGTAACACGCGGACGTCCACGACGTTGCTTCATGTAGTTTAAAATCATGCGCGAAGATTTCGTATCGCTGAACTAGAACTCCCAACATGCCTTGTCACGGCTTCTATCGACATGCCAGCACCATGCATGCCACTCGAAAGTTCGCGTAAATTATTGGGTATTCTTGGCATTCTAAAAATGCTACATTGTGAAAATGGTTCTTTAAAAACTACACATTTCTGAAACGTGCGGCTGGTCAGAGCGATTTTTGTTGCCAGTGTGACTCTATTGTGACCTTTTCAACTTGTGTAAACCGTGATATCATCGAGAGCAATTTTAAAAAAGAAATACTGTCATTAACATATTTTTCCACAAAGTCCAGAAGGCTGGTTTTCGTAAGGCATGGTCTGCTTTAAATACTGGAGGGATTCCATTTTTTTTTTTTTTTTTTTTTTTTCATTCGGAAATCGTTCAACAGTTATTTTTTGCGTCTCAATGACTATGGTACATTGTATTTAGAGCGATGAGAAAGTGCTGTAGTTGGTAACATCGGCCTCTCGTACCGATGTTCCCTATTTGAATTCTGTAATAAGATAAATGTTCCTGTCCGAATGTTCATAACAAAGTGCTCGAGTACTGGTTAATACTCCATGAAGCAGATTTCAAGCGAGCTAAATAATTGATGTTAATTAATATTAAAGAAAACTAATCGTCTATATACCTTGAGAGTAGTGTTGTTGTTGTTGTTGTTTCGATTCCATGTCGTATCGCTAGCGATGATTCATTTCAATAAAACCGGGGGCTCAAGTGACAGGGCTAAGACACAGTATTAGAAGCATACCATTGGCTTCGTGGCTAACATGCAACAACTTTAGTCCGAACTGTGGCTGGTTATCAATAAATAGGTCGTGAGTTCAAACCACACAAGGCACTGTAATTAGTTCTTTCCGACGAGCAATGGACTTTAGACTGTATGCAAGGAGAATGCCTTTGAAGATTGGTGTGTTTCGGGTAGGCTTTATTTACCTGAGAAACTCGCACAATAAAAAAAACATTTGCCGTCGTGACATATTTTAAAAGTTGTTTCTATTGTTCAAAGAAATGTAAAACGTTTCCCATATACAGCAAAGCGGCAGCAGACAACTTTGCAAACATGCTTGCTAAAATGTAATATCTCTTTCAATGAACGTATAATTATTGAATAAAGTTAAAAACATTTGAGCGAAGGAGAACTTGCTTATCATGAGAAATGTCTCCTTTTGTTACAATGTTTTCAAAAACTCTTCTTTTGCAGATGCGTCAAAACTATAAAACTCTGAAAACGTTCTCCGTGCTCAGAAATGAACTCCATGCTCCCAATAAGGCTTCTGATTGGTCAATTTGGAGAACGAATTTGCTTCTGACCAATCAGATACTTGAGCACAAATTTGGAGCCCAGATTAAACTTTTATAGTTTTAGAGCCAGATTGCAAGTTGGAAAGGGTTAAATACAGTAATATTTGAGGAAGTCTCGATCACGGCATGAAAGAAATGCTTACGTTTTAACAGGGACGTTTCCACGCCTCTTGTTCCTCAATACATTTAGAAATTGACCAATATTTGTCAGGGGCAATAATCGTGTTGATCTTGGTTCAAAACGTTTTGCAGTAACTTCCCCTGTATTATATTTATTGGTGTCGTGTTTTGATTGGCTAATAGTATCAAAATGTAGTTCTTTTAGTTTTCATGATTTTATATTATTTTCTTCTGTAGATTTGAAGTATAATTAATTAATCTACATTAAATGATCAAATATGTATCGATTTACATTGAAAAAAATAATTCAACAACCAAAAATTGATTTTGGGAAATACAAGTGTCACTGCCTTATATTCATCCGCGTGTCGAGTTGGCAAAGATGGCGACCTCCACGAAGATAGTTACCGGCCTAATTCTTGTTGCTGTTTTAATAGCTGTTTGTCATGCAAATAAGAAGACATTGGTTCTACTAGACAATTGGTCAATCAGAGAAACACATTCCATCTATTTTAGATCTCTAAAAGGTAAAATTTCCGTTTACTTTACATTATTTATTGCCCACTGCAGCAAATTGAATGGGTGGGGCAGGGACATAGATAAGATGTCTACGTCCCTGGGTGGGGGTAAAAACTCAATAGATTCAATATACCTAGTTACATTCAACAAATCTGCAGCAGACGACTTTTGAAATTATGTTGGCCAAAATCCGGAAATTCTCTTTTAAAGTCATTGAATGAAGGTATAATTAGCCCCTACTGCAAAAAGTTAAAAAAAAAATCAACATTGTCGCAAATGGAGGAAATTGCTTGTCTTGAGCAATTCCTGCTTTTGCCACAATTATTTCAAAAGTCGTATTCTCCTCTGTAACCAGTGGGTCAATTGGGATGAAAGGTAGCATCCTCTAAGTATGTTGGAAAGGGTAACTTATTCACCCAATTAATAGGCACGAAGATATGGTAAACGTAATGTGCATACTTCTTAAAGTGGTATAAACACCGTCGAAACAAGTAAACATCAGAAACCCAACTGAATGAAGCTGTTAATACCACTGCTCTGGAATGCTTCAAATGAAAACGGACCTGGTTCAGTGTCTAGATAGTAGATGTGATGACAAGAGACATGATCACCCGGTTATCTCAGTAAGAGTGACCTGTGTCAAGCTAGTGATATGAGCATCTTTGGTTCGGAAGCATCATTTTGTGTCCTAGTTTCGTGACCTTTAACATCGATTTTTGTGCATGCGCATTTCGATATGAAGAAGCGAGTGGTCAAAATATTATTTTATTTTAGATAAGTATCAACATAAACTGGTAACATAAACAAAAATAAGAAATATTTGAAAATATGTCTCAAATATATGCCTGTTTATCGGTCGTGAACATCAAAGTGCTTTCTCCTCAGTTTGTGACCTAGTTTCATATTGCCGAAATATAAAGGGAAGTAACCAGAAGTAAAAGTAGAAAAACGCTTCCATGACATTGACGTTATGCAGACAAAAAATGTTGCTCGAAAAATTGATTTCTTATACGTCGCGAAACGAGTGCAAGGGCCGAATGTAGGAGAAAGAGGTATATATGTGTTGGATCAATGTTTTTTAGAAAAGCAACTGTTTTTGTTGCTTAAGTTGATTTTGGACTACTAAAGGTTAAGGGAGAAATGCTGGCTGGACATCCAAATGATAACTACTGTCAACATAACTATCCTGGGACACAGAATCGGCAAGCTAATTGTGACTTTCTTCAACAGATATTTAATTTTATATTTCAGAAAATGGCTATGATTTGACTTTTAAGACTGCCGATGACTCAACCCTCAGCTTGTCAAAATATGGAGACTTTCTTTTCTCCAACTTGATTCTTTTTTCACCATCAGTAGAAGGTAAATTATGTTTACTTTTAATAATTTTACATCTTAGATTTTGAACTCGGGAATTTTATCTTTTCTATCAGAGCTCAGGATTTGCTCACACTCCGACATATTTAATTTTGACATTGAAATCAATTCTGATACATCTGCAAAAAACAGCTTTAAAAAATATTGTGGCTAAATAAGAAATTTCTTCTTTTACCACAATGTTTTCAAAACTATTCAATAATTATATTTTCAACCCTTTCCCATTACAGCAGCAGACAACTTTTAAAACATGGCAAAAGTAGATATTGCTAATAATGAGCAATTTAGCCTTTTGCCATAGTGTTTCAACTCTATTAAAAAGGTATCCTTTCATTTATAAAGATGTTTCTTATTTTTTTCTAAACCTTTCAATGTGGTCTACCTCAGACTTGTTGAATGTGGGAAAAAGTTTATTGAAATTTTTAAGGGGTTAAATAGTGTAATTCTTTCTGTCAATACTCAATAGATTTTAGCTCATCTGTTTTTCGAATAAAAAAAATTGTGATACCCTTGATGTTGTCATCACAAAATTTTAACCTTGCCTCATAACTAAAAAACAGTAATTAATATTCAAATTAAATTAGTCACATGTTCCTAGAAACAATATGCATGCCTTTACTAAGTCACATAACTCCGGCTTTAATAATTATTCCCCCTCGACCTTGACGAGTGTTGGGGAGAGCAAAAGATAACAAATATATATCCCTATCTTTTTAGACTTTGGAGGTAACATTGATGTAGATGCCATCACAAATTTCATTGACAATGGTGGAAATGTAATGGTAGCTGGCAGCTCCGCTATCGGTGATCCACTGAGAGAACTGGCCACAGAATGTGGAGTTGAATTTGACGATGAAAACACGGCAGTCATTGATCATCATAATTACGATGTGTCAGATAGTGGCAAGGTTGGTAGAAAATCTTTATGTTGAATTTTATGCAAATACTATAAACTAGTAAACCAAAATATGGTTTTATTTAATACTGATCCTTTTCCAGACATACAGAAATGTAGATGCCTTTGCAGCAGTAGACAGTTGAAAACATTGTGGATAAATGAGCAATTGCTGATGGACAGCATTTATCTGCAGTGTCCGACAAATTTCAGAATTGTTTGGTAGCCCACTGGGCTACCAGATTTAGAAGCTGGTAGCCCGAAATATTGCGGATGCCAATGAGTGTTTTATGATTATTTTTGTTTTCTACTTCTGTACAAACATAATATTAAGAGCACACCATGTACATGATTTAAGGGTAGTGACCAATTTAATTTCAAATAACATGACTGTGTTGCAAAAGACCTGAAGTGCAGCATTCAAAAAAATGAAATTTGGAAAAGAGACTTTTTGGTGGAGCTTAACAGATAGGAGAAAATTGGTACTAAAGTTTTTCAAGATTATTTTTCACTAGGTTATTTGAAATATTCTGCATAAAATGTATGTAATTTGTAAACTTGAGACCAAAAAATCAAATGATGTAGTATAAACTCTTCAAATTGGAGGTCACCGATTTAGGTCCCTCACCGAAACAGGGCATACGATACGAGTGTCAGTTTTACAAAGAACGACATATTAAATAAGATTCGATTTTATTAACCAAGTCAAATTTATCAGGTTCAATGAAGTTATTAACCCTTTCCCTCATATAGACGCTCTCTGACGTCTCTGCAGCAGACAGCTTTTTGAAAACATAGTGACAACAGAAGAAATTGATCAAAACAAGCAATATCTCCTTTTACCACAATGTTTTCCACTTAGTCATAGGTTATCCATTAGATTTTTTTTATTGACAAAATATGTTCAAAGTCGTCTGCTGCAGAATTGTTGTATGAGGGAAAGGGTTAAATCATAAAATATTGTCAAAAACAATGACGCGAATAATACCGTAACACATGAAACACGTTAAATTTGTTTCATGTGTTACCGTATTATTCACAACAAAGCCGCCATTTTGATAATTGCGCAATGTTAATCATGGTTCCCTACTGAGAATTTGAAATCGGTAAACAGCGTTGAATGTAAACATCGGGGTCCACTCTGGATCGGGGTCGTCGGGTCTTTTAACGTCATTGACCCAATTTCTCATTTCTTCCAATGAAATCGCAATTATTAAGTCATATAATTTTTTTCCCCGCTGGTTATGCTAATTAATTTTGGTAAACAAAGCCGTGATTGGGCATTTATTATTCATTATAGATTTCATCCCAAACATTTTCTTTGATATTACGAATACTATGTCGATTATGAAGGTGTTTCATATTTGATTAACAGCAAGATAAGATCTAGAAGTGGTCGTATTGTATTGTCTTTAATATTTGGATCGAATTTATTTTATTAACTTCTGCATGGCGACAATTTTCTTCTCCGCCTTTCTGAACCGGTCTGCACCAGTTCGCAAACATCGCATACCGAAAGTAGAAATATGGATTTAAGGGAATATTTGAATTTCATTGGTTATTCGCAATTATTCATGGATTAACACATAGCCCAAGGGAACAATGGTCACTAATTATTAGACCGCCGTAATGGGTATATATATCACGTTAATTGACTATAACTGACGCGATTCGGTTGGCTGAATCACTCGATATGGGTGGGTAACTCCGCCTACTTATATTGATTTGTTATGGTCACAGCTAGTGGTTTTCGCATGTAACATACAGTCACTGTTTATACACGACATGTGTGTAAGTAATTAAGCCGGGCTACCAGACACAGGAATAAACAGTAGCCAGCCGGGCTTTCATTTGAAAATGACAGTAGCCCGAGCAATTATTTTGGTAGCCCGCGGGCTCCGGGCAATGGATTTGTCGGACACTGATCTGTTAATATTCACAATGGTTTCAACAATAACTGTTGCTGTTAACCCATTACTTCACACAGACGACTTTTGAAAATATTGCAATAAAAGATGAAATTGCTCAAAACGAGCAATTTCACCTTCTATTGCAATATTTTCAACTCTTTATCAATATAATTCTTACAGTTTTCTAGATTTGTGAAATTGTTTGCCTGATGATTGTAAAGCAGACGACCTATTAAAAGCCATGTGAAGTAATGGGTTAATTAATGGTATAATTTTTATTTTCCAGAATAGCATTTTAGATTAATTGTTAAAGTGGTGTATAATAAGCTTGCCAATATTCGACATTGTGAATCTGTTTTGATAATGCACATTAAATTGTTATAACTACCATTTACAATCGAGCTATCCTGCAGCATCTGTTGTAAGTTGTCTCAAAAGCTATCCGTATCAGGAAACAGTGGAAAGACCACGTTATTATAAAGATAAAGATTTCATAAATTTAGTATTTTTGTTTTAAATTTTTAATTTGGTAAGGCTTGTGTTGTATTTCATAAATTTGGATTGAGATGGCGTCGAATATTTCAACCCATATCCTTATTCTGATATAAATTAATTTTTATATTATGCAGCAGTCGATTCTGAAAAAATTGTAGAAAAAGAAACATTTGCTCAAGACTCACATTTTTTTCCTTGTCCCACAATGTTTGATAGCAATTACAGTTTAACAATTTCCAGATGTAACATACTTCTCTCTCAAGACGTTTTTCAAAGACAATGACATGTGTCTCGTATCTTACAAAAAGTTGGTACATTGATTTATTTATATTTCCAGCACACCACAATTGTTGCTGATCAAGAGAACTTGTTAGATTCTCCAATCATTGTTGGGAAAAAGGCCTCAGCTCCATTCCTCTTCAAAGGAGTTGGGTAAGCATATGCTAAATTCATTGTTAAACCGTTACCAGATACAGATGACTTTTGAAACAAATCGGGAAATTAAGAAGTTGATCAAAGCAATGTTATATTTCCTGTTTTCCAGGTATATGTTATACCTCGGATGTTTTTTCAAAGTAGACCGTTCTTTATTAAGTATCATATTGAGAAAAGGTTTAAAAATAATTGAGTAACTTGAATGGGAAACTTATGCTATTACAAACACATATATTAGACCTTTGCCTAATATTGTTGTTAAAGTCAAGAACATTCATTAACCCTTTCCCAAATACAGAAAACCTACAGCTGGTGACTATGGAAACTATTTTAATAAAAGAATATGTATCATGTATAGGATATGCTTAAAACTTTGTAAATGGATATAAAGGTAAATTTTTGTTGTTTTGTTGTTTTGATTCCTGTTGATTGAAATTCTCAATGTCTTGAAGTTGAACCTTTGAATTATATATCAGAATGATCGCTGACCCAGAGAATCCCCTGGTCCTTAATCTGCTTCATGCCTCGTCCACGGCTTACAGCTACAACCCTGATGTTGCCGTCGATGATTACCCTCTGGCTGTGGGTACCAGCACTCTACTTGTGGCGGCTCTACAGGCCAGGAACAATGCCCGAGTGGTGTTTGTTGGATCCATTGACTTCTTCAGTGATGAGTTCTTCACATCCGCTGTACAGAAAGTGAATGGGAAAAAGTATGTACCGTTACCAGACGTTAACTGGTCTTTTTCGCCACATCTCTCTTTATATGCAGCAAAATAAAATTGTGGGTAATTTGAAGATTTATCTTGTTGATGTAACTGTTTTGAGTACTGACAATATAGGAATTCAAGAACATTAGATATGATCCTTTTCTAGTGTTGTATTACTGTTCAGTAATACTTGTGAAAAATACAGAAAAACTGCGGAACATGATTACATCGTAAGAAATATTGTTTATGTCGTGTGGAGCAGGATAAGGGTTTTTACTTAAAATCTTCTAATATTATTCTTTTTTAAGTTTACCTCATGCCTGAAACATTTATAATGCTATTGTATAAGAAGTATATATCAAAGTATTTGTTTTTATGCTTCAACTCTTGACAAGAGATTTTATTCATGCATTTACAACTAAATAGGTAACAATTTAGCATATGAGCTGGATTTTGCAGTTGCATTTTTGCATGACATGCCCAAACCAATACAGTATTGGTTTGGGCATGTCATGCAAAAATGCAACTGCAAAATCCAGCTCATATGCTAAATTGTTACCTATTTAGTTGTAAATGCATGAATAAAATCTCTTGTCAAGAGTTGAAGCATAAAAACAAATACTTTGATATATACTTCTTATACAATAGCATTATAAATGTTTCAGGCATGAGGTAAACTTAAAAAAGAATAATATTAGAAGATTTTAAGTAAAAACCCTTATCCTGCTCCACACGACATAAACAATATTTCTTACGATGTAATCATGTTCCGCAGTTTTTCTGTATTTTTCACAATAAATGACTTTGGATAACACTGTTTACTACTCATAATTAGTTCTTTGTAGTAATATTTCCAAAATATGCTACCAAGGGTTGCTAAAAATTTAATGGGAAGGTACGAGTGCCAGGAAGGGTATAAAACAGTATGTAATGGTGTATGTTTATAGGTATGCCAAGTCCGGAAATCAAGAGTTGGCATTGAACTTGGCTGACTGGGTATTCAAGTCGAGAGGTGTTCTCCGTGTCGGCGAGGTCAAGCATCATAAACAGGGCGAGAAAGCACCCCCATCTGCATACACCATCTTTGAGTTTGTGGTAAGTGTTAACATCCCATAGGCCTCTAGTCAAGAAACAATAGCTCAGTCTGTATTAACAACAATTGAGAAAACAATGAGACATTGCTGAACACATAATGGTTTATATCCATTACTCAAGAGGTTAACATCCACTGACATAGCGAACTCCCAACAGTTTTAAATGTAGACTTCCCGAAACTCGTGAGACTCCTGTCAGACATTTTGTCTGACTGACCAAATATTTCTGTCAGACCTCATGCTCAACTGTCAGACCAAACAATTTGCAACATCGGAAGTTTGATTTGAAGAGAGTAGTTCTTGGTCATTTCGATTTATTAATAGCAATCTTATATCAGTAATTATTCCTTCAATTATAAGAGATTTCTCATTTATTTTTTAGTAGACATTTTTAATGTCGTCTGCTGCAGATTTCGTTTATGTGGGAAAGGGTTAGACAAACCAATGTTTAAAAAAATGAATGAAATTTCCAGTGCTGATTTGCAAATGTAACTGTTGTGTCAGACATTTTGGGCTGACAAGAAAGGATTTTAGTCAAACCTTTCAAGAATCTGTCAGTCAGGTCTGAAGGTCTGACAGAGTTTCGGAAAGTCTGATTAAAAATGTATTACAGATACATATACTCTAGACTGCCATGTCCAATTTTAAACTTAGATAAATTCCTTGTTTTGATCAAATTATCTATTTGCCACAATGTTTTCGAAATTTGTTTGCTGCGAATGCATAAAAATGCGCCTGTATACGTGGGTAAGGGTTAAATTATTAATGACTATCAATATTCCTTTTTTACTAGGATTACTCCATTGAAATTGAGGAATACAAAGACGATAAATGGCAGCCATTTTCTGGAAAGGATGTTCAACTGGAGTTTGTTAGAATTGATCCGTTTGTCCGCACCACTTTGAGTAACAAAAGTAAGTCAAACATAAACATTTACTGTCTTATTTTATTGTAGCATAAACACCATTGAAGTATATCTGAAACCTCAACTACATAATATAATACTATATGCAGTAAAAATTCTTCAATACGTTATACCTCGATCTTTTGCTTATTTAACTGCAAAGCCTTTTTGTCAAAATATATATTTTGCAATTTAGCAGATTTTGCTATAAACTCATTGTCTGCTGGAACTGACTTTTTTTAAAGCCTTTGCCACTATTATATGAGCCATAATATGGTGTCCGGGATTTTGTGTTACATCACAGAGTCATTATTTATTCTCCTTTATTTGAAGAACTATGTGTTTTATAGTTTATCAGCATGTCACAAACTGTTAGAAACTACTAAATCTATTAAATAATATGCTATTGATTTCTGAAAGAACTGATAAACTCCTTTAATTAATACTTTTCTTGAGCATTTTCGCCGTGTCCTTCCCGACAAAGGCATGGGAGGACTTTTTGAAAACCAAAACAAACTGTTTTTCTTTATATTTAAAGTTTGGAAACTAATATATGTGAAATAATAATTTAAAAAATTACTTGTAAATATAACTTTAAGATTTAATAGAGCGACGTAAATACGATTTTGATTTGAATATAAAATCCTGGACATCGGCATAACGAATGTGTCCACCCAGTTACATCACGTCTAAATAGCATCAAAACTCGAAACCTGGACCGATAACCATATTTTCATTGCATACAAATCACGTGATCACTTACATTTTTTGTTAATGTCGTAAACATGTTGTTCTGGGACAGATATCTTTTATTTGACAGGGAGTCAAAATATTGTTTATCAAAATGGTGTCTTTTTTGGTTACGCCCTATTATTTTGTTATAATTAAAAAATGCTTCGTCAATCACCTAGGAGGAAACTAAATTTTGGCCGTTCTATTTACGACATTAAACATCGCAACTATTTACGACAGTTATAGACGTTTTACAACAAGAGTGTTTTAACTTTTAAAATGGCAGCTCGAAAATGACAGTCAGACTTCTGAAATTTTGTTACGCCGGCACCAAGCCGATTGAGGTCATCAATGGTTGCTTATAATGTATCGCAATGCGTAGTAACTTCCTATTTCGTTATTTAAATTGTCCAGAGATGTTTGCGAACCTATTTAATTCACTACGAAGAACTTGTTATTATTTTTGACTGGGGGAAAAAAATCGCGATTTTTTTTCTCTTTTGCCTTGTAACGTTGACTGTCCTGGAAAGCATATTCTACCTCCATAAGCATTGTGCTTACATAATAAATACATATTTGCATGATAAGTATATTTTAATTTAACTGGAGAATTATTTATACTGAAAATGTTTATGCTATTATATTACACACTTATATGAAGTGCACAATTGGTGTCCAGTTACATCATTTTGTGTCTTGTTACACACCAGTTTGTGTCCTGTTACATCATTTTGTGTCCTGTTACACCATTCTTTATCTAGTTGTATACTATTAATTATTTCACTAAATAAACCATTTATTTATTGAAATAATTCCAAATAAAGATGGTGAAAATGTAAATTAGATCTAAAAAAAAAAAACTAGGCATACTCTTCATAAAATTGATTTATTACAATGGTGTCCTGTGTTACTAACAATACAATTGAATTAGTGTCCAGTTACATCATTTTGTGTCCTGTTACACACCAGTTTGTGTCCTGTTACATCATGTTGTGTCCTGTTACACCATTCTTTATCTAGTTGTATTCTATTAATTGTTTCACTAAATAAACCATTTATTTATTGAAATAATTCCAAATAAAGATGGTGAAAATGTAAATTAGATCTAAAAAAAATTAACTAGGCATACTCTTCATAAAATTGATTTATTACATGGTGTCCTGTGTTACTAACAATACAATTTAAAACCCACATTTCTCTTTATTTAAAGATAAAATCTATTTTGACATTTAGAATTTAACAGCTTTAGATATTGTTCTAAACATATATAGCATTTAATTTGACAAAAGTCAAATATTACAAAAGAGGACACCACAGTGTTTGTGATGTAACTCAAAATCCGGACACCATATTATGGCTCATATATAGTGTTGGGCCGATGATCGATTATAATCGAAAGTTGATCGGATATGCATCACGTTGGTGATAATCGATTGCATTTTACCACAATCGATTATCAATAGGTTCTCCTTTTTCTGCTTCATTTATGCTTGATAAATATTCTCACTTCTACAAGGGAGATTACTCTCGCAGCCATGTTTGAAAACTCATGTGTGATGGGCTAGCATGTAATTTCATCAACTTGAGATAAAAAAAAAAGTGTTTTTTTGGCAATAAAATGATACAACCTAGTAAAGACAAGACATTAAGCAGGTATATTTTTTATCAAACATAAATAATAAGAAGCATTGCGAACATTGAGGCTTGTAAACTACAATACAGTATGAACTGATTATATAATCGATGTCTAATCGAATCCGGCAAAGCAATTGTAACCGATAATCGATTGTAAAAATGGAACCGATGGCCCAACACTAATTATAAAGACAGTCCAGCCGGTGCTTTCATGTCGTTTTAACCAGGCACTAAACTGTACAATTGGTTATAGACGGTTTCCAATGCAAAATCTGCCAATAGCTCTGTCAGTAGCGGTGCAGGCTGTCAATCCAGGGGTTGTGAGTTCGAATCCCAGCTTGACCAACATTCTTATCGACGTTTGACAAAAGTCATTGTGACAAACGTCATTCGTCTTCCACCAATGGGCTGTCAGTCTATGTGGAAAAGCAGCAATTTGCTTAAAGAATGTTTTATGAAGTACTGGTGTGAAAAAGCCAAGAAATGTATGAGTAGGTGAACTGGCCGACGTGTTATGACAGAAAAATTGCTGAAAACCGTGTTAATCCCCAATCAACCAATGCAAAATCTGGACTAATCTATTTTGAAAATTCAGCTTTGAAAGGGTCAAAAGTAAATGTATTTATTCTACAATTACACAGAATGAGCAGTGTATTGCAATTTTAAATATCAGGTTTGCAAATTAAGTGTTATGTATGTACAATTACAGATGGAAAGTTCCAGACGACATTCAAGTTGCCCGACGTTTATGGAGTTTTTCAGTTTAGAGTGGATTACAACAGAATGGGTTTCACACATCTCTTCAGTACCACACAGGTCAGTATTAACCCTTTCCAACATACAACAAATCTGCAGCAGACAACTTGGCAACATTTTTTACAAAAATATGGTAACTTGCTATAAATGAAAGAGCAATTATTGAATAAAGTTGAAATCATTCATTGTAGCAAAAGTAGAAATTGCTCATTATGAGCAATGACTCCTTTTGTCACAATATTTTTAAAAGGGGCATCTGAATCTGTAACTATTATAGACAGCTACATCCAGTCATCAACTGACATGTCGATGTAATGGTAATCGTTAGAACATCTGTCCTCACAAGTGGATGACCCGGGTTAGATCAGCCTTAAGAAATTGCTTCTTTCCTTGAACTGACGAGGTGGTGTAGTGATTAGAGCATCTGCCCTCATGTATGGGATACCCAGGTTTGATCCTGGCATACCATTGACCTTATAAAAGTGTTTGCAGTAGTTTTCCTTGGCACTCGAGACTGTAGGGATAGTATTGTAATTGAATCATCAATACCAGGATTAATTAACACGCAGCACTTGTAATAAAGCTAGGAAATACTGCCACATAATGTTTAAAGCTCCGTAAAGAACATTTTAAATGAATTAAAAAAGTATCCAATCATGAATCTTTTCATTAGAAATCCAATGGTTCAATTTTGTGACTACGGTAGTACCTGGAATAAAATATCGAAAATTGATATAAATGAATAATAATTGAATAGTTCTAAACATTGTGACAAAGGGAGAAATTTCTTATGACCAAATTGTTAAGAAAACCAAATCAAATAATGAGTTGTAAATGAAGCAAATCTGCATGTTTTATGGATTTTTTTTTTTCTTCTTCATATAATGAAATCTAGCTATTAATCAGATACATTTGTAATGATTGTTGATTGATTGTTTTCTACTGGAGTTATCACAATCAAATTTTTTTATCGTACTTAAAGCACCCCAGTTGAAAACAACTTCTCATAAGGCTGACATGCACTGCAGCTAAAGTAACATTAATCGGGTTTTCATAAAGTCTTTTAAATATTTCAGGTATCCGTGAGGCCACTAGAACATACGCAGTACGAGAGATTCATACCCACCGCCTATCCATATTACTTCAGTGCATTTTCCATGATGCTTGGTGTTTGTATATTCAGCGTTGTGTTTTTACATTTTAAAGATGAACCCAAAGCAAAGAAAGACTAGCGGAACTTAAAGACATTAAATCCATTTAAACTATTCCATCATATTTTATACTGTTACCATTTACATGATGTTTATTTTATAATCAGGGTTTCCACGCTTCCCTGAAAACTGGAAAAGAGCTTTAATATAAGAATTCATTTCAAGGCTTTGAAAGATTGTTGAAATTTAGAAAAACATATAGATACCTTGGAGTCTGACTTTGGAATTGTTAACATCTATCTCTGTTATCTATCCGCCTTACATTAAATTGAAAGGATTGAAAAGTTTTCTGTGATTTGTATTTCAACCCATTTCCTGGTTTACTAATATAAAAAAAAATATTAAGCATTTAACCCTTCCCCACATACAAATCTGCAGCATATGGCTGAAATTATCTACCAGTAGGTTAGAATACATTTTATGTCTATTAATCAAAGTATAATTATTGAATCACAGTTCAAAATATTGTGGCAATAGGAGAGATTGCTCATCATGAGCAATTTCTCCTTTAGCAATGGTGATTTCCAAAGTCATCTGCTTCAAATGTGTCAGCAAGTGGGAAAGGGTTAAAGAAACAAAGAGAAAATCTACACACAAAAAAGGAACAATGTTGGAACACACACAAGTTGTAAATAAGAAATTTCTCTTTATTCCAACTGTTTTCATCAGATTTATTTTAAGTCTACATTTTCTGTTCTTGAATGCAATTTTATATTTTTAAATGTTGGCTTTACAATTCAATAAGCAATGTCAAAATATTGAGACCATAGCCGATATGATGATGAAAGTTTAAATCCAAATGCTACATACATATGATATAGGATCTGACATGAGTTGTCATTTTATATAGATTTATTAAACGAGTTCAAGAAATTATTGGACGAGTTTAATAAAATTTAATGAAATGACGTCGAATGTCAGAATCTTTTTATCACATAATGAAACACAAAAAGAAAATCTTTTTTTTTCTTCTGTCAGAAAATAGTCCCAACATATACGAGGGTCAGTCGTTAAATTCTCAGACTCTGCGTATCATTTCAATACTACTTGTTTTAAAACCAAAATAAACCAAACGTTGGAAAGATAGATATTTACTGAAGTGATGTAGAAAACTTTACAGAAAACAACCGGCAGACCATTAAATAACAACACATTGTTACACATAACTGTCAACCGCATTGAGCACTTTGTACACATAACTCGACGTCACGTCGAACGTCGGGCCTTTTCACAGTATTCAACACATGAATTAACACATTTCTGGTGTCTCTCCACCCACTTATCGAACACACTTTATTGTTCAGTTCATCTTTTAATATGTTATGAACCGTTTCGTGGCTCAGCGCCTATGATGATGCGATTTCGCAACCGTCTGTTGTCGGCAACTTCACATGTTACAGCATGAACATCTGTCATTTAATGTTGGTCGACCGACAGTAGAGCTGTTTTCAAGTTATTCTCTGTCGTCTTTGAACAGTCGATACCAATCAAACACTATTGTTTCGCTGACCTTTCTGTTGGGTCCCGTTATATCAATTTAGAAGTATCTGTAGGAGTAATTCCTGCATTTGCGCAATATTTTGTCACCGAACGTTGCTCTGTGCGAAATGACGTTGGCGTTTTAACGATTGCACCTGTTGAAGGGTAACAATCATCAACCTGCGATTCCATACTTGTTATGACGGATATGACGTCAACATTTTCAGGAAGTATTCAACAGATATGACGTTAACGTGCCAAGTTTTGAAGATTTGAGATAGAATACATCTAGATTTTGTTCCTAATTATGTATGATTTCAAACTGCTCCGTACCACGTAAACTGCATTATTGAATTTAAATGCAAAAAGCATTTATATCAAATAAATACATGCAAGTTTTTCTTTACATGACTATAAAACATCATATTTTAATGTTTTCGAGTATTAATACGATTTGATAAACAAGAGGGCCATGATGGCCCTATATCGCTCACCTGATTTAGAACTTCAGTAGTTTTCAAAGTTTTATACTCTATACATATAAGGAAAACAAGCAACCCTCCCTGGTGGCCATGTTTTTCAACGGATCGGGTTTATTTGAACATCCTTGGTAGAAAGTCGCCCAAGGAACATTTTTGCCAAATAATTTTTAAATCAGGCAGGTGCTTTTGGACAAGAAGATTTTTAAAGATATTACAATGCACATATTAGAAAAACAAGCCCCGCCCCTGGAGGCCATGTTTTTCAATGGATCGGATTAATTTGAACAATCTTGGTAGAAGGTCCCCAAAGGAACATTTGTGCAAAATTATCTTTAAATCGGGCCAATACTTTTGGACAAGAAGATTTTTAAAGATTTTACAATGCACATATAAGGACAAGCTCCGCCCCCGGGCGGCCATGTTTTTCAACGGATCGGAAAAATTTGAACATCCTTTGTAAAGGGTGCCCCAAGGAACATTTGTGCAAAATAATTTTTAAATCGGGCCAGTACTTTTGGACAAGAAGATTTTTAAAGTTTTAACAATGCACATATAAGGAAAACAAGCTCCGCCCCCTGGCGGCCATGTTTTTCAACGTATTGGAAATATTTGAACAATCTTGGTAAAGGGTGCCCCAAGGAACATTTGTGCAAAATAATTTTTAAATCGGGCCAGTACTTTTGGACAAGAAGATTTTTAAAGTTTTAACAATGCACATATAAGGAAAACAAGCTCCGCCCCCTGGCGGCCATGTTTTTCAACGGATCGGAAATATTTGAACAATCTTGGTAAAGGGTGCCCCAAGGAACATTTGTGCAAAATAATTTTTAAATCGGGCCAGTACTTTTGGACAAGAAGATTTTTAAAGTTTTAACAATGCACATATAAGAAAAAATGATCCGCCCCCTGGCGGCCATGTTTTTCAACGGATCGGAAATATTTGAACAATCTTGGTAGAGGGTACCCCAAGGAACAGTTGTGCAAAATAATTTTCAAATCGGGCCAGTACTTTTGGACAAGAAGATTTTTTAAGATTTGGCAATTTTCCCCTTTTCTGATGCCGCAGCAACCAAAGTTCTACTGGAATTAAATTCTTTGAACAAATTTGTAAGAGGACCACCTAAGGACCATTCCTGTGAAGTTATTTTGAAATCCGTCAATTGGTTTAGTAGGAGAAGTCATTTGTAGAAAATTGTTAACCGACAACGACGCCGGACGGTGAGTGATCACAAAGGCTCACCTTGCACTTCGTGCTTAGGTGAGCTAAAAATGCGTATTTTATGAGAACAGTCCGGGAACTTTACGACTGACCCACGTAATAATTAATAGACTTAACTAATCTCACACAAATATATTTTTATGACTGATAATGGTCCCTTTACCTCGTCCATCTATCGTGATGTTTGTGTTTACCAGATACACATTTGCAGATGAATACACAAATGGTGACTCGGTCATATTATTTACATGCGTCACATATGAAGGAAATACGTAATGGGTATATTACATCGGATACAACCATTTTCATGTTATAAAAGGATAAAGAAAATTACAAATGTTAACCCTTTCCTATATGCAGACCCCTCTTGATGACTGAAATAGAGGACTTTCGAAAACACTAGCGAATAAATAAACATTTTGAAATTGGAGATAACTCATCACATACTGAACCATGACTAGTTTCCGTTTGATCTTCAGTTCTTTTCACAGCCTATCAATGATCAAAGAGTGAGGCTTATTCCACTGTGTGGGAGGAATTCAAGGCATGCTGTTAATAATTACTAAATAACTTAAATACTGAAACAAAAAGTATTTTCCTTCTCAAGATTTAAAATTGGCTACCTCCTTTGCTCTCAAGGTTGCATGTAGCATTACGACTGATGCATTGAGTCCAGAAATAATACTGTGACATAACTGAATTTTTTTAGAGTGAATCCTTTGAACTGACACAAAAGGAGAAACACATTTAGTAAAAGGGATGACAGACAGTCGATTAGATCCCTAAGCATCTGTCTACTGTACAGGCAAGGGACATTAATTGCTTTTCATAGGATCAATCTTAAGATAATTGCTTGAAATACAACCAAAATAAATTGATAACAAAACATTTTATTAACAAGACATATAATTCAACAGATAAGAGGTATAAAGTAAATACTTTTAAGACAAGTCACTATAAATTCAATCTACAACGGTAGACGGAGGTTTGAAAATGTATGTCCAACATGGCAATGACATATTTGTGCAGTGTTATGGTATAGGAAGGCAACAGTTTTTGAATCTTAAAATAGTAAAAAATCTTTTGCTGACCTATGCCATAAAACTGGTCATGTCAGACATTTTTCCAAACCTCCATCTATAGTTTAGGATTAGAGTTTTAAGTAGTAAATAAGCAATCCTGCATCACTCGGTGTTATCACTAAACCAAACTCTTTATGTTGTTGGAACTTAAAAGAATCATCTCATGCGACTATTATTTTGAGTACCAATAAAACACAATGTCATCTATATCTCTGATCACAGTTAGTTGTTTGCTACAGTAGCATTAAATGCATTTGGCTTTCCCTTTCTCATGCATATCACTTAAAATAGAAGAACTGAATAAAGTTGAAAACATCTGGGCAAAAGATGAAATTGCTCATCATTTCTGCTGCAAATACCGTACAGCAAAACGTTCAGTGTGAAAGGGTGCCTAGTAGAAATAAAGCATAAAACATTTTGAATCTCAAGAGAAAATTGTTCACACAAAATATACAGAATCCTTTGTGTCAAATGAATGTCAAAATGGTAGTTTGAATCAGGATCGGGTCAATTGGGTCGCGAAAGGGATATACCCCAATCTCAATAAAAATCGGACCAAAATACTTCGCTGTACTTATATTTTATCTGACTACCCAGAATAAAGGGTCGTCTCGAATTGACCTTATACAATCGTTTGTTTGTATGGGTCATCTTGTCTGTTTTATACCGAAAGATTTGGTAAGCGACAAGTTGATTGGCTGGCGCAAAGCTCTGAGACGACCTGCATTGGGGGTCATCAAATCTATAGACAAGCTAATGAAGTTTAGTTCTTGTCTTAATGAGATTGACTATACCCTAAATATCAGTCACGGTTCAAAGAAACACATGTTACATTCAATATGTCAGTAAATGAAAGCATTACTGACAGATGATGGAGAAATGACCCCTATCTGAAGACCTGGCAAGGCAGGCAACACAAAAAGGAGGATCATTCATTGTTATATAAAGCCATATATTATACGACACTTGGAAATTGGCTCCTAGTGAACTACTATGGCACTGATTCTCTCTCTCTCTCTCTCTCTATCTTCTTTTTCCCTAATTGTCGTGCTTGACCAGACTGAATAATGTTATTTTAGGAACCAGCAGATTTAAAAACTAGATCACCTTAAACATTTTAAATTTTAAGGCGTAACTTAGTTCTTGGTATTTAACAGTTGAAAACATTGTGGCAAAAGGTGAAATTGCTGATGAGCAATTTCTGCTTTTGTCACATCATTTTCAAATATCAACTGCTGATTTATAATGCCTCAAAATACTTCTGCAGTTAAAAAAAGGTTTACTAATGTGTAAGGTAAATCTAAAATAAACACCCCAATATAATATTGGTCCAGAAAAATAATTTAACATTTAACAAGATGAGTATCGTTAACCCGATACAGCAGACAACATTGCTGCAAAATAAAAAGATTTTGCTCAAATCAAGCAATTTCTTACTTTCCCATAATGTTTTAACCTCTTAACTCAAAAAATCCAAGACGACTTTGAAAACATCTTGGGTAAAATCATGAATATTCTAGGTTAATGAAAGTATAATACTTGCCGATTAGTCATTACTGTAATGAAAGAGTGCGGGCAGACAATGGAAAAGGGATTCCTTAGTCACTAACCCAGCCAGGATTGATGAAAACAAACTAAATATGAAGAGGTCACTTCTTGATTAAAATAAATACATAATTACATATACTGGGTATCTGGCGAATAGGGTTCTCATTGCATTAAAAAAACAGATACGTTATATCGGTACTACTACAATTCTAAGTGTTTTTCAAAGGTTTATATCAAAAGGATTGTGTAACATGATTTTATTACAATCCTTTTGCATTAAGCCTTCAAATTCCATGTCATCACTGTAGTCAAGCTGTATGACTGACAGTGAATATTCTGGAGAGATTGTGCCGACAAAAGGATCTCCATATTGTCCACTGTTTGCAAAGGCAGAAGGACAGGTATAACTCATTTTTAAAGAAGTAAAATTTGTTGAATTGAGATCCCTGCTGAAAAAAAAGATCTGTAAACGAATGTTAAAACCACATTGGTTAAGCCAGTCACTAAAAAATAAAGTATTTTGATGCATGCAAAACATTAAGCAAGAGGGCCATAATGGCCCTGTATCTCTCACCTGAGTAATGCAATGTTATTTGTCATTCCAACCACAATAATTTTTCCCAATCAACATGTCTTGAAGAGGGTTACCAATGGAACATTTCTTCAAAATTATTTGGAAATTGGCTAGATACTATTGCAGAAGAAGATATTTAACCCTTTCCCTCATACGACAATTCTGCAGCAGCCGACTTTAAACATATTTTGTCAAAAAATAGAAAATCTCTATAATTGAATGGATAACCTATGACTAAAAGTGGAAAACATTGTGGCAAAAGGAGAAATTGCTCTTTTTGAGCAATTTCTTCTTTTGTTACTATGTTTTCAAAAAGCTGTCTGCTGCAGAGGCGTCAGAAAGCGTCTATATGAGGGAAAGGGTTAAAGTTATCACTAAAGCCATAAAAGGCCATCTTTTCCAACCAATCAAAGAATCGGATGAAGATTTTAGGAACATTTCTACAAAACTACTTGGGAATAGGCAAATAACTTTTGGAGAAGAAGATTTTTTAAGCTTTCACACTAGCCATGTAAGGCAAAACAGCCCTTCTCCCCTGGCTGCTACGTTTTTTGACCAACAGCATGGCTTTCGGAATCTGATACAAGGTCACCAAAGAAACATTACTACAAAATTATTTGAATATCGGCCAACACATTTGGTAGGACATTGAGAGGATGCTTTCTGTGAAGTTTCATCCCAATTGATCCCCTGGTATCAGAGAAGATGTTGACAGATAAAAGGTGATCAAAATAACTCATCTTGAGCACTTTGTGTTCAGGTGAGCTAAAAAGGAACACACACTTGTTAAATTGCAAATCGGAGTTATGGGACTTGGTAATATCAGAATACGACCATAAATTTGGTTTAATTACATGTCAATAGAACTGAATTAAAGTGCTAAAATAATGTCCCTAACCCTTTCCCTCATACAGACGACTTTGAAAACATACCCGAAATTTTTTGGAAACTTCCTTAAATGAAAGGACAATAATTGATTGAGTTGAAAACATTGTGACAAAAGGAGAAATTGCTTGTTTTCAGCAGTTTCTTCTTTTGTTGCCATGTTTTCAAAAAGCTGTCTGCTGTAGTTAACATGCAAAACTTTAACCTCAAAATATGATTTACAGTACATGTAGATATATAATAAGTTCAAAGGGACATAATTCTGGTGTTTTCAATCCTTTCCCTCATATAGACACTTTTTGACGCCTCTGCAGCAGATGGCTTTTTGAAAACATAATGACAAAAGAAGAAATTGCTCAAAACAAGCAATATTTCCTTTTGCCACAATGTTTTCCTCTTTTAGTCATAGGTTATCCATTCAATTATAGAGATTTTACATTTTTTGACAAAATATGTTCAAATTCGTCTGCTGCAGAATTGTCGTATGAGGGTTACGGCATTCTTATTGAAACTTACCACATGGGATAACCTTATCGAGATTATAATTTCCATAGTGTTAATTAAATCTCTTCAACCTTGCACTAGATATAGTAATGCATGGATGGACAGATGATGCCAAACCAATATCCCACCCACCTTTGGCGGGGATAGTTACATATTAAGTGATAAGGACTGACAACAAAATGCTTTTTTATTTGGCTGCAAACTTTCCATCGATGTTAACACTTTCCCTCATATAGACGCTTTCTGACGCCTCTGCAGCAGACAGCTTTTTGAAAACATTGTGACAAAAGAAGAAATTGCTCAACACAAGCAATTTCTCCTTTTGCCACAATATTTTCCACTTTAAGCCATAGGTTATCCATTCAATTATAGAGATTTTCTATGTTCAATGTCGTTTGCTGCAGAATTGTCGTATGAGGGAAAGGGTTAAATCATCCTCTGAGAGCAACACTAGGGTAACTATGTTTTGAACAAATATTGAGTTACCTTTGAATTGCACCCAGTGCATAAAAATGCATTAAGAAAACAAGATCAAGTATCTTATTGTTATCTTTAAAATAAAAGGAGACAAAAAATATCAATCAATTAAGTAACAAAAATGAAAATATCATTTTTGCAAAATATCATAAAATGTTGTAAGACAAGAAAAGCATGATATAAAACATGAAAAACAGTTTAATTGAAAAGATCGTTTTATAGTTGTCTGTTGTGACAAAAAATGTAATTACTACATGTTCTCTTTAAAATTAAACTAATTCCCTATTGCAGAAGCATTTGCAACAGAAGACTTTTAAAAACATTGCAGCAAAAATATGAAAACGTTTTCATAAATAAAAAATATCATTAAAGAATAAACTTGAATACATTATCATCTTTAATTGATTGATTGAATGAATGATTTACACCGCTTTCAACAATTTTTCAGTTATATCACAGCGTTTCCTAGGCTACTGGCCCATTTAACCTGACACCAGTCGGTCAGTTGTAATGCTAACCCCACATCCCTGAGCGCCAAGGAGGGCAGCCATTTCTACCATTTTTTAAAGCCTTGGTATTACCCGGCTGGGGATCAAACCTGCCACCTCCCGCACCGAGATGGACGCTCTACCACTACAACAACGACGCGGTTATTATAAGCAATTTATACATTATCGACAATGTTTTCTAAAGTCATCTGATGTAGGTTTCAGAGGCATCAAAAGTGGTATGAAACAGTGAAAAGGATTTATTTTTCAATATATGAACAGTATTTATGTAACATGTCTAACTTAAATATTGCCAAATCAAGAACAATGATAAACATAAAGAAGAATGAGTAAGTCACAGACCATGAATGGTAACTGACATGTGCACAACATTAACCCTTTCCCACTTACAGACACTTTGTGGTCCCTCTGCAGCTGAGGACTTTCAAATACATTGTGACAAAAGAAGAAATAGCTCAAAATGATGCCTTTCAACCACCAATACATGTAATTATACTTTCATTTATAGAGATTTTCCTTATCTCTGTCTAGATGTTTTTAAAGTCGTCTGCTTCATATTTATTGTATATGGGAAAGGGTTCAGGGGTCTCTGTAGTGCAATAACATAGCCCTTTTCCACCTAGTGATCCTTCTTATTAGCTAGGTCTTTACTATTTGCCTAGTTTCAAAGGTCCCTTTTTTCTATGACATCAATCAGTTAACTCTTTCCCACCTATATATGTATTTTGACACATCTGCAGCAGACGACTTTTGAAAACATTGTGACAAAAGGAAACTTGTTTTCAACTATTTCAGTAATTATAACTACCGGTACAATTATAAAGATTTTTCATATTTTTGAGTTGACATTTTCAAAGTCGTCTGCTACAGATTAGCTGTATGCGGGAAAGGGGGGTTAACAGATCTCCAATATATATCAGTATCTGACATCAAATTGGAGGACACATGACCTGTATCAATTGAATTGTTTTAATTGTCATATTTTTAAACTTGTCATATAAGGAAAATAATGAAAGATAAACAAAATTTGACGTATAATTTAACCTTTGCCAAGCATATGACAATATCTTCACATTGAAAACATCTAAGCTAAAATATAGTAAATCTCTTTAAACAAAAGTACATTTATTGAATAGAGTTGAAAACATTTTGACAAAAGGAGAAATTGCTCATCATGAGCAATTTCACCTTTTGTCACAATGCTTTCAAAAGTCGTCTGCTGCATAGATGTCAGAAAGCATCTGTATATTGAAAAGAATTGAGTAAGAGTATAGAATTGCTTCAACAGCAGACCTTCAATTTTACTTCTAACTTTCCAGATATAACATCTAGTTACTCAGCCAAGATGCTTTCAAAGTTGTCTGCAGCAGATTTGTTCTATGTGGGAAAGAGTTAATAAAACAAATGTTATTAGCAGCAGTTATTATAGGCAAGTGGTTACCTTTCCAGTAAATCTTGCTTTGTCATAATGAGCATTTTTTCCTTTTGCCACAATGTTTTCGAAACTGGACTGATACCAAGTTGTCAGAATGTGTCTGTATGTGGGAAAGGATTAAAATTGTAACTATTATACACTTTATAATAAATGTACAACAAATTGCGAATAAAAAGGTATTGTCTGAGTAAATTGAACTGTTCATGATGATACAACCAGGTCAGTTCACTATATATGTATAATGTAAACTGACCTTGTTATGTATTCACAATGCAACATTTCAATTTAAACAAGTAATATAGTAATATATAGGAAGGAAGAATACATATTAATGACAGGTGACAGCTAATTAAGACACAATACTGAACTACACTAGATAAGGATCTGTCTTATTATTGTGACCAATAATTACCTTAATTATATACTATTAGTATTATAACAGTCATTTGCTTTGAAAACACATGAGGAAAATTGGATGAACATTTATTACACCAATTTTAAAACATTGTAGAAAAAAATTATTGCTTGTTTTGAATAATTTTACCTCTTCCCACAGTATTATCAAAAATTATTTTCTTCATTAAACTATCAGGCAACATTTTATGTATACTTGATGCCCTATTTGATCCTTTCCCTCATACAGATGCATTTTGATGCATCTGCAGCAGAAGAATATAAAAAAAACATTGTGACCAAAGAAGAAATTGTTCACAATGAGCAAATTTCTCCTTTTTTAATAGTCTTTCATACTGTTATTTTCCATATTTTTTGCCTAGGTATTTTCAAAGTTGTCTGCTACAGATTTGTTATGTATGGGATTGGGTTAGAGCTCTATTATTGTAAAACTAGAAATTGTTTGTGTCTAATGTTTTAGATATTAAGTATCTTGCAGTGCACAGATGTCTGTGTCAGGATGATTTCAATTATAACGCTTTTCCCAGGAACAACAAATTTGTGGCAGGGGTCTTGACTAACATCAAAACAATACTATAAAAATTCTACATAATGAGAAATACAATTTTTTAATAGAGTAGAAAATATTCTACCAAAGGGAGCAGCTACTCATTATCAGCAATAATTTATCCTTTTGCCCGACGTTTTCAAACACCGTCTGATGATGATGTGTCTGTAGGTGGGAAGTGACTAAATTATCTGATGTCCTTGCCCTCATATAGACGTATTCTGACGCCTCTGCAGCAGACGGCTTTTTGAAAACATAGTGACAAAAGAAGAAATTTCTCCATTTGCCACAATATTTTCCACTTTTAGTCATAGGTTATCCATTCAATTATAGATCTCAGATTTTCTAGTTCTTGACAAAATATGTTCAAAGTCGGCTGCTGCAGAATTGTCGTATGAGGGAAAGGGTTAACCCTTTACCACATACATCAAATCTGCAGCAGACGACTTTGAAAACATCTTGACAAAAACACCTCTTTAACCCTTTCCCTCATATAGATGCTTTCTGACGCCTCTGCAGCAGACGGCTTTTTGAAAACATAGTGACAAAAGAAGAAATTGCACAAAACGTGCAATTTCTCCTTTTGACACAATGTTTTCCACTTGTAGTCATAGGTTATCCATTCAACTATAGAGATTTTCCATTTTTTGACAAAATATGTTAAGTCGTCTGCTGCAGAATTATCGTATGAGGGAAAGAGAAAAATGAAGGTATAATTACTGAAAAAATTGAAAACATTGTGGCAAAAGAAGAAATTCAGGTCATTATGAGCAATTTCTCCTTTTGTCACAATGTTTTCAAAAGTTGTCTGCTGCAAAGGCATCAGAAAGCATCTATAAGTGGGAAAGGGTTAAACTTTCATGGTACAAACCATAAAATGAAACAAAAACATTGTGATAAAAAGAAAGACATTTAAGTAGACAGAAAATTCTATTACAAGATGTTTCTATCACGTTAATTTATTCCCATTGAATGATGAGTATAGCACTAGTTTTGCACACAGACCGTCGGACTCGATGAGCCAGTGCTTCAGCATGTCCTGTAACTCTTGTTTCTGCTTCTTGTGGCGTGAAATCTCGTCTAAGATTTTCTCTGCACGTGCTCGAGGTATCTGAAGCACGAGACCTGAAATCCCATGACTGATGGACCAGAGTCCAGCGTTGATCAGCTGTTCTTGGCTATCTCCTTGCCATAGGGACCACAGAAATCTACCTGAAAATAGTATTATCATACACTTTAGAAAGGTTATATCTTGGCCTTTAACCCTTTACCGAATACAACTGTTGAAGTCGAGCAAATCTGCAGCAGACGACTTTGAAAACGTTTGTCTATGTAAATAATTTCCCCCTTTCAAATTTTGGGGGAATATTCAAAACAGGGTAAGCACGATTCCCCCTCCTAGATTGAACACTGTGTGCCACTGCACACTCCCGCTAAACTTGTAAACTCAAATTAGACATTGGATCTTTTTATCGTAACATTAATATCCAAAATAAGGTTAAGGATTCAGATTATGTCAGAAAACGTTTTGGCAAAAGAAGTAATTGTTCACGATGAGTTGTCTGCTGTGATTTGTTGTATGAGGGAAAGTGTCATCTTATACATGCACTCTTATTTTACCTTATGAAATTTTTAACATATGAGCCGTTCCTCGAGAAAACCAACATTGTGGACTCTGCGTAAAGTATCGACCCGGATCAGCTTAAGCATGCCACGCAGGCTAAACCAGACAGACATTTTTGCCTCCTGTGGATTTTCTGTAACAAGAATCATTACTTTATACCTCTATCCCCTGAGATGGAATGTGTCGGCCGAGATTAGCCTGTGCGGACTGTGCATGCTGATCTGTGTCGATACATTACGCAGAATCCATAATGTTGGTTTTCTCATGGAACGGCTCATATATTGCTATGTTACACATACCTGCACATACGGCTCCCACACCTAAAGATGCCCTCTGAAAGAACATTCTGTCAGCAGACGCCTTTTTCTCCACTGCCATCGTGACCTGTTTCAGGGGCGATTCACATAAGCGAACCAGTCTCCATATTTTCTCAGTCTCTGACATCACTGCTTTTGAGTCCAACTGGTTCATTTGAAAATTACTTTTATCACGAATATGTTTCACAATGTCCATTTCCAATTTGATCGTTAAGTCCTGCATTCTCTCCACATTCGTAATGAGGTCCCGTAATTTGACCTTTACCTTTGGAGAGGTCACTATTATAGAATCTATGGCAACTTTACAAACATCACTGGTCGCTGATAGAAACAAAGTTTCTGATACTAAAGTAATGATATGTCTGAAGAAGGACAATAAATAATACGGACATTCTGAATTTTGTAGACGGTAAAAACGTTCAAGCTGCGACACAAATTGGTGACTTCGGAGATAAAACTCGGTGTTCCCATGGAATTTGCCATCCAGGAATTCTTGAAGATAATCATTTAAAAAGTCGAGGATGGGAAGATCTCCTTCTGCCAGTTGAACTAGAAGTTTTACACCTGGAAAAAAGAATATTGGTGAACGATTAGCCATCTTACATTATATTAAAGGCTTTTGACTTCTGAAAACATTTTTGAAAAAGGAAAAATAGGTTGAATTTATCAATTTCTCCCTATCCATTTAACCTGTAATTTTAAACGGTATCCCACATATAATAAATCTGCAGCAGAATTAAGAAATTTGAAAATGTCCCGATATTGAAAATTGCAATAAAGCATAATTCTTGAATTAACGTTGAAAACATAGACTGATTATAAGTGGCAAAAAGCAAATTGCTTATTTAACAATGCCTTCCAAACTTATCCGATACAGATGGGTCAAAATGCTACAGCACATGGGAAACAACTATACTTCTAGATTTCCAGATGTCTTAACCCTTTCCCTCTTATAGACGCTTTCTGATGCCTCGGCTGCAGACGGCTTTTTGAAAACATAGTGACCAAAGAAGAAATTGCTCAAAAACGAACAATTGCTCCTTTTGACACAATGTTTTCCACTTTTAGTCATAGGTTATCCATTTAATTATAGAGATTTTCTATGTTTTAACAAAATATGTTCAAAGTCGTCTGCTGCAGAGGGAAAAAGCGTCTATATGAGGGAAAGGGTTAACCATTTTGAAATTCTACTAGACATTACATTTGTCTGTGATGACTGCTTTGAAAATGACATCTGAGGGAAAAATTAACGCTTTCCCTCATATGACAATTCTGCAGCAGACGACTTTGAACATCTTTTGTTAAAACATAGAAAATCTTTTGTCAATATGTTTTCAAAAAGCTGTCTGCTGCAGAGGCGTCAGAAAGCATCTATATGAGGGAAAAAGTTACCGGTAGCTACGAGTTTGAAAGAGTATTGTAAGACGTTTTCTCAACAGTATTTCAGTAAGTTCAGCTATATGTGTTGCCTGGTTTTCTGGCACCATTTCTCAACACAAAATTCTTCCTAAGCAACTGGCTACCATCTCACATGTTTGCCTAACCTGGATTCGAAGTTCACATGAATTGCAGCCCTTGTTATTATACTGACCAGAGGTCCAGATAAGGAGGCATATACAGCTCTTTTCCCCACAATATCTCTCTTATCATCCAACCAAACCCTATGATGTGGGTACTCAAAAGAATCGTCTCAATGAGACGATTCTTTTGAGTACCCACAACGTCGAGTAAGATATAAGGTCAAATAAGGATTTCAGAACCCTTTCCCTCATATAGACGCTTTCTGACGCCTCTGCAGCAGACAGCTTTATTATGAAAACATAGTGACAAAAGAAGAAATTGCACAAAACGTGCAATTTCTCCTTTTGCCAAAATGTTTTCCACTTTTTGTCATAGGTTATCCATTCAATTATGGAGATTTTCTATATTTTGACAAAATACGTTCAAAGTCGTCTGCTGCAGAATTGTCGTATGAGGGAAAGGGTTAAGGTGAATAATTGCTATGCCAAGCTGATATGATAAATGATGTTTCTGTATGCTTCAGATCTTTCAGAAGTCAGTCACAATAACCCTTTCCCACATACAACAAATCTGCAGCAGACAACTTTGAAAACATCTAGGAAAAAACATGGAAAACCTCTATAAATGCTGGTTTAATCACTGAAAAAAGATGAAAACATTGTGGCAAAAGGAGAAATTGCTTGTTTTGAGCAATTTCTCATTTTGCCACACTGTTTTCAAAAGTCGTCTGCTGTGGATGTGCCAAAATGCGTCTACAGGTGGGAAAGGGTTAACACATTAAACATTTCCCGCAAATAGATGCTTCCTGATGCCTCTGCAGCAGACAACTTTTGTAATCATTGACAAAAGGAGAAATTGCTCAAAACATTTGATTATTCTTTTGCCACAATATTTTCAGCTTTATTAAACAATAATAATTTCATATTTTAGACATAATGTTTGCAGATTTGTTGTATGTGGGTAAGGGTTAACACATTTACATGTAAGTTCATCTGAGACTAATATTTAGTTCCTACTGGTTAATTATTCATAGAAATTCATCACTTGAGTGCAGGTTATGTATGGCTTGACTAGCTGTTCACTTTATGTGACATTTCTACCTGTCTGCTTTGAAAATATCCATGTAAAAGTTATATCTAGCATGTTTTAAAAGTATCATTCTATTACAGGGTTGAAAATATTGTAGAAAATGGTGATATTATTCTTCAGCTTTTTTTGATAATTTCTCCTATTTTTACATTTTCAAAAGATGTCTGCTGTAAAAACATCAAAGGTAATGTTATCCAATAATTATACTTTCATTTATTGAGAATTTCCAAATTTTAGCCAAGATATTATCAAAGTTGTCTGCTTCAGATTAGTTGTAAGAGGGAAAGGTTGAAATCTGGAGACAACAGCATCGATTACTAAAGCTATACAATCCTGCCAATCACTCCGTCAATCACAAAAATTAAAAGATGTCAGGATTAAAAACGTTCAATTTTAAACATTTCCCACATACAGTTGCATTTTGACATCTCTTCAGCAATATTTTCAACTCTATTCAATGATAAGATTTTCATTGATAGATATTTTCCATATGTTTGCCTAAAGTCAAAGTCATCTGCTGCAGATTTGTAGTATGTGGGAAACTTGCAGAGGAGTAGATAAGGAGGAGTAAACTCATCTGTTCACATCAATATCTCTTGTATGACTCAACTTAGCCCTATGTTGTTTGTACTCAAAAAAATCGTCTCACTGAGACGATGCTTTTGAGTACCAACAACATAGGGTTTGGGAGTCAAATAAGGATTTGGCGATGTGAAACAGTCTCGTCTTATATAGAGCTCTGGAAAAGGGTTACGGATGTATATATTATAATTTTGGTATATTCATGAATGACATCAGAGGTCTGAACCAAGTATCAGAGATTATAAAGCTAAAGCTAGAATCCTTGAAATTGGCACTTCCTTTGATTTTCTTTTAGCAACATGTACAGACTGTATTTTGGCTCCTTTTTTTTTTTCAATTTGGCGAATGTGTTGACGAAAGAAATGTTTTGAATCTACTACTGATACTAAAGCATCTTAAAGCCTTTACAACATGCAATTGCTTTATGATGCCTCTGCAGCAGAGAACATTTTAAAACATTGTGGCTAAAGGAGAAATTGCTCAAAAAAAAGAATTTCACCGTTTGCCACAATGTTTTCAAATTTATTCAATGAATGGTTTTTTTTCATTTATAGAGAGCTTCCATATTTTTACTTAATGTTTTCCAAGTCTGCTGCTGCAGGTTTTTTGCACAGGTAAAAGATGCAGTGATATAAACCCCCTGGTGCCCATATCAAAATACACAAATTCAATATTATTTGCAATATGTGACTCATGTACTGGTGTTTATAAACAATGACAGAATAGGTAAATCAATATATCCGCCATATGGTGACATAACTATACAGTCAAACCTGTGTAGCTAAGGCCACTTAGGAATAGCAACCACATGTTAAGGTTCCTTTAATAATCATTGTCTACATAAATGATCTTGCAAATAAAGACTACCTGTGAAGAAAGACCTGGTTCTACTCTACATGCAAATTAACCCTTTCCAAAATATCAGAGTTCGAAATTAACTTTTTTGGCTGTTTTTGGCTGTTTTTGATTGATTGATTGATTTGGGTTTATCGCCATTTATAAAAAAAATTCAGTCATATCACCAGTTCACCTACTCATACATTTCCTTGTTTTCCCACACAGTACACCACACAACATACTTTCCATGCAACTGGCTGCTTTTCCACATAGACTGTTAAACAGCCCATTGGTGAAAGACGAATGACGCAGGTCACAATGACTTTTGTCAAATGTCAGAAAGAATGTTGTTGGCCGAGCTTGGATTCGAACTCACAACCCCTGAATTGACAGCCCGTGTCGCTACCGACTGAGCTACCGAGGCTCGGCTTTTTGGCTGGTAGCAAGTTCTTGCTTGTAACCTGCTTTCAGGTAGCATTAGCAAGATAAACCATAACATAATTAAGCAAGCTTCTACCTTTAATTTAATTTATCTAATGACTCGAGATTACTTGTTTTAAATTGATAAATAACATGCATCTACTAAAACAATTGATGGACTTCTTATTGTCTGGTGTAATGTTATGTGTAAAACCAATCACCTTGACATTTTGTTTCTTTGAATAAATTGATACCAATGAGTGTGTAATTAACCTTTTTTTTTCATGTAGCATTTAGGTATATATTGTTAATGACTTTTTTGGCAGGTAGCAAGTTCCCATATTAACCCTTTCCATCATATAGATGCTTTCTGACGCCTCTGCAGCAGACGGCTATTTGAAAACATAGTGACAAAAGAAGAAATTGCACAAAACGTGCAATTTCTCCTTTTTCCACAATGTTTTCCACTTTTAGTCATAGGTTATCCATTCAATTAAAGATATTTTCTATTTTTTGACAAACTATGTTCAAAGTCGTCTGCTGCATAATTGTCGTATGAGGGAAAGGGTTAAGAAGCAAATTTACTGCTTCACTCACTCAGCCTCAACAGCAGCTAAGTACTGCTAATTTCGAACCCTGAAAATTTTGGCAAAATCAAACAAATTCAATAGGGATCATCTACTAATGCACACTAAGTATGATTAATTGAGTAAAAATAATTTCAGGTGAATGTTACTGTGACCTTGACCTTTGACCTTGTGACCTCAAAATCAATAGGGGTCATCTACTGGTTAAGACCAACCTGTGAATCCAAGTATGAAGTTCCTCGACATAATCATTCTTTAGTTATTGAGCGGAAACCATTTTTCAGCTGAAAGTTACCATGACCTTGACCTTTGACCTAGTGACCTCAAAATCAATAGGGTATTAAGCCATTAAGCAAAAACAATTTTTCAGCTCATTGTCACTGTGACCTTTCAGCTCAAGGTCACTGTGACCTTGACTTTAGATGTACTGACCTCAAAATCAATAGGGGTCTTTAACTGGGCATGGCAAACCTGCATACCAAGTAAGGAGTTCTTCGGCCTAAGCATTCTTCAGTTATAGAACGGAAACCACTTTTTGCCTCACAAGGTCACCATGACCTTGACCTTTGACCTTTTGACATCAAAATCAATAGGGGTCAGCTACTGGTCATGACCAACCTGCATACCAAGTATGAAGTTCCTAAGCCCAAGCGTTCTTCAGTTATTGAGTGGAAACAAGTGTGACAGACGGAAGGACGGAAGGACGGAACGGGCAAAAACAATATGTCACCCCCATGTATGGGGGATACATAATAATTGAATAGAGGTAAAAACATAGCGACAAAAAGGAGAAATTGCTCGTTTTGTGCAATTTCTTCTTTCGTCGCCATGTTTTCAAAAAGCTGTCTGCTGCAGAGGCGTCAGAAAGCGTCTATATGAGGGAAAGGGTTAAGTCTTTAGATTAAGCAGTTGATAGGAAAAGTTTGTAGTTTGAAGCCTACACACCAGCATGTCCTTACATCCACCCATCCAACCGCCAGAACAACAACATCACCATTCTTATAAACAGGTTTTAACTTTGATTAAAAAAAAAAAAGTTAACCCTTTCCTACATATGACTTATATGCAGCAGACATTCTCCTTATGAAAGTGTACTTATTGGATAGAGTTGAAGAAATTATGGCAAAAGGTAAAATTGCTAATCATCAGCAAATTCTCTGTTTACCGTAATCTTTTCAAAAGCTGTTTGCTGTAAATGCCTCAAAATGTGTGTGCAAGTGGGAAAGGCTTTTAAGAAGTCAATACAGGGAGCAGTGATTATTTCAATAAACTGTAAACACAGAGCTTGAATTACAGACTTAATGGGAACTGCATAGAACTAGGGACACACAGGAAGGTTCTAATTAAAAGGGCAATCAGTGCCAAATGCTTTGAACATGCTAAAAAGTGGTTCAATGTTTTGGCAAAGATACCAAAATGAAGTTCAAAGTAAAACATATTTTTATTAGAAAATACTTACCAGTCATTTAATACCTGATATATAATCTCTACACCCTTAATTCATCCAGAAAAAGAACTCGCCTTGCGAATTCCTCACGTATATGTGATATACACGGTTGCCCGTAAGAGCGGGAAAGCACGTGATATCCTGCCACTTTTATTTCAACATTAAGTGTTGGGTGACGACGCGGGGATGGGAGGCGGGACTCTATAAATGACTGGTAAGTATTTTCTAATAAAAATATGTTTTACTTTGAACAAAAATACATTACCAGTCATTTAATACCTGATGACTTTGTAGCATCGGACGGGAGGTTCGGCCAATACTTACTGTCGTTCCAGGTAGCAGCACCTTGTAGTGTATTATTTTCTAATTTATTTACAAAGTACTATCAACCCAACAGTATAAGGTAAGAGCAGGGATTGATAAATTTCAATCAGTGTTCACTTCATTGATATGTTGGGAGTAATTTAGCGGACAACTCGCTGAGACGCAACCAAAGGTCCCAGAGAGTACAAGTTCTGTCTGACCAGACATAGAACGCAAGTAGAAAGATGAATAACTTGACTGAGTTTTCCGAACTGCCGCGCGAAGAATTCTTCAAGGGAATTATTGTTCGAAAAAGCCCAACTTGCCGAAAGAGCTCTAACTTCATGCGGGCGTATCCGCAGAAAAGAAAGATCTTGACTAGGTGAATCTTTGTACGCTAATTTAATTGTAATGGATATCCAGCGAGAAAAGAAGCTGCTGATATATCTTACGACATGTAAGGGGGAGAAATAACCTCTTTCTCCGACCCCTATTCCCCTCAACTCTCTTAAGATAATATTTAAGAGCTCTGACAGGACAAGGGATCTGTCGGAATCCGAAGGACCACAGCTCGCAGATTGACTAGGAACTAAATCGGATCAGGAAGGCCCGACGGTAACTGGTTCTTAGCCAGAAACCCTGGTTGACACAGTAGTGTAAAGGGGCCATCATATTCATTGAATCTGACATTCCCGGTTTCTACAGACAGAGCGTGTAATTTTCTCCTTCGAAGAGCTGTAGTGAAAGCTAATAAAAGAAACGGTTTTATAAGCAAAGACGTCGATTCAAAAGGTTCGTATGGAGCTCTTGTAAGCGACCAGAGGACGCAATACAAATCCTATTTTTTGGAGTTAAACTCCTACAAATGGTTTCTAATTCTAACCATCAGGCTGTGAAACCTAATGAAATTCGTTTACTGACAGTAAATAACTCACTTCCCTGATTGTGTTCGTCAAGCAAGACGAATTTATAAGTCTCAGTTACTAACTTAAGAAGCTGTAGTTTTCGACGAACGTTCAGAGAGATTGACCTACCTTTAATAACATCAATCGGTAAGAACTGTCTATTTCTAAGGAAGATATAACGGTTATGTCGATAGACAGGCCAGCAGGACGTGTAAGCACGGTCTCTGAGCCAGTGAAATGTTTCTATTATCATTTACACCTTTCAGCCAGGGACAAAATGACACCGGAAGTTGTTTCATTATTATTCCAAGGGAGAAACTATTATTTTTCCTTTGCGAATTCTGATCTAGTCTGGAGTTCCTTCCCCTTATTACTATCATAGGAAGTCGGGAACCAGACTAATTCTGATCGTCCCCAGCCGAATCAATCGGAACTTTTCGGGTAATTCCGTAAGCATTCATCACCGACGTATTCCGATTGCTGCCGAATGAGTAGTATTGAAAGCTAGCAGAACTAAATTCATATGAAGTTGTCTACTCTATTAATCACATTCCGTAGGCTGTAACGCACTGCCCCGATATCTGTAAACAATTCGGGTGTGGTGTGAAGCATGTATTCTCTTGCGGGAATTAGATCCGACTTGCCTGTTTTGGGAAATAATTCCGAACGCAGGTAATCAAACTGTAACTCCTCGATGACCAAACAATCGGTACGTGGTAAAAGGCGTCTGTTAGGTCTAACAACTCGCCCAGACAGCTGTTCCGGATTGTGATCTTGGTGAAACGGACGTTCCATTCTAGTACTCGACCGTACTAGACGCGAACTGAGTCGATAAGTCTACTACCGGTTTTCACTGTCTGTCTTTCTTAGGAATAGGAAGAAAAACAGTTTTATCAACCCCGAATGAAAGGTTGATACCCACTCTATATCATTCTTTGTTAGAAGATTTAATAGAGAGGAGTGCTTCCCTATAGCTGCGGATTAGGGACAGTGCTCCACTTGGTTGTATGCCAACTTAGCTAGCTCCCGTAAGGCTAGGCTCGAACTTAGCCTGTCTCTTTGCGTCTTCACAGGTTGGGGTTCCAAGAATGGCCTTGCAGAAGTCGCTGTACGATTCTGTCACTGTGTAAACGATGTCGCCGCATACGCCGAAATGTGCCTTATGGACGCAATGAATGCAGTAACCTTCCGCCAATGATAATTTATTTAGAGTCTAGATCTAAATTGTTGCATCATCATACGGGGCACTGACTCGATATGTCTCTTATTCGTCAGACAAGACTGGGTCGTGGGTTTTCCCCGACGACAAGAGGATTGACTATAGCCGGTTTTGAACCGGAAGGTCAGTGTCCGATTCAACATGGGAACTTATGAAGGAGTCATGACCGAGGAATTATCCCTTTTCCGAAGTGCCCTTTGACATAGATCCCTTTTCCGAAGAAGAATGAGATCGCATGGAATCAACCGTCGGAGCCGAGCTCACGTATGAGATGGTCTTGACCTTCCTGTCTCAGAGTTCACAGAGTGAATATCCTCTGTTCCTTGTCATTTACCACAACACGAAAGTACTTCCTCGACGAGGGAGAGATTGGATTGTGGTAATAGGCGTCTGTGAGGTCTAGATAGACCGCCCAGTCGCCTTCTCGAATAGTTATTCGGATGGAGCGGGTCGACTCCATTTTGAACTTCTCGACCGGAATCAATGGATTTAGAGCTGATAACTCTATAACCGGCCTCCCCCGATCGTCTTCCTTCGGTACGAGGAAAAGACGGTTGTATCAACCCCGATAATTGGGGTTGAGAACCCTCTCTATGGCCTTCTTTTACAGAAGACGTGATGAAATCACTTTTGACATGGCCGGATACCTTGACGACATGTCGATAGGCACGCTTGTCAGTGGAGGAGGAGAAAGGAAGGGAATTAGATAACCTTCCTGTATCAAGATAAGATCCAATGATCCTCTGTGATACTTTACCATTCCTCTATAAACAATGACAGGCGGCCCCCGACTGCAATCTCCGGCCTTGGGATGACCATAGAGAGGCTCTCCCCCTTTGTGGGACGGCTTAGCCCTCCCTTTATCAGAATGCGCTTACGTATTCTGTTCCAGGGGTTGCCTTTCCAAGGACTGTCTATTAAATAGATGTCCCTCCGAATGCCTCGATATCCCAAAAAACGTTGGGTTTTGATGCTCTCGGTAGGCTTGGAAATCCCGTCTATTTCCGACCGGTTCCATTGAATGGACCGGTGGAAGGTATTGGGGAAAAGTGTTATCTTTAGAGATGTACACAGTTCCCTTTGGGGATTGAAAGGATCTCTCTGCACGAGAATTCCCATACCCGGAGCCAGACGGGTGAATAATAGAGGTCGGTCCGTAACCTATACTCTGATTATTCGTGCACCCACTCTGTTGTTGACCTGCTATGGAATGATAATTTGTATCAATCCGGTCACTCAGTACAGAGCTCGTGCCTGGACGCGCCATGTTTGCATAAGCAATTGGCTGGCTAGTTGCGTCATTTGTTTTGCGTCATTAACAAATGACCGACTGCCTGGTCGTGAGATGTTTTCATAACCGACAGGTAGCCTAGCCCCGTCATTACCAAATGACTGACTATCTCCCTGCCGCGTCATGTTCACCTGCGTGACCGGTTGGTTGGTCGTATCCTAGTTAAATGATTGATCTAAACCTTGTCTCGACATGGCTACATGCGTGACTGATTGGCTAGCCACGTCATCGTGAAATGAGTGACTGCCTGGTCGCGTCGTATTTAAATGAGTGACCGTTTGCCTGGCCGCGTCGTAGCTATTCGACTGCAGCCCTGTCATATCACCGCTAAGTGAATGACTACCTTGTCTAGTCATGGCAAATTGACTGACTGGCCCGGTCGTGTCATGGCTAAATGACTGACCGGTGACAGGTCGCGTCATCGCTAGATGACGCCCCGGTTGCCCGGGGACCTGTCGCGCCACGGCATATGGCATACGGGTCTTGCTTTCCAGCACCAGCAAAACCCGGTTGACTAGGGATAGGCAGTTGTGAGGCTGCTCTACCGAAAGTCTCCGGAAAACTTTGTCCGCAGACATCGTAATCCGGCACTCCTAATGAAGTACACAGTTCCCTTTGGGGAACGGAAGGATTTCTCCGACCGGTAATTCCCGTACTCGGAGCTATAAGGCTGAATATTAGAGTTCGGTGCTAACCTACTCTGAATATTCATAACACCACTCTGTTGTTGACCTGAGATAGAATGATAATAGTATCAATTCGGTCAGCCAGTACAGAGCCCGTGCCCGGTCGCGCCATGTTAACATAAGCGACTGGCTGGCTAGTCGTGTCATTGCCAAATGATAGACTGCCTGGTCGTGCGATGTTTACATAACCGACAGGCAAGCTAGCCATGTCATTACCAAATGACTGACTACTGCCTGGTCGTGTCATGTTCACATGCGTGACCGATTGGCTGGTCGCGCCATGTTTACATAAGCGACTGGCTGGCTAGCCGCGTCATTGCCAAATGACGGACTGCCTGGTCGTGCGATGTTTTCATAACCGACAGGTAGACTAGCCGCGTCATTACCAAATGATTGACTATCTCCTTGCCGCGTCATGTTCACCTGCGTGACCGGTAGGCTGGTCGCATCATAGCTAACTGATTGACCCCCGCCTTGTCGCGACATGGCTACATGCGTAACTGATTGGCTAGCCGCGTCATCGTTAAATGAGTGACTGCCTGGTCGCGTCATATTTAAATGAGTGACCGTTTGCCTGGCCGCGTCGTAGCTATTCGACTGCTGACCTGTCATTTCACCGCTAAGTGAATGACTACCTTGTCGAGTCATGGCAAATTGACTGACTGGCCCGGTCGTGTCATGGCTAAATGTCGCGCCACGGCATATGGGTTTTGCTTTCCAGCACCAGCAAAACCCGGTTGACTAGGGATAGGCAGTTGTGAGGCTGTTCTACCAAAAGTCTCCGGAAAACTTTGTCCGCAGACATTGTAATCCGGCACTCTGCAGCCGTCCGAAGACTGCTGTAGCTCAGAGTGTGGTGTTGGTTGAGCCCCAACACCAGGCGACAGATAATGCGGTTCAAGTGTAGATGACTCCAGCGACCCTACCGGCCTTCCTATCTCTTTGAGCACTCTCTACCTTGTTTCTATACGGTATCAGGCCCGAAGGCTTTAGTTTCCCGACAGAACAACGCGCATCCAAAGCTACCTTCCGCTCCTCTTTGTCTCTAGCTAGACTAGGAGGTGCGTTTGTGTTAAGTGGAGAAGGTACAGCCTTAACCTTTGAACCACTCAACACGGTCGCGGAGTCCGATTGGGAGAACCCCTCGAACTCCGCTTCACTCGAAGATATCAGAGACGCCTTTTTTAGGGGCACTCTTACCCTTCCTGCTTTTGCTAGTCTTACCCTTCCCAGCCCGTTTCCAAATAGAAACAGTCCAAGAAGAGCAGTACTCGCACGGTGAAAGCTGTGTGCCCTTTGAGCAAACCACACAGTTCGGATGCGTGTCCCATGCGTCCACAGCATGACCACACGAGCCACGCCTCCGTTCACCTTTAAGTGACATATTTATGATACAAATATATACGAAAAGAACACAACAATAAAACCAAAAAAAAAATTTTTTCTACTTTTTATTTTTCTACCCGAGTGACAACCCGGAACGTATATAATCTATAAACAAAATTTATAAATTTTTGTCTATGTTATAATTACATGTAAGTACAACAACATCATAAGTATAATCTATAACGGGATTGGAAACTCATCGTTTAACTTTAAGTCTTGAACTCAATTACGTTCCGCACCCGAAGACATTAACTGAAAATAATGGGTGGGGTAACCACCTCGTGCTTTTCAGCTAGCTGTCGCCTACAAAAACAAGCAATTACAACAATAATTTAACTTTAAATGCAGTTGAATATCTGTTAATGCAGTTTCCTAACTGAATGAACAACTAAATAAGACAATAAGCCTTAAAAAGCCAAGAAAAGAATAATTAGAAAATAATGTGTTAATTCTTAGCTGTCTAGCTGGTGGATCCAGAAAAAAAAGTGGCAGGATATCACGTGCTTTCCCGCTCTTACGGGCAACCGTGTATATCACATATACGTGAGGAATACGCAAGGCGAGTTCTTTTTCTGGATGAATTAAGGGTGTAGAGATTATATATCAGGTATTAAATGACTGGTAATGTATTTTTGACATAAAAACATGATGATGATGCACCTAGCTTGGGCCATGAATGTACATAATTTATAGATAGGGTTAAACCTTTCCCACATAGACGCCTTTTGGCCCATCTACAGCAGAAAGCCAGAAACCATTGTGCGCAAAGGATTTATTGCTTGTTTGATTTTCGATCAGCCAACAATTTTGACACTTTTGTGACTTTGATATTCTTTCACAAAAGGTAATTTGCCTTGAAAGAATGTTGTGTGTTACCTAAATTAAGTACTGATGTTACTGAGGAATTACTGTGGCGGCCTTGTAATTGAAAGATCTCAAGTTTGAACTTCTACACTGTTCGCTGAACTTTGTCCACTTTTTACCAATGCATATACCAAAAATCTTTAGTGATAAGGTAAAAAATGGCAACTTGATTAGTTGATTTGATAAATCTAGGGTTGAAAGAATTAAACTTGCTTCACTGTATTTTTAATCAATGCAAAATAAGTCTGAACTTAAATCAATAAGAAAATATTTTGAGAAAATGGAGATAAATCAGAACATTTGTTCCTCTAACATAGCTCAAAGATGTTTTCATAGCCATTTTATGAACTAAATATATAACCATTTCCCACTTTACAACAAATCTGCAACAGTAAACTTTAAAAATATCCAGGCACCAATGTGGAAGTTCTCTCAAATTGAAGGAATTAAAATTAATAAATAGAGTCTCTAGAGAAGAAAACATTGTTGCAAAAAGAGAAATTGCTCATTTTGACACAATTTTTTTAAAAGTTGTCTGCTGCAGATGCATTAAAATGTGTCTTTATAAGGGAAAGGGTTGAACAAAAATAATGTGTTTCATAATTACCTACTTGATTAAACAGTTGTGTATTGCTTGGTCACTTATCTTGTTCCCCTTTTCATGAGATATAAGACTTTTGAGCCCTCTACAGCAGAGATTAACTTTACTTTTTATAATTTTATGTTTTTCTTTCTATTAACCCTTTCCCTCATACGACAATTCTGCAGCAGACGACTTTGAACATATTTTGTCAAAAAATAGAAATTCTCTATAATTAAATGGATAACCTATGACTAAAAGTGGAAAACATTGTGGCAAAAGGAGAAATTGCTCATTTTGAGCAATTTCTTCTTTTGTCACTGTTTTTTCAAAAAGCTGTCTGCTGCAGAGGCGTCATAAAGCGTCTATATGAGGGAAAGGGTTAAACAGCTAGCCTATTTGAATTTTGAAGAATTTAACAAGTGTTTAATTGCCAGAAAATATGTCAGTATTAAGTGAAAGCATGACAGACAGACATTTGGCAACAGTGATCCCTATATGTGTCTCCCTTACAAGGCAGGTGACACAAAATGAAAGTCATATACATTAAAACCTGTGTTTAAAGACCAACCATCATGGTAAGAGAACATTATGGTCTCTGTTCACAGGTGGTCTTTAATTACAGGGTCATATATGCAGAAAAAAAGAAATTGGGAAATTAAAAGTGTAGTTGCTATGGACAGGGAATTGCTAAACTAAGGTGGTCGTTATCACAGGTTAGACTGTTTAATCCATTACTTCACACAGACGACATTTGACGCATGCTGTTGCAGACGACTTTTGAAAACATTGCAATAAAAGGTGAAATTGCTCTAAACGAGCAATTTCACCTTTTATTGCAATATTTTCAACTCTTTATCAATATAATTCTTTCAGTTTTCTAGATTGGTGAAATTGTTCGTCTGATGATTGTCAAGCAGACGACCTATGGAAAAGTCATGTGAAGTAATGGGTTAATGCAATGTCAGTGTAATGGATTATATTCTGCAGACATTATGGTTCTTGCAATTAAATAACATCCACATTTTTTCAGTCATATGACAAATCTTGAAATATAACAAAACCGGGCATCAAATCCTGGTTTCCTACTTAAAAGCCAAAGAGTCTAATTACAACTACACCCTAAGGTAAATACCGTCCACTAAAGGAAATGTTAATACAAGGATTTTGATAAAAACTGCAATTAAAGGTCATACAAAACAAAGAGACTGATCATCAACCAAAGCCATCCATTGGTTGTGGTATATCATTATGTTTGAACTTTGACCAAACAAACGGGATGGCCCTTTCCCTCATATAGACGCTTTCTGACACCTCTGCAGCAGACGGCTTTTTGAAAACATAGTGACAAAAGAAGAAATTGCACAAAACATGCAATTTCTCCTTTTGCCACAATGTTTTCCACTTTTTGTCATAGGTTATCCATTCAATTATGGAGATTTTCTATGTTTTGACAAAAATACGTTCAAAGTCGTCTGCTGCAGAATTGTCATATGAGGGGAAGGGATAGTAAACCCATGCTTCATGCAGACACAGACACATTTTGATGTATCTGAATTAGACAACTTTTGAAAACATTTCAACTCTTTTTATTAATTGTACAGATTATTCATACACAGTTTCCATGCTTTTGCACAGATTATTTCCAAATCATCTGTATTTGATTTGTTTAATGTGGAAAAGGGTTCAGCTCACACTAATTATGGCCTTTAACCCTTTCCCTCATACGACAGTTCTGCAGCAGACGACTTTGAACATACACTGTATTTTGTCAAAAAATAGAAAATCTCTATAATTGAATGGATAACCTATGACTAAAAGTGGAAAACATTGTGTCAAAAGGAGGAATTGCTCGTTTTGAACAATTTCTTCTTTTGTCACTATGTTTTCAAAAAGCTGTCTGCTGCAGAGGCGTCAGAAAGCGTCTATATGAGGGAAAAGGTTAATTGTACAGATTATTTATACAGAGTTTCCATGCTTTTGCACACATTATTTCCAAATCATCTGTATCTGTATCCGATTTGTTTAATGTTGAAAAGGGTTTAGCTCACACTAATTATGGGCTTTATCCCTGCTCCTCATACGACAATTCTGCAGCAGACGCCTTTAGACATATTTTGTCAAAAAAAAAGATTGTGGCAAAAAGAAGAAATTGCTCGTTTTGAGCAATTTCTTCTTTTGGCATGATGTTTTCAAAAAGCTGTCTGCTGCAGAGGCGTCAGAAAGCGTCTATATGAGGGAAAGGGTTAGATAGTTTATACATTTAACCTTTTTCCTGATACAGATGACTTTTTATGTCCCTTCCAGCAGTGACAATTTCTAAAAATATCTTAGGGAAAAGAGAAAATAATTATTATGAACAGCTTCTTTCTTTCATGAAATAATATCACAAAAACTACTTTTCTGATTAATTATATGATTGTTTGAATTTCTTCATTCCATGTTTTCAAAGCAGAGAGCTGTAAAATATCAAATATTACTAAGGTTTAACCCTTTTCCGCATACAACAAATCTGCAGCAGACGACATTGAAATCGTCAGGGGAAATCAATCAAATCATATCATAAATATTGAATAGAGTGGAAAATAATGTGGAAAAAAGGAGAAATTGCTCATTTTGAGCAATTTCTTCTTTTGTCACAAAGTTTACAAAAAGTTGTCTGTTGCAGAAAGGGTCTATATGTGTGAATGGGTTAAACTGTTACAGGTGAAATAATAACAAGAGATGTTTGTCAAACATTATGCCCCCCCCCCCCCCCCCCCCCTGAGCGCCATGTTGTGAGGAATATTAGGACAATTGAGTAAAATTTGCATGGACCGAAATGCCAGTTGATTTGTCATTTCACATTGGATGTCTATGAGTCAGTTTTAAGATTATGAACAATGTTCATTCAAAGTTTGAGGATAGTAGGTACAGTTCTTAATCCCATTGTGATGATGACTGATATTTGCAGATATTATGTATCCTCCAGGTTAGGCACTGTTGAGTTATCACTCAGACAAGCTTAAAAAAAGTTTTTGTGTTCAAGGTCACTGTGACCTTGACCTTTGACCAAATGACCTCAAAATAAATAGGGTTCATCTACTGGTCCGGCCCAACGTCCAAGTCAACTTTGAGTACCATAGGTCCAGGCATTGTTGAGTTATCACTCGGACAAGCTTAAAAAGGGTTTTTGTGTTCAAGGTCACTGTGACCTTGACCTTTGACCCAATGACCTCAAAATATATAGGGTTCATCTACTGGTCAGGCCCAACCTTCAAGTTAAGATTGAGGACCATAGGTCCAGGCATTATTGAGTTATCACTCGGACAAGCTTAAAAAGGGTTTTTGTGTTCAAGGTCCTCAATCTTGACCTTGACCTTTGACCCAATGACCTCAAAATATATAGGGTTCATCTACTGGTCAGGCCCAACCTTCAAGTTAAGATTGAGGACCATAGGTCCAGGCATTATTGAGTTATCACTCGGACAAGCTTAAAAAGGGTTTTTGTGTTCAAGGTCCTCAATCTTGACCTTGACCTTTGACCCAATGACCTCAAAATAAATAGGGTTCATCTACTGGTCAGGCCCAACCTCCAAGTCAACTTTGAGGACCATAGGTCCAGGTATTGTTGAGTTATCACTCGGACAAGCTTAAAAAAGGTTTTTGTATTCAAGGTCACTGTGACCTTGACCTTTGACCCAATGACCTCAAAATAAATAGGGTTCATCTACTGGTCAGGCCCAACCTCCAAGTCAACTTTGAGGATCATAGGTCCAGGCATTGTCGAGTTATCACTCGGACAAGCTTACAAAGGGTTTTTGTGTTCAAGGTCACTGTGATCTTGAACTTTGATCCAATGACCTCAAAATAAATAGGGTTCATCTACTGGTCAGGCCCAACCTTCAAGTCAAGATTGAGGACCATAGGTCTAGGCAATGTTGAGTTATCACTCGGACAAGCTTAAAAAGGGTTTTTGTGTTTAAGGTCACTGTGACCTTGACCTTTGACCCAATCACCTCAAAATAAATAGAGTTCATCTACTGGTCAGGCCCAACCTCCAAGTCAACTTTGAGGACCATAGGTCCAGGCATTGTTGAGTTATCACTCGGACAAGCTTAAAAATGGTTTTTGTGTTCAAGGTCACTGTGACCTTGACCTTTGACCCAATGACCTCAAAAGAAATAGGGTTCATCTCCTGGTCAAGCCCAACCCCAAAGTCAAGTTTGAGGACCATAGGTCCAGGCATTGTTGAGTTATCACTCGGACAAGCTTTGGGACAAGCTTAAAAAGGATTTTTGTGTTCAAGGTCACTGTGACCTTGACCTTTGACCCAATGACCTCAAAAGAAATAGGGTTCATCTCCTGGTCAAGCCCAACCCCCAAGTCAAGTTTGAGGACCATGGGTCCAGGCATTGTTGAGTTATCACTCGGACAAGCTTTGGTCTACAGACGGACCGACGGACGGACCGACCGACCAACAGACATGTGCAAAGCAATATACCCCTCTTCTTCGAAGGGGGCATAAAAACTGTAATGATCTACTAAGTTAATCCCAGCTTGGCCAACATTCTTTCCGACGTTTGACAAAAGTCACTGTGACATGCGTCATTCGTCTTTCACCAATGGGCAGTTTAAACAGTCTATGTGGAAAAGCAACTAGTTCATTGGAAAGTATGTACTGGTGTGGAAAAACCAAGAAACGCATGAGAAAGTGAACTGGTTGCCGTGATATGACTGAAAAATTGTTGAAAACGGCGTTAAACCCTAATCAATCAATCTACTAAGTTAGGGGAGTGGTTAGTGTCAGCATCAGGAATGGGAGATCTAGGTTTGATCTCAGATCCAGTCACACCAAAGACTTTAAAAATAGTAATGGCTTCTCTCCTCAATGTATAATTAGTGATTATAGTTGAAAACATGGTTAGAAAGGAAAAAATTGCCTATAATGGTTAATTTCTTCTTTTGCCACTAAGTTTTCAAAAGTCGGCTGCTTAGTTTAAACTTATTTATTTTACATTGATTGCGAAACAAGCCTTGGGCTTAGATTAATCACGCTCGATGTCTGCTTCCTGGAGACTTCACCAGTACTCGCGCCGTTTGTGTGGAAAAATCCCAAAGTCAGGACCCGCTCATCACGGGACTCGAACCAGGGACCTTTGATACGAGAGGCCGACGCTCTACCTCTGCACCACTGTCTTCCACTTCTTCGGCTGCTGCAGATGCATAAAAATGCATAAGCAAATTGCTTGTTTATCACTGTATTTTAAAGGAGCGGAGCCTAAGCATCCATCTGATCAGTATTCTAGAAGCCTTTCCTGAGACAGGCAACATCAAAAACCTTTGTAGAAGACAATTGTTCATGAAAACTTGTGGGGGACAAGATAAATTTAGTAATATCGACTCTTCCCACAATGTTCTCACCTGTATAAAAACTATTCCTTCCAATTTTCCATTTGTTGCATTTAATTTCTAAGACATTAATATACCTTGTAAGGTAATTAGCTAATCCTTTCCCATTTTCAGATGAATTTTAATGTGTGTGCAGTGGACAATTTTTTTAAATATTGTGGCAACAGGAGAAATTTCTCATTATACACATGACCAGGGGTTCAAAATGATCCAGTAGCCAGGAAAATTACCCATCTACTAAAGCACCTTTACCCAGCTACTAACTTTAACAGAATTTTCTTTACCCTTATATGGGGAGGACCCCCAGACCCCGCCTACTTTCAATAACTATCCTGCAACTCCAAAATAAAAATAAAACCCTTACATGACAAGATATTATAGAGATTTATCATAGTGTCAACTAGACATTTTCAAAGTTGTCTGCTGCAGATTTGTTCTATGCGAGAAAGGGGCAAATACAGAGCAGAAAACAACAATGGAAAAGGAGAAATTACACATATTTATGATTAACCCTTTCCCTCATACGGCAATTCTGCAGCAGACGACTTTGAACGTATTTTGTCAATAGAAAATCTCCATAATTGAATGGATAACCTATGACAAAAAGTGGAAAACATTGTGGCAAAAGAAGAAATTGCACGTTTTGTGCAATTTCTTCTTTTGTCACTATGTTTTCAAAAAGCTGTCTGCTGCAGAGGCGTCAGAAAGCGTCTTTATGAGGGAAAGGGTTAATAGAGCTATGTGAACTAAAACAATAGCAGCATAAAATTCATGGTTAGTTTCATCAGAGACATGTTTTATGTAGGAATGAGTCTCTGGAAACATACTTGCTTCATTGATTGATATATTCAGAGGTCCAGATAAGGTATTCAGCTCTTTTTCCCACAATTTCTCTCTTATTATTAAAGTGATCGCTATGTTGCGGATACTCAAAAGAATCGTCTCACTGAGATGATTCTGTTGAGTACCCACAACATAGGATTAGACAGACATATAAACACAATATAATGTCTCTGACTCGACTAATTTATATCCTAGATCCATCAGCGATATTTGTCCATTTTGAAAAGAAACCAGAGAGATGGGAAAAGAAGCTCAAATCAATTCATTATTATATGACGCTGTTGCACATGTGGGTTTTTTACCCATCAAATTCGTCTGCTGCTGTGTCTGAAATGTCGTCTGCGGTAGAGAAAAGCGTCAACTTATTTATGTTCAGTCAATACACAACATATTCAACAGCTGTGTGTTAAATCCATTATAATGCATACATTTAATAAATATAGGTATATTTACCTTGTTTGGACTTCTCTGGCGTATCAGGCAAATCATTATCACTCGTTGTCCTCCGTAACGACACAAATTTAGCCATATTTGGTCAAACAATCCGATAAGATAGCCTAGCCCATAGTTCCACTGATATCGGATGCAAAGTCAAATGTGATAATATTCGATTTACATATTAAAACGTAAACATACTACACGCTGCTCCCTATATGTGATACTTCAAGGTGATATCGGGGACGAGTCATTATCTGTCATGGACAATGCAGGTGTATACTAGGGCAGTATGATTATTTTTAGACTGCTTTTGAATTTAAACCCATTCCCACATGTAGACGCATTTTGACGCTTCTGACTTTTGGCAATAGTGTTGCAAAAAGGAGAAATTGCCTTCTCCGTTTGTTACGGTATTTTCAATTGTATTCTTAAACTATACTTATATATATATTGTGTGTGTGTATATATTGCCATATTTGCCAAACAGAAATCGTCTGTATGTCAGACAAGGGGGAGGTTTAAGTCACAATCACGGCTCTCTGGGGCAGATCAGTTTTGAAGGCTTATGCAGCATACTACTTTTGACAACATTAATTAATTGATTGGGGTTTAATGGGTTTTTTAGCAATTTCTCAGATATATCGCGGCGGCCAGTTCACCTACTCATGCATTTCCTGGTTTTCTCACACCAGTACTCCACACAACAATCTTCCCAAGCAACTGGCTGCTTTTCCACATAGACTTAGCCCATTGGTGGAAGACGAATGACGCATGTCGCATTGACTTTTGTCAATCCTAGGAAAGAATGTTGGCCGAGTCGGGATTCGAACTCACAACCTCTGGATTGACAGCCCGCGTCGTTACCGACTGAGCTGCCGGGGCTCGGCTTGACAATATTAAAAAGAAGTAACGAGCCTTCTTTTTTCTTTTTTCTCACAATGTTTTCAACTTTGTATCAAAATGATACATCTCTTTTCATCTATGTACTACTTATTCTGGAATATTTTCAAAACAGAAAACTCATGAAAACGGTTTTAAAACTATGAAGCCGAGTCAATGATGATAACAAAACCTTTAAAAGTGGTAGTACTAATGGCTTTCCCCTCCTTGGGTTGCCGCTCAGGATTCTGGTGCATTGGGCATTACGACTGACTCGCTCACAAACAAATTGGAATTGTTAACTCCTTCCAATATGGAGACGTACTATTACCGCATTTGTAGCAAACGACTTTTGAAAACCATGATTGAAGCATAAGAATAAATTGTTCTTAGTGAACATTTTCCCCTTTTTCCATGTTATGTTTTCAACTCAATCCCGTTATAACACTTTCAATTATATCGAATGCCCCTATCTTTGCTCAGATGTATTCAATGTCGTCTGCAGATTTGTTGCACGAAGAAATTTAGATACGGAACTAGGTTAATTTTCGCTCTCTGTATGATGTTTTCAAACATCGTCTGCTTTAAAAGCATCAAACAACAAAGTGTTTTTATTTATCAGTACATGCCAAACAACTAGGTCAGTAAAAGCTAAATTTATTTTCGGAGGAAAATTATTAGAGATGCTTACACATTGATAACGACGGGTGGCTTATAACACATGACATTGCCTTAATAACTTCCATATGGAACAGAACAAGCTAAATTAAAGAGAAATATATCTTGCATATTAACCCTTCACACAAATTATCCTTGTAAATTAAACTGTGGCATGATGGATCCATAACAAGGTCAGTTTATATGGACATATGAGTGGTGCTGCGAATTCCAACATTAACGTTATGATTACACATGTGGTAAAAGACTTGCCTACGCAATCGTGCTAAGGATTCAAAACGGATTCTGGTTTACAGAAGTTTCTTGAATCCTCCTATGACTCATTTGGAAACAGTTCAGATCCAGATCAAACTGCTCGGATTCGCTAACTGATCTAGATCAACACTGGTCGCAAATGCCTAACGACCGGTATTTGAAATAACTTGACCTTGTTGGGTATTCATCATTCGACAGTTAAATTATTTACGCGGACAAACTGACAACAGTTTTCTCCGCAAAACTAGGCAACTATCTTTAATGAAAGTATGATTATTGAATATAATAAACTATAGAAAGAGATTATGTATGATCTTTGCCACGGTTGCGAATGACGCACTAGTGTGCATAGTAGACCCAATGTTGTCAGAAATATACATATCTAAGTCTTGGCGTGAAACATTTGTAACTAAAATTGTTTTTTTTAACAAGATTATTTACCTCGCCATAAAGTCTTTATAAGCTTTAAATCATTTTTCTTGGTAAACAATGGAAATTTAGGTGCCATTGCTCGTTCAAAATTGCCCCTAATCCAGGGTTTTTAAAATAGGTTTTGAGTTACAACCGTTTCACGCCAAGCCCTCGATATATTAGATAAAAGAGATTGTGCGGTGCAATTTAAAGGAGGGAACAAGAGAAAGTTGATGCAACGCATCAATGTCGCCGGATATCCATAGTGCAGTTATGCATAACACTAACATTATAGTAGTTGAATAAACAGTTATCAACTGAGGGGCATATTGGAACATCAGGGGTGGGGTCAAGTGAAAATGTATCATAACTTGCATTGTTTTGTCAACGAAGTGAATGATAATTTAAGCCTTTCATTGTTTATGATCAATCTCCATTCCAAAGTAGGTTGACCATACACACAACCAACTAATTATTGATCATAAACAGTAATGGAAATGAGTAATCATTAGTCTTAGTATGTATACAGTGCTTTCATTAAGGAATAATTATAAGATTTGTGAATTCCACATACACTTTTCAAGATGTTTGTCAGAATATTTGAATTTTATTATTTTTCAATAAAACCACAAAACAGACGATTTAGGATTTGCATGCAATAGCACGTCATTTTACCTTCCCTCTATTAAAGTCAACAGTGGACACCTTTGCAGCAATCTACTTTTAAAACAATGAGATAAGGGTTAAATCGCTAAAGACATGAGTTTTCTCTTTTTTCTCAAAATGATATTAGCATGGCATCCAAATTATATCATACTTTAACAAATGTTGAAATGTAGTCCAATATTTATAAATTAGACCACCTTCGAAATATAATATCAACTAAACAGTTAAATCTCATTGAAATTGTTGTATAATTTAAACTTAATTTCGAACATAAACTGAGGCCTACAACATGTTCATTCATTTTAATTCTTTCCTTCCTTTTTTAGCTCGACTATTCGAAGAATATGAGAGCTATACTACTCACCCTGGCGTCGGCGTCGGCGTCGGCGTCGGCGTCGGCGTCCACGTCACACTTTGGTTAAGGTTTTGCATGCAAGTTCTTAAATACTACATGTATTGCATTGAAACTTTCTACAACCCTACCAAACTATCACACCAATGTAGATTATCAAGTTAGATAACTCTATCCTGCATTTTATGCAAGTTATGGCCCTTTTTTACTTAGAAATTCTGGTTAAAGTTTTGCGTGCAACTAAAGTAAGAGTCCATATCTCAGTATTTAATTGATGCATTGCATTGAAACTTTATACAGCACTACCCAACTATCACACCTATGTAGATTATCAAGTTAGATAACTCTATCCTGCATTTTATGCAAGTTATGGCCCTTTTTTTACTTAGAAATTCTGGTTAAAGTTTTGCGTGCAACTAAATTAAGAGTCCATATCTCAGTATTTACTTGATGCATTGCATTGAAACTTTCTACAACCCTACCCAACTATCACACCTGTGTAGATTATCATCTAAGATAACTCTATCCTGCATTTTATGCAAGTTATGGCCCTTTTTTTACTTAGAAATTCTGGTTAAAGTTTTGCATGCAACTAAATTAAGAGTCCATATCTCAGTATATACTTGATGCATTGCATTGAACCTTTATACAACCCTACCCAACTATTACACCTATGTAGATTAACAAGTTAGATAACTCTATCCTGCATTTTAGGCAAGTTATGGCACTTTTTTTTACTTAGAAATTCTGGTTAAAGTTTTGCGTGCTACTAAATTAAGAGTCCATATCTCAGTATTTACTTGCTGCATTGCATTGAAACTTTCTACAACCCTACCCAACTATTACACCTGTGTAGATTATCAAGTATGATAGCTCTATTCTGCATTTTATGCAAGTTATGGCCCTTTTTTTTACATAGAAATACTGGTTAAAGTTTTGCGTGCAACTAAATTAAGAGTCCACGTCTCAGTATATACTTGATGCATTGCATTGAACCTTTATACAACCCTACCCAACTATCACACCTATGTAGATTATCAAGTATGATAACTCTATCCTGCATTTTATGCAAGTTATGGCCTTTTTGGACTTATAAATTCTGGTTAAAGTTTTGCATGCAACTACATAAAGAGACCATCTCTTAGTAACTACTTGATGCATTGCATTGAAACGTTATACAGCCCTTACCAACCAGCATTTTATGCAAGTTATGGACCTTTTTGGACTTAGAAATTCTGGTTAAAGTTTTGCAACTACATTTAGACTGTAATCTCAGTAACAACTTGAACAATTGTATTGAAACTTTATACAACCTTTCCCAATTGTACAACTATAAACACAACCAATTAAGATAACTCTATCCTGTATATGGTGCAAATTGTTGCCCTTTTTTTACTTAGAAATTATGGTTAAAGGTTTGCGTGCAACTACATTAAGAGTCCATATCTTAGTAACTACTTGATGCATTCCATTGAAAGGTTATACAACCCTATCTAACCATCAAACCTATGAAAATAATCATGTTAAATAACACTATCCTGCATATAATGCAAATTATCACCCACTAAGAAATTGTGGTTAATGTTTTGCATGCAACTACATTAGAGTCCATTATCTCGGTAACTTAAATAAGCGGTGGAATAGTCGAGCGCGCTGTCCTCCGACAGCTCTTGTTATAATGAAAATAACAAACTACTCATGTTTTAAATTATATTATGATATGCCCTTGTGTCAATGATGCATAACAATATGCAGATCGGAAGCAATATGCCTTTAGGAAATTAAATGACACATTTAAAATTGTCAAGGACGAAATAATTGTGTACGAAAGACCCGATTCTTTCTTATTCGCAGAGGTGTCGTTCTTGAAACTCTCTTTATAGGCAGAGAGTGTTCGTTCAAAGTATTTTTTCTATTAAAACCAGTTTTATCTCGGTTTGTTCTTTTCTTCATTTATTCCGAAACAAATAAACATTTTAAATCACCCATGATTTACTATTTGCAAGTGAGTGTAAAGAGCAGCTCTCTGTAAAGGAGATTGATCTACGCAGTTGGTATTCGCGAGTCACGCGATCAACAGTTTTAGCTTAGAAACAGTTCACATTTTAGATATACATGGATAAACATTATAAAATGCCTTCTTCACAAATCAAGACATCTCTTTGAACATGAAAATAACATTCAGTTAGTTAAAATTGCCATTAAAAGGAGAATATTCGACGACGTCATTTTCATCAAGTAAGCAGGTGCGCGTATGTAAACAAATTAGACTGCGACGTAAAGGTTTGTAGTTATCGCCTTTTGAGTAGCATATAGTGTAAAATAAAGTATACCAGTCTAGCTAATAGGGACTGTTTTGTCTTCGTAAATAAAACAAAAAAACATAAATGCGAGTCAAAATAAAGAAACTGAAAATACCTAAAACATCGGAATATTTATTTCATTTTAGATGTGTCATTACTTAGTGTTTTTAAACAAACACAATTGTAATATGTTCAAGACATCCAAATGTGTTTCTTTCTAATAATAATCCCCCCTCCCATGTGATTTCCGAAAACCTATTAAAAATAGAAGTCGCGGGCTTGTGCCCGGCGACTAATAACATAGAAGATATCGCCAATATGTTAAGCACACGATAAATTTATGTGCGTGTGTCATCTCTTCTTCTTCTTGCCAGTAAAATTCCTAAGTGATTTAGTTTAAACTTAACTGTTTTAAAGTCTATTGCTAAATAAGCTTAAGCTTATATCAATCTCTCTCAAGGTTTGCCTTTTAGAGGGTTTGCCAGTAGTCGCGTCGTTTGTGTGGTAGTCACCCTAAGACCGATCCCGCTCTTAACGGTCTGTCTGTCTGTCTTTCAGAAACCTGATTTGAAATGACGGTCCTTTCTTACAAACAGAAATAATGAGAGTGAATGGTAAACAAAGAGCCATGGACAAGTAGTCAAAAAAAAATATTCCGCAAGAGAATTGAATACAAAATGTATTCCCCAAGCAAACTTAAAACCAAATATATTCCCCAAGAAAATTTAGAACAAAATGTATTCCCCACAAAAAAAATAGAACAAAATGTATTCCCCAAGAAATCCCAAAGGAAAGTTAGATCTAAATATATTCCCTAAGAAAAGTTAGAACAAAATGTATTCCCAAAGAAAGGTTAGAACAAAATGTATTCACCAAGAAATGTTAGAACAAAATGTATTCCCAAAGAAAGGTTTGGACAAAAATGTCTTCCCCAAGAAAAGTTAGAAAAAAATGTATTCCCCAAGAAAAGTTGGAACAAAATGTATTCCCCAAGAAAAGTTAGGACAGTATTTCTTCCCCACGAAAAGTTAGAACAAAATGTATTCCCCACGAAAAGTTAGAACAAAATGTATTCCCCACGAAAAGTTAGAACAAAATGTATTCCTCACGAAAAGTTAGAACAAAATGTATTCCCCACGAAAAGTTAGAACAAAATATCTTCCCCAAGAAAGGTTAGAAAAATATGTATTCCCCAAGAAAGATTAGAACCAAATGAATTCCCCCAAAACATTTTGTTGATTACGACTTCAGACGCCGTATGTTCCAGACGACCTGAGAGGAAATTGTAGGAGAAGGAATATTTATTATTAATCTATTATCATTTTTCCTTTTCCCTTCATGTTATCAATCGTTGATGAAAAACAATATTCCTTTAAATGTTAGTTTTAAAATATTTTCCTTATGTGTTCTCAACGCAGACAACTCTTAAAACACCATATTCGGTGATCTTTGATATTGATTCCATTTTACACCATTTCTGTGCCCCATATTGTAACCATTGTTAACGTGGCGATATTCGTTATGACGGCCGCCACCAAAATGTCGCTGAGTTCCGGTTCCGATATCTCGTCTTTCATTTCCGTAATAACTACCGGCATTGTGTCGAGTTCCAGTTCCGGTGTATCGTTCCCCATGTCTGGTGTGACCATTTCCCTCTTTTTCACGTTCCTCTCTTTCGCACTGACAACACTTCGAACTCAACCCTAAGCCCATGATGCTATTTCTGTTGGAACGACAAAACCCAACAAATCTCTCGCCCCGTCTGCACCCTCCTCGTCTTGAACACCGGCAGTCATCACAGTCCATTTTGCAACATCGTTCCAATCTCAGCGTCATGAGCCAAGGTCCTTGACAACGTCCGGCGCTGTACTCACCCCAAAGACATCGAGATCTGCAACGACAGCTGGAGCGTTCATGGTCTGAAATTGAGCAATTAGTATTATTACATTTACGTCTGACGGATTATTGGAAAAAGAAAAGTCGATTATATCCTGATAAAAAAACTTGTTGTCTCAAACGCTGCTTGAGTACCCTGTATCTAACCCGCCGCCATAGGTCATCGGTAAGTAAAAATATGAAATATATTCCTTCTTGAAAACCAAGGGCTATTTTTCCCTGGTTGCGTTGCATCTCTCTTGAAAATATAACTAGAAAATTATCTCCTATTACTTATTGTTCTTTTCAGCGAGAATGTTAACGATAGCTGGCAGAGGTCCAGATAAGGAGGGGTTTACAGCTCTTTTTCACACAGTATCTCTCTTATTATCCAGCCAAACCTATGTTGTGTGTACTCAAAAGAATTGTCTCATTGAGAAGATTCTTTTGAGTACCCATAATATAGGATAAGTGGATTAAATAAGGATTTTAGCACAAGCAAAACGCTCCTTATCTAGAGCTCTGATAGCTGGGTCCCACGATTCAGGAATATCCATGTGACTACTAATGTCGATTAGGGGTCCCGCGGTCTTTCCCTTTCCCACATAAAGACGCTTTCTGGCGCCTCTGCAGCAGACGACGTTTGAAAACATTGTTGCAAAAGGAGAAATTACTTATAATTAACAGTTCTCCCTTTGTCACAATGTTTTCAACCCTTTTCAAAAAATACTGTCGTATATGATTTCACCTAGATGTGTTTAAAGTCGTGTGCTTCAGACATGTTGTATGTTGGAAAGGGTTAAAGGTGCACACATGTGATACTTGCAGTGCTACACCTATAGCTATTTGTCGGAAGATACATCTAGAGGGCTATGCTATGTTACATAGTGTACATAGAACGAATGTACGTATACCCACGCTCATGTGAGGATATAAACCCTTTCCCACATACAACACATCTGCAGCAGACGACTTTGAAAACATCTTAACAAAAATATCTGCAAGCAATAGTATATATATAGTCATTGGATATAGTTGAACAATTGTGGCAGAAGGAGAAATTGCTAAACGTCAGCGATTTATCTTTTTGCCAAATATTCTCAAAAGTCGTCTGCATCTGAGGCGACCGAAAGCGTCTACATGTGGAAAATGCTTAACTATTCAGAGATGAAACAAGATCCCTAGTGGTTGCCAAGCGTTTGGATGACTATGGGTACCCCCATACTGACGTATGGCTGACGTTATTATGCCTATTGGTTGATTAACTAACTGGTGGAAGTCTTATGCTGATTTCAACAATTTCAGTTTGATGAAACCTAACCTTGTGCTTGTTTATCTACAGTCGGCTACATTTGGCATAATAAGAGATGCGAATTCAAATCGCGCCTTCGTCAATATTTTGTCTAACGATTTACAAAAATAATGATGAGGATAATAATATAGATAATAATAATAATGATAATAATATTAATAATAATATTAATTATCATCATCATTATTATATTACTATAACAATAATAATAATAACAAAGAGAGTTAATAACAATAAATGAAAATAAATTACCATTGTCCCTTTGGCTTTGTACCAATACAGCTACCAGACCGATAATCATTACCGTCAACAAGGGCTTCGTGTGTGCTACATTTACCCAAACCATATTTCATCCTGCTCCTTGAACGGTTGGTTACTCAATAACTAAATCGATTTGGTTCACAGACTACTGAACGAGTAGTTGTTGTAACATACCGAAGTGTCTCCAGAAATAGTAATACCGTGTCGGGTAAAAAGGGATCTTATTGCAACTACGAACAGTGAAGAGGTTTGTGAACCACTGACTCCGATGTTCTTATACATTAGAGCGGCGCAACAGCTGCCAAATTGGACGTTTGGTCTTAATTACGATTTAAAAATGGATGTGGGAAATTAAGAAATGGTTCGCTGTAGACATTGTTTTCACTTTTCCGGCGAAACGTGGTATCCTGCATCAGCAGCAAACGACTTTTGAAAACATTGTGGAACAAGGAGAAAATGATCATGACGGGCAATTTCTCTTTTTGCAAAAATGTTTTTAACTATATTCAATAATTATACTTAAAACTATAGATATTTTCTATAATTTGCGTAGATGTTTCCAAGGTCATCTGCTGCAAATTTGTCGCATGTGGTAAAGGATTAAAGGCGATTTTTTAAGTGGCGTGTTTCAACTTTTCATATAATGTACTGCAATTATTATTATAACGAACGACATGAAAACAATTTTCATAAATCATTTTAGCTGTATCCATTGTTTGCTAGGAAAGAAGAGATACTGGGCGGAACATAAATCAAAGTACTGAAACTCATCTGATTGTTACGCTATTGTGAAGACCAATTGACCGCGGATATCTAGCTTCATTTTTCATATTTTGAACTTGAAAATAGGTGGATACGGTACATTCTTGAATGCTCGTTTAATGTTGTATCACGCTTCTTGTAAGACATGGAAATTGGTAATTTCCAAAGATTGTTAATGAACATTAAGAAAGGAAACGTATCTACATATTTTCACAAACAGTGGTCCTTACAACATATTCACGTGTCCGCGTCGACTTCTCAGTTTAACCCTTTCCCTCATACGACAATTCTGCAGCAGAAGACTTTGAACGTACTTTGTCAAAACATAGAAAATCTCCATAAGTGAATGTATAACCTATGACCAAAAGTGGAAAACATTGTGGCAAAAGGAGAAATTGCACGTTTTGTGCAATTTCTTCTTTTGTCACTATGTTTTAAAAAAGCCTGCTGCAGAGGCGTCAGAAAGCGTCTATATGACGGAAAGGGTTAACAACGATATGGTTAAATAACATAAGACAAAAGTATTTTTGTGTTCAATAAACTAAATCGCTGATGAATACATATATTTGGGGAAATTGAGAGAGGATAGTAGTATGTTTTATAGTTAAAGTTGGAGACGTATTTTCACAGACGATCAACCAATGTGGGGATTAAACCCTCTCCTCCGCCGTGGTCGAGTGGTTAGCGTCGGGGATTTGAAACCGGTCGTCCATGGTTCGTTTCCCAGTCGCGGCACAACATTCACGGTGGAGTGCCCTTGGGCAAGGCACATTTTCTAGCCTAGTACTGGTTTGTTTACCCAGCGATCATGAATAAGTGAAATGTCGCCGTGATATAACTGAAATAATGTTGAAAACGGCGTAAAACACCAATAAAACAAACAAAAACCCTCTCCTACCTACAACAAATCTGTATAGCAGACGTCTGTGAAAACATCTAGGCAAAGACGTCGAAAATAGAATTTAAAAAAAATGTTGCAAAAGGAGAAAGTGTTATTGTGTCACAATGTTTTTTCAAAGTTGTCTGCTGCAGATGTGTTAAAATGAGTACAGATAGGTAAAGGGTTAATAAACCCAACAATTTTATTTTTTACATTTTTAAAAAAATAAAAAATATGGAGGCAATAAATAAGATATAAGATGTACGCATGTCTGATGAAATTAGTTCGAAACTTCATAAATATGATAATATCACCTGTCAGTACATGAACCACATGAAAGATTTTCATCTTTATACAGATGTTGGACTTTCCCAGGTAAAGACGACTTTTCTGACCTCTGCAGCGGGAACTTCCCGAAGAATTATTTCTCCAATTTCTGAAGAGTGTTTTAAACTTTTTCACTGTTTATTTTATATTTAAAAAAAAAGCCTTTATACCAACCTGGCAAAGTGATCTAACCTGGTTGGGCTTTTTCCTGATTCGATCGCAAGTCGGGCGGTTATGGTGGAGTGCCCTTGGGCAAGGCACGTTTACTAGCCTATAGTACGTGTTTGTTTACCCAGGGCTCATGCCATGAATAAGTGAACTGTCGCCGTGATATAACTGAAATAATGTTGAAATGGCGTAAATCACCAATAAACCAAACAAAACGTCTTGCTGTTAAAAATATGTGCCCTGATATAGAATAAAATCGAAACTCAAAAGAACCCATATTAAGCTTTGTCCAACTAAACAAATTAAACACTAACCGTACATAAAATAATTTCTGAATAAAGAGTTTGACATATTCGAAAAGGGGGCACATGATTGTTGTTGATAATTTATCGCCATTTCTTTTAAAAAGAGTTCTAAAAAATCGTCTGTTGCATTTGCGTCTGAAGTCGTCTTTATCCCTTTCCCACATGCAGACGCATCTTGACGGATCTGCATCAGACGTATTTTGAGACATTGTGGCGAAAAGGAGAAAGTACTCATAGTGAGCATGTTTTGTATTTGCCACAATGTTTTCAACTTTATGTTTCATCTAAGTTTCATTTATAAATTGTTTCCAAATATTTGCCTATATGTTTTCAACTTTATGTTTCATCTAAGTTTCATTTATAAATTGTTTCCAAATATTTGCCTGTATGTTTACAAAGTCCTCCGCTGTTATGAACCCTTTCCCTCATACGACAATTATGCAGCAGACGACTTTGAACGTATTATGTCAGATGGATAACCTGTGACTAAAAGTGGAAAACATTGTGACAAAAAGGAGAAATTGCACGTTCTGTGCAATTTCTTCTTTTGTCACTATGTTTTCAAAACGCCGTCTGCTTTAACCCTTTCCCTCATACGACAATTATGCAGCAGACGACTTTGAACTATATTTTGTCAAAACGTAGAAATTCTCTGTAATTGAATGGATAACCTATGACTAAAAGTGGAAAACATTGTGGCAAAAGGAGAAATTGCACGTTTTGTGCAATTTCTTCTTTTGCCACTATGTTTTCAAAAAGCCGTCTGCTGCAGAGGCGTCAGAAAGCGTCTATATGAGGGAAAGAGTTAATCAAGATCTAATCTCCGCTCTTGATATATTTAAGTAATGTACATGCATTGTTGAAAATTAGATATATCTCTGGAATTTAGATAAGATCTTATCTTATTTCCTGAATATTTATAATATTTTATAATTTGTTTGCGTCATTAACACAACATACCTTCCTTTTCCCTTGAACTATAAATATCAAGTTACAAGTAGAGAAGCCTGACACAGAAGTGTATCAATACAATAAAATACACTAATTGATTCAAATTAAATTAAATTAAGATGTCATCGACGAAACACCCAAGATCCTTTCCCACATACAAGAAATCTGCACATACGACTTTAAAAACAATCATGCAAACTCTTGGACAGACTCTATAAATGAAAGTATTATTACTGAAAACAGTTGAAAACATTGTGGCAAAAGGTGAAATTACTCGTTTTGAGCGATTTCGCCATTTGTCACTATATGTTTTCAAAACCACATGCGTCAGAATGCATCTACACACGTGGGAAAGGGTTAATTAACGTTTACGATATTAAAATTGTCTTTAGTTTATAACATAAAATAACTTATTGGAACTTAATTTATAACATAAAATAACTTATTAAAAATGAATTGGCCTACAACACTTGCATACATCATTCAGTCCACTTTATTGTAAAATAAGTAAGATCGGAACATTTATAGGAAAGACTGTTTATACAAACATTATCGAAGGTACATTATCAACATATGTTCGAGTAATGGAGTCCGAATGGTGTATGCACGTGCTCGCAGTCAGTTAATGATATACATGTTTAACATATGTAAAGGCAATACAGCACATGTCATGATAACAACGGTTCATAAGTTAATACAATAAAAAAGGTGATGTAGAGGTAGAGCTTTTGCCTCTCGTACCAAAAGTCCCGGATTCGTAGGTTCTTAAATTTTCCCACATAAACTGAGCGAGTACTTGTTAAGTATCCAGTTAACCAAGCGTGATTAATTTAAGCTGAAATCTCTTTTCGTCATCGACGTGAATTAAATAAGTTTAAGCTAACGACCTATAAGATGATATAAAGACATGGGGTGCTCGATATAAAAACATGTTTGAAACACACGAGAAGAGCATGTTTAGATCAAATAAGAAGAATATGTTCAGTTAATTTACCACCCCCAAACTGTTTGCAACTTTCTTCTTATTTATTTGGACTTTGCTTTCGAGTTTTCGAGCACCAAATCTTATTTCCGCATCTTCGAATCGAAATGTCCCTTGGTCAAAGGCTACCTGATGGCATCCACTTCAGTTTTGACTAATAGATCAAATTTTGATTCCTGAAATTATAATTTGGCAATTTTGCAAGGCCATTGATTATTTTAAAAACGTAATTCGATAGTATTTTCATTCTATGTATGTTCAATGGTACTGCATTATTATCTATTAAAGTAACCCTTTCAAACGTGAAGAAGGATTTTGATGCATTTGTCAGAGACATAAATATACATTTTCTTTTATATGATTCTGATTTGCAACACACTGCTTTTGAAACATTGAGGCAAACGGAGATATTTCTCATGAAAAGTAATTTCCCCGTACATACTTTTGTACCTTTTCCATCCGTTTGGGAGCTAAATTGGTTGCAGAAATGCCGGACCAAAGGGCAGTAATTAAGAATAATAGTATCAAATATTTACAAATGGTTACTTTTCTTTGTTTAGTTAAATTATTCCTAATCGTTTCGAAACCAGGGTTGGCAAAAACCCAGGTTTTATGAGTTTAGCCCAGCCCAGTGGGCGATACTTTACTGGGTTTTACTGGGCAATTCTGGGTAATACTGGACAATATGAAATACTAGTATTTTTTACTTGTTTTGTAAAGTTAAAACTTCAATAAAGAAGTGTTTTTATAATTCTCTGCCTAATGCCCTAATTAGATACTGTATTAATCTGAGTGAGTATTGGTCAATAAAATATAAATCATACATTATGTGTACATGAATGCACATGAACAATTGTGAACATTTCTTTCTTTAAAATTAATACATATAGATTCTCTTTCTGACTGTAAACATGAAACCGAAAGTTTGTTTATATAACCTAGGATGGTACACAGAAAGCGCAACGCATACAAACATGTCCAAAACTTGTATTCTGTTATAGAATGTTGAGAGGAAATGATAAAATTGAATGGTGAACTAGTTGCTCTATCTTAAACAAATCATATTACCCAGTATTGCCCAGTACTGCCCATTTCAGGGAGTACACAGTATTAACCCGGGTTTTCCCGCCTGGGAAAACCCGGGCGGTCAATACTTGGCCAACCTTGTCCGAAACTGCTAGTTGTTTTGAAGTTATGATACAGATGTTCGTTTTTGTTGTTTTTTTGGTTTTCTAATTATCATAACTGAAAGCAAAACGCTTTAATTTAAAAACAAAAGATTCATGCGTTCACATTTCTGTATAGTCTAGTACGTGGGACATTTGAGTCAACACTTTACCATAGAAAATATTCCGGAAGTTACCCTTACGTCAATGTAATCTCATTTGCATACATTTACTATCGTCAGCCATATTGAGCAGACATTTGTTGTTGTTCCCCAAATACACAACGAAACTTGGAACTGATCGGCATTTTAGTGTTCATTGTGAATGACTTAAGGTCACGATGAAGGGATTTATTTGTGAATTCGTGTTTTTACTGGGATTTGGACTCGCTACTTCAACCTCAGGTAGGGAATCTAACAAGTGTTGTTCAATTCGTGTCTTCAGTCCTTATGACATTTATTGTTATTTTCATTGTGAGTAATACAATCAGTGCCACAGTCTTTCTTTTGAAGCCTATAAAATGAACAAGGGTGTTTTTAAAGTGATTTTAAAATAAATATGTAAATTTTAGAATTAATTAGACGAAACCTTCAACATCCAATATATTTAATAAACACTGGCAGACTTGAGTGACTCACAGAGTCAATGTTGGGGACAATTTTGTGTTAAGATGACAGGAATTAATCTTCATGACTTTTCCAACCCCATTCTTAACCGTACCCGCTACTGATAATCAATTTGTCGACTAATAAGTTGAGCTTGTTTTGCTGTTTGTGGTGGCTGAATGATGGTATACAGTAACTTCGTACCCTAGCTTGTTTTGCTGTTTGTGGTGGCTGAATGATGGTATACAGTAACTTCGTACCCTAGTAATTTTGTACCTAGTACGTACATTTCGGTAATTTCGTACTACTGAAGGGTATTTTGGGGTACGAAATTACCAAAATATACCAGTTACAAAATTACTAAGGTACAAACTTACTGGCTCCCCTGAATGATTTATGTTTTGATTTTGCCAACACTTAGCAAGCTGTTTTCTAATGAAAACTTATTTTTTGGGGCCCCCCATGTATTTTCGTCATATAAATTATAACTGCAGAAGTCAGAGAGACATTGAGTTTCAAAAATTGGAGCTGACAAATGTTACCAGTCAAAATATATACCGGTAACTACATTCCAGGACAGCAACTTGAACTTAGAAAACCTGCAACACATACAGGTATTTTTTCCTTAGATCTGAATTTACGAAATAAAAAAGCGATTTACATCTTGGTTTTTAAATTGTGACACATGTGTGAACTCTTATATTGTCTTATCTTCCCGATTCCTCTCTTAGTCTTATGACTATGAGGATGGAATATATTATTTGAGATCAGATTGCAGAGAGAGAGACTGATGCGATTGATTGATTCATTGATTGTAGAAACCTGTCAGTCTATTTCCTTTTTTTGTCAGTCAGGACTAAAGGACCGACGGTTTTCACAAAGACTGGTTTTAAGATTTAATGCTGTTTTTCAACATCAAGTTTTCAGTCATATCACAGCGGCCAGTTTACCTACCTGTCCCATCATCCCATGTTTTGCCTGGCGTTCGCACAACGGTCTTTCCTGGCAACTTGCTGCTTTTCCATATAGACTGTTAGCCAATTCAATGGCGGAAGATCCTTGTCACATTGACTTAAGTCTAACATGGGAAAGAATGTTGGCTGTGTCCAATCTAGAAGATCATTTTATTTCTTGCAATGTTTTGAATATTCCCCCTAAATTTGTATGGAAGAAGTGATTTTTTTTACAAAGACAAAGAAAAAAATGCCTGTTTTTTGTCATAAAATCTATTTTCTGATAAAATTCACCCATTGTTTTTCGAATCTTAGATTGGACACTGGTTGGATGTGCTGGGGTTAAAATGTAAAACCTTACATTGACAGCACTCAAATTTACGGACTACAGAGTTTGAAACATTGCATTATTAATAGCTTATAATATATTAAGCTGTTATAGGGGAAAAATTGTCTCATCATTTCTGCTGCAATCGACTTTATAGTCAATGTTGTTGAGAAGAGCCCGAAGAGGAGATAATGTCCCCCAGAATTTTGAAATGTCCATTGGCCTTTGGTCATTGGGGGAATCTTGTCTAGGAGCTGTAAGAGTAAAATTTTGCTTGTTTTGATCAATTTTTACTTTTGTCTGAATACAAGAGTTGGTTGCTGCTGAGGCGTCAGAAAGGGTCTATACTATGTATATGTGTGAAGGTTTAGCATGCCAAATATAAAACAGATGATAAAACTAACAAGCGAAAGTCTAAATGATTTGGACTATGAATTAGTTTGTACTGTTCTTCTCTAATCGGTTTTTGACATAAACAGAGGTCCAGATAAGGAGGACTAAACAGCTGTTTTCCCCACAATATCTCTCTTATAATCCAAGCAAATCCTATGTTGTGGGTACTCAACAGAATCTTCTCATTTAGATGATTGTTTTTGAACACCCACAGCATAGGGTTGGTTAGAGGGTCAAAAAAGGATTTTAGAACATGCAAAGCACTCCTTATCGATAGCTCTGCTTGAACTGTAATGCATGTGAATCTTTTGAGTAACAGTTGCTAGTTTCTTTTATTTCCAGATTTACTTCTACAATTCAAATGTTTCTCCTTTTGAAAGGCCCCTACATCATTTCCCTCAACAGAAAAAAAAATCGCTGGAACTTCAGTAACTTGTCAAAGTGACATGGTTTATGGTTTGAATCAATGATAATGAGTATAATTGACTTCAGTTGACAATACATTACGGTTTCAGTACACGGAATACACTATGTTGACAGTTTAGAGGCCTTTGATGTTAGTACTTAAACTAATTGTTGACTGATTTTCTGTTCATAAACCTGCCATAAGTAGGCGATCAATAAATGCCTATGATAAACAAATCTAAGGACTGTGTAAAGCCTTAGATAAGATGTTTGATCTGGCACATGAACTTGATGAAGTGTTAATCTGTTTTTAATAAGCTTTGGTCAGTTTACCTCATTTACACACACACACTACCAGTTAAGTTTTCTGCTTTGATGGTATAATATCTGAGGTAAAAATATTATGTCTTGACCCTCTCCCACATGCAGACCCTTTTTGATGCCTCTGCAGGAGACAAGTCACAACTTTTAAAAACATTGTGGCAAATGTAGAAATTACTCATGATGAGCAATTAATCCTAATCCTTTTGTCAGTGTTTTCAACTCTTTTCAATAATTATATTTTTATATATTGAGATTTTCTTATCTTTTGTTTATAAATTATATGTTGGCTGCAGATGTGTTATATTATGTGGGGGAAAATATAGGGATGACACTTGACAATTGTAAATACTTTTATACTCGAAAATATAAATGTGAAAATTGCTAATGTTGTTAATTTCTAAATTCTGTTGATATTTTAATTAAATTTATATGATAATGATAAACTTAAGTATTAAGTAATCTCTAAGAAGTTTGATCAGTTTCACAATAGGTGTTAATCTGTTATAATAGCCTTTGCTCTTTCAATACACTTTTGAAAGGCCAATTGCAAAATGACATTATGTACTTGGTCTAGACCACAATTGATTTTGTTTCTAAGTTGGATGACAGAACATAAAGAAAACTAGTTAATATGTTCAAAGAGATGTTTTAACCCTTTTAGTTTCCCTGGCTTTCCCACCTACAATTAACATATCTCAGTATCTGCAACAAAATATTTATGAAATTTTTCAAAATCTATATAAATCAAAGTATAATTATTGAGTTCAGCTGAAACAATTGTGGCAAAAGGAATAAATACTCATTATGAGAAAATTCTCCTTTTTGGAAATTTCCCACATATTTTCAAATTGTCTGCAGATGTGTAAATATTATCTGACATTTTAACCCTTTCCCTCATACTACAATTCTGCAGCAGACGACTTTGAACATATTTTGTCAAACAATAGAAAATCTCTATAATTAAATGGATAACCTATGACTAAAAGTGCAAAAGGAGAAATTGCTCGTTTTGAGCAATTTCTGCTTTTGTCACAATGTTTTCAAAAAGCCGTCTGCTGCAGAGGCGTCAGAAAGTGTCTATATGAGGGAAAGGGTTAAACCAGGGCCATAGTGGTTGATCACCTGCTTTGGAAATGTCTAAAGAAAAAATTGTAAAACTCATTTGAGTTTGAAACATTGTGATAAAAGTAGAAGTTGCTCAGTATGAATGATCTCTCCTACCCACTTCTTATGTTTTCAAAACGCATTAACTTTCATCAGAAAAAGGTTTAACAAGTAGTGAAGTAGGAACATCATGGTGATAACTGACCCATTCCTCCATGATCTTTTTAGCTCACCTATGCACGAAGTCCGGCGTCCGTCCGGCGTCCGTCGTCCGGCGTCAACATTTGAGCTTGTTAACACTCTACGGGCTACATTTTGCATCCAATCTTCATGAAAGTTTATCATAACGTTCATCTCCATAAAATCTTGGACAAGTTCGAAACTGGGCCATATGAGGTCAAAAACTAGGTCACTAGGTTGAATTGAAGGGAAATCTTGTTTACACTCTTGAGGCCACATTTTCAACTTGAGCATGTTGAAACTTTATCAGAATGTTTGTCTTAATGATATGTATGTCAAGTTCGAACATGGGTCACGTCGGGTCAAAAAGTAGGTCATTAGGTCAAATTGAAGGAAAATCTTGTTAACACTCCAGAGGCCGCAATTTTTGCTTCAGCAGTTTGAAATTTTGAAATTTTGTCAGAATGTTTGTCTTAAAAATATCTAGGTCAAGTTCGAATATGGGTTATGCCGGGTTAAAAACTAGGTCACTAGGCCAAATTGAAGGGTAATCTTGTTAACACTCTGGATACTGCATTTTTAAATTTAGCATAATGAAACTTTATCAGAATGTTTTTCTTGATGATATGTAGGTCATAATTTGGGTCATGCTGGGTCAAAAACTAGGTCACTAGGCCAAATTGAGGGAAAATCTTGTTAACACTCTGGATACTGTATTTTTAATTTCAGCATGATCAGAATGTTTGTCTTAAAGATATCTAGGTCAAGTTCAAATATGGGTCATATTGGATCAGAAACTAGGTCGCTAGGCCAAATTGAGGGAAAATCTTGTTAACTCTGTAGAAGCTGCATGTTTTGCTTCAGCGGCTTGAAATTTGTTCAGAATGTTGAGCTGAATAATATCTAGGCCAAGTTCGAATATGGGTCATGCCGGGTCAAAAACTAGGTCATTAGGTCAAATTGAAGGAAAATCTTGTTAACACTTTGGATGCCACATTTTTTGCTACATCAGCTTGAAATTTGGTCAGAATGTTTGTCTAAATGATATCTAGGCCAAGTTCGGATATAGGTCATGCCGGGTTAAAAACTAGGTCACTAGGCCAAATTGAAGGGTAATCTTGTTAACACTCTGGATACTGCATTTTTAATTTCAGCATGATGAAACTTTACCAGAATGTTTTTCTTGATGATATGTAGGCCAAGTTCGAATATGAGTCATGCTAGGTCAAAAACTAGGTCACTAGATCAAATTGAAGGAAAATCTTGTGAACACTTTGGATGCCGCATTTTTTGCTTCAGCAGCATGGAATTTGGTCAGAATGTTTGTCAAGTTTGAATATGGGTCATATTGGATCAGAAACTAGGTCAATAAAGGAAAATATTGTTCAAACTCTGGAGGCCGCATTTTTACTTTGAGCAAGTTGAAACTTTGTCAGAATGTTGTCTTGATGATATCTAGTCCATGTTGGAATATGGGTCATATCAGGTAAAAAAATATAGATCACTAGGCCAAATGAAGGAAAATATTGTTAACACTGGAGGTAGCATTCAGAATAATTGTCTTGATGTGTTTTGCATTGCAGTACATTGTATAATTAAGGTGAGCGATCCAGGGCCATCATGGCCCTCTTGTTTACTTTCAAGGTTATTCATCTACTGACTGTACATTTAATATGTAGCTGTTTTAACGGTGTATTTTCTAAATCAGTAGAAAATTGAATTAATTTGACTTTATTTGTACCAGCAACTTTTCATGTCTGTCAATTTTGTGTTGGCTCTTTTTACAATATGTATATATATATAGCATCAATGCTTCACAATTTGCTCTGATCTTTCAATCACTGATTACCTCCATACATGTACATGTTTTTGTTTTCTTATATAGTCTTGATAGGTTTTGCAATAGCGAGTGACTGAGCATGACAGTCAGTGAAGTTACAGCAAGAAAAAAACCTTTTATTTTTAATGCTTTTAGTTTACGTTTTTGTTACTAACCTTTCCCTCATATAGACGCTTTCTGACGCCTCTGCAGCAGTCAGGTTTTTGAAAACATAGTGACAAAAGAAGAAATTGCTCAAAATGAGCCATTTCTCCTTTTGCCACAATGTTTTCCACTTTTAGTCGTCTGCTGCAGAATTGTCGTAAGAGGGAAAGGGTTAATGACATAATGTGTTATCAATCAATTGTTTGAAGTTTCTTGTTGCGTCATGTCGCAGTGAAAGACGTGACAGAGAGAAGGTAGAGTGATCATAGAATGCAAGTTGAAAACAGTGTGACATTAAAAAGGTGAAATTGCTCATCATGAGCAATTTCTTCTTTTGCCACAATGTTTTCAAAATTAGCCTGCTCCAGATGCATCAAAATAGGTTTGTTCCATGGGGTTAAAATTATTTTTCCAAAATTCTTAAAATTTAATATTTTGAGACAGATCTCCAATTGATTCTGTTTAATTTGTTACTCATAATTTCTAGTTACAGTGGTATCAATGCATGCTAATGGATTTTTTGTTGTTAATTTTGTCATTTCATGATTTGTGACTGGTTCATAACCTTGTTAGATGGGAGGGTTTACTTCATTTTCTGGAGTCCCCTCTGTAAGATTAGAACTGATTAACTGTTCTTGTAGGTTTGTTGGGGTTTTGGGTAAATTCATCATGCTTGATAATTGAGTATGTAATAGAATTTGTTCTGTCTGATAATTGTCAGTGACTTATAAATAAGAGATACCGATTATGTAAAAAAGGAGATATTCGCCATATATTTTAGCTTGTCGTTAATTCAAAGAAAAAAAGTTGAGTAATTGTGATACCCTTGGGGTTATCTGCGTCGTTGTCACAAGCCTTTAACCTAATACCTCATAACTCGGAAAATAGTTACACATATATTCAATTAAAATTTAGTATGTGTACATGTTCCTAGAAAAAATACGCATACGTGTCTATACATACCAAGTCACATAACTCTTGCTTTAACTCTTAGCACACTAGCAGTGGATTAAATCTTTAACCGTTGATGACATTTGCAAACAGTTTGGATCCAGATCAGACCCCACAAAACTGTTTGACACTCAGAATCTCAGATTCTATTTCAGTAAACATTTGGGGAAAACAATATTTTTTTCAAAGTTTTGCATACAACAATATATATAGCAAACGAAAATAATTAAGCATGCAAATAGTTCATAATATTTCAGTTATGCCCCTTTTTAGATCACATGAGCCAAAGGCTCAAGGTGATTTATTCTGAATACTCTCTGTCGATCGTCTAACATCATCTCCTCCTTAACCACAGGACCAATTGTAACCAAACTTCACAGGAATGTTCCTTTGGTGGCCCTCTTTCAAAATCGTTCAAAGATTTAAATTCCATTGAAAACTTTGGTTGCTTTGGCATCAGAAAGGGGGCAAAATGTCCAAACTTTAAAAATCATCTCCTCTGCATCTGCATCAGATTCCAGGAATCCGCTGTGGTCGAGTGGTTAGCGTCGGGGATTTCGAAACCAGGTGTCCCGGGTTCGATCCCCAGATGCTGCAATTCGGTCATGGTGGAGTGCCCTTGGGCAAGGCACATTTTCTAGCCTAGTACTGGTTTGTTCACCCAGGGAACATGAATAATAAAATTTAAATGCGTGCTAAATGACCTTAGCTGTCGATGCGCCATAAAACAATATACATTCATTCATTGCATCAGATTCCAATATAATTTGGTAGAAATGTTTCTTGGGTGACCCTCTTCAAGGACTGTTCAAGCCATATTGATTTTGTTGGCAAACAGGGCAGCAAGGCGACATGTATCAGGAAAGGCGCAATGACAAAACTTTATGAATATGATTCCATTCTTATTAAAGTTTTTGTTAGATTTCAAGATACAAATGGCTTTTACTGATAAGCTATTTCTTTAACAGTGTCTACAACTTGCAGGTTCATTTGCACTCCTGATCAAATTTTCACAGATATTTGCAGTTAAATATTTGCTACTAATTTATTATCATTCAGGTGATCGATTTATTTATTAGGGCCATATTGGCCCTCTTGTTTGACTTTGAAAATTCTTACACAAAGTTATACTTTGCCAATAAACCATTCAACATTAGTACACAATGTTCCTAATTACATTATGCATGTCTATACCATTAAGTCATTTATCTCGGGGCTTTAATAATTATTTAGTATTATGCGCCCCTTTTTTGACTAAGGAAAAGCACTAAACAAGCTTTGGCGTTCGCTCTGCGGTGCTCTTGTTATCCCTATCCAGCATGCATGCAGTCTACAGCAGATGCTTTCTGACTCCTGCAGCAGACGACTTTCAGAAACATTGTAGCAAAAAAAAAAATGCTCATGATGAGCAATTCTCCTTTTGCAACAAAGTTCCTAAATGTCATGATGTTTTTGCATGATTGTTTTCAAAGAAGTCGGCTGCTGCAGATTTGTTGTATGTGGAAAATGGCAAATAACAAACTTGCAGCACGGACGACTGACCATTTTGACAACATCTTTGCAAAAATATGGATAATTTCATTAAAAGAAAGAACAATCAATGAATAGAGTTGAAAACATTATGGCAAAGGGAGAAATTGCTCATTATATAATATATCTGATGCAAATGTGCAAGTGGTAAAAGGTTAAGAGTTGTTGGCTTTGAGCCAAACTTCTACCAGATGTGATTTTGTCCATCTTTAATAATTAGTTATCATTGCTGATGTTGGTTGGTCATTTAAATGTTATTGAGGGAGTTTCCATGCTCAGATACAAAAAATTATTTGTTTAACAAGGGCAATATTGTTGTACACAAGCCTTTGGGATAGACAGAATTAATTACTGACTGATTTTTCCTGAAATACTGCATGCAACATATATAGTAGGAAACTGATTTAATCAGCCAAGCTTTTGCCAGTGTTATTTTAATCAGTTCCCATTTATAGGCTTAGAGTTAGAAAGGGACTGACTCCCTGGCTGAGATAACCCTTTCCCTCATATAGACGCATTCTGACGCCTCTGCAGCAGACGGCTTTTTGAAAACATAGTGACAAAAGAAGAAATTGCACAAAACGTGCAATTTCTCCTTTTGCCACAATGTTTTCCACTTTTTAAGCTTATATTAATCATGCTCTATGTCTGCTTCCTGGAGACATAACCAGTGGGAAAATCTCTAAAAATGAAGGTATAATTATATTCTGAAAAGAGTTGAAAACTTTGTGGCAATTAAGAGGAGAGACTCAAATTGCTTGTTTTAGAGCAATTTCTCCTTTTGTCACAATGTTTTCAAAAGTCTTCTGCTGCAGAGGTGGTCAGAAAGCAACTATAAGTGGGAAAGGGTTTAAACCTTTTGTACATCTTTAGCTTTGAGGGACTGTAACACTGTACATTTAGCATGGTTCCCAAATGAACTCCAAACAAGACCTCTGTTTGGTTTAGTTCAAGAATAAAAAAAAATCTGCTCAATCAAATACTTATGAGTAAAGTCAAAGCATAGAGTTCAGGGGCGTAGCTTGGCAATAATCAATGTTTAGGCCGTCTCGTGAGAAAATCAACAGTGTGGACTATAAAGTATCGACTCGAATCAGCCTAAGCATGCCACACAGGCGTACCCGGATATACACTTTTCGCCTTCTGTGGATTTTCTGTTTCAGGAATCACTACTCTAGTATCCCCCCTTAGACGGAATGTGTCGGCCGGTTCAGTCTGCGTGGACAGCGCAGGCTGATCTGGTCGATACATTACGCAGATGTGTATCGCCGCAGCTGCATTTTGGTGCATTTTTAGAAAAAATGTGTAGGCACGTGCCTACAGTGCCTAAAGGGAGCTACGCCCCTGGTGTTTTATGGTATTAGAGCCTGCTTTCAGATCTCGTCTGCTGCGTTATAATGCATCAATTACTGTCGGCCCTGGTATATATGGAAAACATTTTATAGGTATGAATCAGCTAAATCTAATATCCGTTTTATATTGCAGAGCCAAATGCCTATCCCCCAGTGATTGTATCCAGCTTTAAGAACAGTCGTGACATCCCTCTGTTTAAAGGGAAGATCCGGGAAGATGAGACTACAGTCAGTTTAGACCCTCCCCTTGCCGCCTATGATAATGACACAGTTGGATCTGCAAGTAAGTTATAATAATAGATACTTTATATTGATAATTTAAGGCTGCACTGAGAATTGGGCATGCCCTGAGTCTCTGCTGAAATATTTATAAGCATGGCGTGCAAGCTAATCCAGGCAGACACTTTTCTGTTTCGGGAATCATTACTCTATACCTCTATCCCCCTGAGATGGAATGTGTCGGTCTGTCCGCGCAAGCTGATCTGGGTCAATACATTATGCAGAGTCCACAATGTTCGTTTTTCTCGTAAATCGTCTCGTATATATATGTAGATAATATTATAATGCACATATTTATATTGGCAAGTAATAATACATGTGTTCATCATAGAATGTTCTTTATTTATAAATAAACACAGAGGGCTTTAGTAAGATATATATAATAGAATCAATTGTTCTTTGCTCCACAATATCTCATTGTTAACCCGTTCCCACATATAGATGCTTTCTTACTGCAGCAGACGACTTATTGAAAACATTGTGGCAAAAGAAGAAATTATTCAAAACGAGCAATTTCTCTTTTTTGGCCGGATTGCTCTAGCAATTCCGGTCTATAGATTGGCGATGTTCGTCCGTCTGTCTGTCCGTCAACATTTTGGTTCAAGTTTCAGGTTGAGGCAAAATCTCAGCACTGGAAAGGATTACAAACTTGAAACTTTGCCTGAAGGTAACCAGTAACAAGTTCTATTGATTTTTAGCTCACCTATGCACGAAGTGCAAGGTGAGCTATTGGGATCACATTTTGTCCGGCGTCCGTCCGTCGTCCGTCGTGCGTCGTGCGTCGTGCGTCGTCAACATTTGAGCTTGTTAACACTCTACAGGCTACATTTTGCATCCAATCTTCATGAAAGTTTATCAGAACGTTCATCTCCATAAAATCTTGGACAAGTTCGAAACTGGGCCATATGAGGTCAAAAACGAGGTCACTAGGTCAAATTGAAGCGAAATCTTGTTAACACTCTAGAGGCCACATTTTCAACTTGAGCATGTTTAAACTTTATCAGAATGTTTGTCTTAATGATATGTAGGTCAAGTTCGAACATGGGTCACGTCGGGTCAAGAAGTAGGTCACTAGGCCAAATTGAAGGAAAATCTTGTTAACACTCCAGAGGCCGCAATTTTTGCTTAAGCAGTTTGAAATTTTGTCAGAATGTTTGTCTTAAAAATATCTAGGTCAAGTTCGAATATGGGTTATGCCGGGTCAAAAACTAGGTCACTAGATCAAATTGAAGGAAAATCTTGTTAACACTTTGGATGCCGCATTTTTTGCTTCAGCAACTTGAAATTTGGTCAGAATGTTTGTCTTAAAGATATCTAGGTCAAGTTCAAATATGGGTCATTTTGGGTCAGAAACTAGGTCACTAGGCCAAATTGAGGGAAAATCTTGTTAACTCTGTAGAAGCTGCATATTTTGCTTCAGCAACTTGAAATTTGTTCTGAATGTTGAGCTGAATGATATCTAGGCCAAGTTCGAATATGGGTCATGCCGGGTCAAAAACTAGATCACTAGGCCAAATTGAAGGAAAATCTTGTTAACACTTTGGATGCCTCATTTTTTGCTTCAGCAGCTTGAAATTTTGTCAGAATGTTTGTCTTAAAGATATCTAGGTCAAGTTTAAATATGGGCCATATTGGATTAGAAACTAGGTCACAAGGCCAAATTAAGGGAAAATCTTGTTAACTCTGTAAAAGCCGCATGTTTTGCTTCAGCGGCTTGAAATTTGTTCAGAATGTTGAGCTGAATGATATTTAGGCCAAGTTCGAATATGGGTCATGCCGGGTCAAAAACTAGGTCACTAGATCAAATTGAAGGAAAATCTTGTGAACACTTTGGATGCCACATTTTTTGCTTCAGCAGCTTGAAATTTGGTCAGAATGTTTGTCTGAATTATATCTAGGTCAAGTTCGAATATGGGTCATATTGGATCAGAAACTAGGTCAATAAAGGAAAATATTGTTCAAACTCCGGAAGCCGCATTTTTACTTTGGGCAAGTTGAAACTTTGTCAGTATGTTGTCTTAATGATATCTAGTCCATGTAGGAATATGGGTCATATCAGGTAAAAAAATATAGATCACTAGGCAAAATGAAGGAAAATATTGTTAACACTGTGGAGGATGCATTCAGAATAATTGTCTTGATGTGTTTTGCATTGCAGTACATTGTATAATTAAGGTGAGCGATCCAGGGCCATCATGGCCCTCTTGTTATTGTTACTTTGACCTTGACCTTGGTTTGTTGATTTTCAAGGTCAAATTGCCGACAATCCGGCTTACCGTCTTCAGCGGTTTCTTGTTATAATTTGTTTGATAGTGATATTCCACATTTGTTCAAATATGTTTTCAAATTCGTCTGCTGCAGATTTGTTGTATGTGGGATAAGCCCTGTGTTGTGGTTCTCTATTCATTGAATCTAAATGTCACTGATTACCACAAGATAGGGTCAGAAAGTGTCTATAGGTGGGAAAGGGTTGAAAGATGAAATAACCCCTTATTTAGAACTCTGCAGTCTTTATTATATATAGAACAATATGATCTATATTTGTGTAATTAAATAAAAAGTATTGGCAACATGGGGATTTCCATCTTCAAAAGAAAAAGGAAAAATATGTTGGTTTTTTGTAGAAATCTAATTACTTGTAATTTCCTCTTAAACACAAAAATAATTAGGGGATTTTTTGAGGGAAGTTTATTTATGTGGCCATTATAGGAAGTAATGAAAAGTATTGTAATCCTTTAGTTTACCCTTGCCCTAGGGGGATTGGGCGCAGTGTGTTTAGTGCTTAAGCCCTTTCCCACATATAGACGCTTTCTGACGTCTTTGGCGCAGTGGAGTCCAGTTTGATCCTTCTTCATGGCATTATCATCGTGGAGTGCCTTAATGGGTCAGACAGTCATTTCCTTATCATGGGTTAGTTAACTAACACTTTGTCAAAACGGATACACGATGTATCGGATACACGATTATGTATTCTGTTGAAAACCGCATAAAGCCATACATGTATTATATCATGATAAAAGAATTAACGATTCCATTTTATTTTTTAACCGTTTACCACATGTATACAACAAATCTGCTACAAAACTATGGAACTTCACTACAATTGAAAGTATAAGCATTGAATAGGGTTAAAAACATTGCAACAAATGGAGAAATAAACCCTTTATCAAAATATTTTTTCAACTGCTGCAGATGTGTTTAAGCTCATCAGCGAGTGGGACAAGGTTAACTCTTAACCCTTTCCCTCATACGACAATTCTGCAGCAGACGACGGAACATATTTTGTCAAAAACTAGAAAATCTCTATAATTGAATGGATAACATATGACTAAAAGTGGAAAACATTGTGGCAAAAGGAGAAATTGCTCATTTTGAGCAATTTCTTCTTTTGTTACTGTTTTCAACTTTAAATATATTTGATAATCCTAATGACATTTTTTAAAAAATATATATTTTTGCCTAGATGTTTTAAAAGGCATCAGATCTGATGCATAATTATTGTGTGTGGGAAAAGGTTAACTTGACCATTTGAAAAACTTCCTTAAGTTATATATAAACACTGACTCATTTTAAAGGAATCCGCTGTGGTCGAGTGGTTAGCATCGGGGATTTCGAAATCGGGTGTCCTGGGTTCGATCCCCAGTCACGGCACTACAGTCATGATGAAGTGCCCTTTGGCAAGGCACATTTTCTAGCCTAGTACTGGTTTGTTTACCCAGGAATCATCAGAATAAGTGAACTGTCGCCGTGATATAACTGAAATAATGTTGAAAGCGGCGTAAAACTCATTTTAAAAAATGTTCAATTCATGACCATTTGAAAAACTTCCATAAGTTATATATAGACACAGTGACTCATTATAAAAAATGTTCAATGGAAAAAATAAATCTCATTAGAGATGCGTGGAATATAATGGATGTGTTCTGTTTGACATCAGGGATAAAAAATAATCAACAATGTTTATTATTGATAGGCTGTATCTCGGTTGAAACTTGAACTTCCCTGACAGTATGACAGACCCTTTTCCTTTCTGTTTTTGTTACATAACATTCTGTTACAAACATAGGCCTAGATAAAGGGGAGTGAACGGGTCTGCGCCACATTATCACTCTAATTACTCATTTTAACACTATGTGGTCTCATAATTCAGTACCCACAACATTCAGGTTTTGAAGGTCAAATAAGGATTTCAAAAGATGAATATTATTATGCAACTTAACCGTTTCCCTCATACGACAATTCTGCAGCAGACAACTTTGAACTTTCAAAAACTGGAAAATCTCTTTAATTGAATGGATAACCTATGACTAAAAATGGAAAACATTGTGTCAAAAGGAGAAATTGCTTGTTTTGAGCAATTTTTTATTTTGTCACTATGTTTTCAAATAGCCGTCTGCTGCAGAGGCGTCAGAAAGCGTCTATATGAGGGAAAGGGTTAACTAAAACTCTGTGTATGATAGCTTTGCGTAACTTTGTTGTCTGCTTTGAAAAAAAATGTTGGAAGAAAAAAATGTAATACATGTATATATATCTTGAAAATAAGAAATGTATTTATAAGTTTTTTTGGAAAGTTAAAATCTTAATTGTGTCTGAAAAGAAGAAATTGCTTCTTTTCAGCAATTATTTCTTGTTCCACCAAGTTTTCAAATGGCGTTAGTACTGTAAATATGTTTATATCAGGGAAAGGATTTGAGAAATTCTGCAGCAGCCGACTTTGAACATATTTTGTTAAACAATAGAAAATCTCTATAATTGAATGGATTCGTTTACCTCTATGACTAAAAGTGGAAAACATTGTGGCAATAGGAGAAATTGCTCGTTTTGAGCAATTTCTTTTTTTGTCACTACAGTGTTTTCAAAAAGCCATCTGCTGCAGATATATCGAGGCATCAGAAAGCGTCTATATGAGGGAAAGGGTTAAGGCTTTTAACCATCCAAGGAAAGATTAGTGCTACATCTTAACTCAGATGCCTTTAAGATAAGAGGGATTAGACAAGTTTCAGTCTCCCTTATTAATTTTATACTAATTGATGTTTTAAGCCCTATATGATGTAGTGGGTGGTCAAAAGTACCACTTTTGATGAAACTTTATATTGATTACCCAATTTATAGGACTTATCAGTCTAATAAGGATTAACCCTTTCCCTCATACGACAATTCTGCAGCAGACGACTTTGAACATATTTTGTCAAACAATAGAAAATCTCTATAATTGAATGGATAACCTATGACTAAAAGTGGAAAACATTGTGGCAAAAGGAGAAATTGCTCGTTTTGAGCAATTTCTCCTTTTGTCACTATGTTTTCAAAAAGTCGTCTGCTGCAGAGGCGTCAGAAAGCGTCTATATGAGGGAAAGGGTTAAAGAATAGGCAATGAATGTGCTATTTATTGAGTCAGTTAGACTTTCATTGCACTTCATAAGTCAGGAGAAAATGCTTTAATTATGCCAACAAATAATAATTATCGAAAACCAAAATTTAACAATGTGGCACATGGAGAAATTGCTCATTCTCCTTGAGCCAGGACGTTTACTCTATTTGATTATTGGTATACAATCATGTCCACTTGTTTCATTTATAAAGAAATTGAATCTTTTTTGCAAAGATATTTTAAAATCGCCTGCGGCAGATTTGTTTTTTTGTTGGAAAGGATAAAAGCTATTATTGCTGCAGTAGCTAGGTTCTGTAAAATGTGGGGCTTCCTTCTGTAATGTAAGGTTTCTTTCTAATTGACAATAATGGCTTTCTGTCCTACAAGAAACATGTTGGTGAAGTCTCCAAAGGTCTAGTTAACCCTTTCCCTCATATAGACGCTTTCTGACGCCTCTGCAGCAGACAGCTTTTTGAAAACATAGTGACAAAAGATGCTCAAAACGAGCAATTTCTCCTTTTGCCACAATGTTTTCCATGTTTAGTCATAGGTTATACATTCAATTATAGAGATTTTCCATTTTTTGACAAAATATATTCAAAGTCGTCTGCTGCAGATTTGTCGTATGAGGGAAAGAGTTAAGAAGGGGTAAACAAATCTTTCCCCAGTAATTTTGCTCTCACTAGATTATCCCTTAAAATCTTACATCATAGGTACTGAAATGAATGGTCACAGAAAGACAAATTGTTTAATAAACCATAACATACGGGTCAATTAAGGAATTAATGACATAAAACCCCCGCCCCTTTTAGAGCTCTGGGTAATTAGGTGTATTCCTGTTCTACAAGACTTATATTGGGCAGCAATCTGAACCCTACCCTAGCTTTGGATTATCACAAAGATTCATCTCATTCAGACTATTTTTTTTAGTTAATTTGTTTTGGGTAGATACTTTACGCAGAGACTTCAATAGTCTTGTTAGCTCACCAGGCTGGCCTGGCTCTATACAGGTGGTATAGGGTTCACAAAATTAAGTTTAACGCCACCGCAGCAGATGATTTACAAAAATGCTTGTATTGTGATCACTCACTGTTTGTTGCCCTCATTTACCTTTTGCTTCAAATGACAACTCCCCCTCAACCACTGGGCAATTTTCAAAAAAAGTCTGCACAGAAATCATCATACCCTTTTTATAAATTGGTCAAGTACATTAATTAGTTCTAATAGATGTAGAAATTTGGTTACTGGGGACTCATAAAGGGGGTAAAGTTACAACATTTTAAGATTCTTTCCTCCAAAACTGCTGGTCTGATCTCAAACTTATTAGAAGAAAATAACTTCAAATTAGTTGAATTTTTTCTTAGTTGACCATGTACAAAGTTTGCTCAAGCTATATATTGATTTGTTGAAAAACATGGCCTCAAGACGCCACCAGATAAGGGTTAAAATGGCAACTTTTTAATGTTTCTCTGTAACTCACTTGTCTGACAAAAAAATCATTTCCCAAATACAACAAGTCAGCAGCAGATGACTTTGAACACAATATAAGTCAAAAATATGGAAACTGAAAATGGAAGAACAATGATTGAATAATTTGAAATTGTTTGGGCAAAAGGAGAAATTGCTCTTTTATAATGAGCAAATTTTCTTCTCAGTCAGTCAGTGCCACAATTAATGTTTTCCAGATTCGTCTGGTGCAGACAGGCTTCAGAAAGCATATTGAGTGGCCTCATGCAAAACGGTTGTTACAATCTTCATCTTGTTCAAGATATAGTTACAACTGTTTTGCATGAAACCATCGATATGTATGTGGGATAGGGTTAATACGAAGCCCAGACAGGTCAATTATTCGACAGTCGCTTCATATTAACTACTGGCAGAATAGGCAGGTAAACAAAGAATCGTCAGTTTATTCTATTTATTCAATTATCCCCCCAGCTTGACGATATGTTGGGTTTGAAAGGCAGGTATTGATATCTAGGTATTGATTCCATCTTACTGCAGTTAAACTATACAATAACTTTGTACTGCTGGGCATAATTCACTGGGGAATAATACATTTGTTACATGGAGAGCTGTTGTTAACCAAACTTTCCATTGTTTCCAGGTTTAACTGCCTCAATGTTGATTGGGAGCTTAGTACAATTCTCAAAAGTCAAATATTTCAGTTATAATGTATTGCTTAAATCTTTTAGTTTCTAGGTATTCATTATTTTACTCAAGAAATTGTGCTATATTTTTAACACTACAATATGCAAATTTAGAATTAGCTTAATATATCACTTGTTTCAAAGAAACAACAATTCACAACTGATGACTTTGTAAATCAAATTAACCCTTTCCCTCATACGACAATTCTGCAGCAGACGACTTTGAACGTATTTTGTCAAAACATAGAAAATCTCTTTAATTAAATGGATAACCTATGACAAAAAGTGGAAAACATTGTGGCAAAAGGAGAAATTGCACGTTTTGTGCAATTTCTTCTTTTGTCACTATGTTTTCAAAAAGCCGTCTGCTGCGGAGGCGTCAGAAAGCATCTATATGAGGGAAAGAGTTAAGTATAGTAATCGAATATCTGATTGAAAAGATTGAAGAAATTACTCATTAAGCAAGCAATTACTCATTAAGCAAGCAATTAATCCTTTTTCCACTTTTAGTCATAGGTTATTCATTCAATTACAGAGATTTTCTATTTTTTGACAAAAATATGTCCAAAGTTGTCTGCTGCAGAATTGTCGTATGAGGGAATGTGTTAAAGTGTTTCTACATGGGTTCATTTGGTGTTCTACAGTTTACTCTAGAAATTGTGTCACTTTGCAAATAACAATAATTTCTACACATTTAGAGTCAAATTGAATTAGAATGGAAATTAGGATCATGCAAAGCTTAACCCTTTCCCTCAAACGACATATCTGCAGCAGACGATTTTGCAAACATTTAAGCAGAAACATAGAAAATCTCTATAAATAAAGGTATAATTACTGAAAACAATGGAAAACATTGTGGCAAAAGGAGAAATTGCTCGTTTTGAGCAATTTCTCCTTTTGTCTCATTGTTTTCATATTTTTAGTCGTCTACTGCAGATGCATCAAATTGCGTCTGGAAAGGGTTAAGCTAAGGGATCTTATTTGCATGTCATAAAAACCTTAGTTAACATGAAAATGCCATGTTAAATGAATTGGTACACACAGGAACCGGCTGTTTGTTTGTTTTATTGAAATTATAATTATCAGTTATATCACAGATCTGACTCGCAGCTCACTTATTCATGATCCCTGGGTACCCAGGCGAAAAACCGTGGTATTCTTCAATGAAAAACCATGGTATTCCATGATATACCATCACTGTACAACCATGGTCTACCATTGAAAACCATGTTATGTTAAATGGCACCATAGTTTATAACCATGGTTGACCATGGTCATCAATATCCATGGTTAACCATTGAATACCATGGTTGACAATGGTCATTGATACCCATGGTAACCCATGAAATACCATGGTATTCCATGATATACCATCACTGTAAAACCATGGTCTACCATTAAAAACCATGTTATGTTAAATGGCACCATAGTTTATAACCATGGTTGACCATGGTTATAACCATGGTTGACCATGGTAACCCATGAAATACCATGGTTGACCATGAGATACCATGTTTTCTCATTACCTGTAATGACATGACTGAATACAATGGTAGAACATGGTTTACCATGAAAGACAATGGTTTACCATGATTATATCAGTTAGATATACATTATAAATTGTTCACAATAAAAATTAACTGAAAATGCCAGGGCCTGGAACTGCCTTATAAGGCCTAAAAGTGTTCCAGAAAGTAATCATGTTATAACAGTTATCACCAAAGATTGCCATTTCTGAATGTATTTGTAAATCTTCATTTTATGTTTTTTTATCTGCTTTTATCATTAGAATGAGAAGAAAAGTTATTTACAAATCACTATGTACATAATATTTGATGACAATCCATTATAACTGAGTGTTTTGTGAAAACATTGCCTGAATTTTAACATGTCACATTGTCATCCATTTTGAAACTTTAAAATCTAAACTTCCTGTTGTTGTTGTTGTTGCAATTATTAAATTGGTTCTAGAAGTGTTCTATAAGTGTCCTTAATAAATGTTGTAGTGATATATATTTTAAACTTGGCTATTTATCAAACATTTATTTAGAGTCCAAATAAAACCATTAATATTCAAAAAAAAAGTTGTTACAAAGTTCTTGCAGTGTAACAGCAGAATAATTTCTACCATGGTAGACCATGGTTGACTATGACATGGCTAGAATTTATTACCATGGTTGACCATGGTTAATATTTTATTACCATGGTTAATATTTTATGACAATGGTTGACCATGGTTAAACTTGATCATGACCATGGTTAATATTTGTGTCAATATTTTGGCAAAAGGAGAAATTGCTTGTTTTGAGCAATTTCTCCTTTTGTCACTATGTTTTCAATTTAAGCCGTCTGCTGCAGAGGCGTCAGGAAGCGTCTATATGAAGGAAAGATGTATACCCACAACATGGGGTTTAGTTGGTTGACATAAGAGAGATATTGTTGTGAAAAAGAATGATAAGTTATTATCTCCCCCTTATCTAGTCCTCTGATGTAAATTGTTAACCCTTTCCCTCACATGACAATTCTGCAGGAGACGCCTCTGAACATATTTTGTAAAAAAATAGAAATCGCTTATAATTGAAAGGTAAACCTATGACAAAAAGTGGAAAACATTGTGGCAAAAGGAGAAATTGCACGTTTTGTGCAATTTCTTCCTTTTATCACTATGTTTTCAAAAAGCCATCTGGTGCAGAGGCATCAGAAAGCATCTATATGAGGGAAATGGTTAAGGTTAGGAGAAAGATAGTGTTGGGGGAAATTTCATCTGTTAGCTCCTTCCTCCACAGTAGAGGGCAGGCACTGATTTTTATCCTGGAGTCTCGAGAGCTCAGACACCGTGATAAACAGATTATCTAACAACCAATAAAGCTTCATTTGTTTCAATTATAGACACAGAGTTTAAGCTTAACCCTTTCCCTCATACGATAATTCTGCAGCAGACGACTTTGAACATATTTTGTCAAAAAATAGAAAATCTCTATAATTGAATGGATAACCTTTGACTAAAAGTGGAAAACATTGTGGCAAGAGGAGAAATTGCTCGTTTTGAGCAATTTCTTCTTATGTCACTATGTTTTCGAAAAGCTTTCTGCTGCAGAGGCGTCAGAAAGCGCTTATTTGAGGGAAAGGGTTAAGATCTTCCTGCCTGCGTCAAACCCTGAAAACATTTCCAATGCTTCACTTACCCTCTGTGATAGTTCAAATGCATTTTTTTGCAGCGGACGACGTACACTTTAAAGACAATCTAGGCAAAATTTGGAAAAACTTTATAAAAGAACATACAATTACATGTATTATTTAACCTTTTCCAACCTGCAGACACATTTTGCCATAATGTTTTCAACTTTATTTTACAATTAATTAAGCTATCATTTATGAAGATTTTTCAGGTTTATGTCATTATGTTTTTATGTCATTATGTTTTCAGTCGTCTGCTGAAAATTTGTTGTATGTGGGAAAGGGTTAATAAATTTGTAAACTTTTTGGCAGTGGAAATTGCTCGTTATGATAATATTATGAGCAATTTACCATTTTGCCAAATTGTTTTCAAACATCGCCTTCTACAGAGACTATATATTCACAGAAAGCATCTGTATGTGGCAAAGGGTTAAGTGGGACAAATTATTCCTGAGTTTTCTAGTGAAATAAGGGTTCAGTTTCAAAATTTGTCAATAATTTCCAAATCCGTCTGCAATATTGGGTTAATACTCCAGGGATGATACAACCAGTAATCAATTTTATTTGTCTTTTATGCTCCCTTATTCCCTGCAGATAAACAGTTCAATAATTACCCTTTCCCACATACAACAAGCAGTAACGACTTCAACACCTCTATGTTAACTCTTTCCCTCATACGACAATTCTGCAGCAGACGACTTTGAACATATTTTGTCAACAAATAGAAAATCTCTTTAATTGAATGGATAACCTTAAAATGACTGAAAGTGGAAAACATTGTGACAAAAGGAGAATTTGCTGGTTTTGAGAAATTTCTTCTTTTGTTACTGTTTTCAAAAAGCTGTCTGCTCGCAGCACTCAGAGGCGTCAGAAAGCTTCTATGTAAGGGAAAAGGCTAATTTCATGCTGGTTGCTATAATATGCTATATGGTTGATTCTGATGAATCGGGGCTCACTCAACATTGTTTGTTACAAGTTTAAAAGCATTTAAATAATGTTTAGTCACTATTTATTGCACATATATAATACACCCTTTTCTGTGGTTTAGAAAAGTTTTCAACACTGAAGCAATGAACTATTAGATTCTTTAACAGTAATTGACAAATGGACAACCATATAGTACTAAATATGATTAGCAATATTAAACCGGGGATTTGACCCCTGCTGGTGGCTGCAGTCATGATGAAGTCATTGGAGTGCAAGGCAATTACCTCCTAGCCTATACTGTATCTGGTTTAAGTTACCAACAGGCACCACAACACACCTTATTAATCCATTCCTGTGTACAGCAAATCTGCATTGGACTACTAAATTGTAAACATATGGTTAAAAATATGGAAAATCTCTATAAATGAAATTGTGATTTATGATTGAAAAAGTTTAAGTCATTTTGGCTATAAAAGAAGAATTGTTCAGTGTGAGCAATTAAAACAATTTTTCTTTTCCCACAATGCTCTCAGTAATTTGTCTGCTGATGATGCATCAAAATGCGTCTGTAAGTTGAAGAGGGTTACAAAAGTCTGAAATTTGACTGATTGACTTTTATTATTCCCCCCCAAAAATTTTGATTTGGCCTAAGGTCAGTTTCCATGTTGCACTATGATCCCTGGTTTTGCAATAAGTTACAACCAGGTATACATGTATTATCGTATGATCTGCAGTTATTGATTCTGCTAACTGTGAAGTCTCTGGTAAACCTGACTTCATCCACAGAGTCTTCCCTGTCTGCCTGTCAGTGTTGTAACCTAAGACCTTAATATTGTAACATCTTCTGACAAAAATCTTAAAGCCCCACCCACTACTATTAATATTACTTCAAAATGTTTCCAAACTGGAGAATCAATAAGGACCCCACTATATGCCAGACAAGACTAATATTAGCTAGATCTGTCACCTAGCTGTGCTCTGAGTCAGTTAAGTCCATTGTATCTTATTATTTGTAATTATGAATACCATTCAGGCCAATTCTTTGTAGCTATAGGTTCAGCAAGTCTATATTTGTTTTTGTCTTTGTAATAATTTCCCACTTGCAGACACAATTTCACGCATCTGCAGCAGATATCTTTTGCCAATTTCTTTTCGAAAGGGTACGTCTGCTTCAGATTAGTTGTTTGTAACGTGGGAAGGGAATGGGTTTAAGTTATTAAAGATTTCATTCTTTTGACATTTAACCCTTTCCCTCATATAGACGCTTTCTGACGCCTCTGCAGCAGACGGCTTTTTGAAAACTTAGTGGAAAAAGGAAGAAATTATACAAAACGTCATATATATGACTTTTTGTCAAAGGTTATCAATTCAATTATGGACGTTTTCTATGTTTTGACAAAATACGTTCAAAGTCGTCTGCTGCAGAATTGTCGTATGAGGGAAAGGGTTTACAACTACTTTAGAAAAGAAATTTGATCAACTTCTTATCATAAAACACTTAATAAAACTGTATAGAAACCTCATATTACATTTCCACTCATTCAGATGCATTTTCCCCTGTCTGCTGCAGATTTGTTATATGTGGGATAACGGGTTACAGTCAATGAGTAATAATAGATTTTTTTTGTCTCTGATATATAAAATAGTAGCTTAATTATATCATTTACATACATTATAGTTATTAAAGATTTCATTCTCATGACATTTATAACTATACTTAATTTATTTAACCCTTTCCCTCATATAGATGCTTTCTGACGCCTGTGCAGCAGACGGCCTTTTGAAAACAAAGTGACGAAAGAAGAAATTGCACAAAACGTTTTCCACTTTTCGACATAGCTAGGTTATCCATTCAATTATGGAGATTTTCTATGTTTTGACAAAATACTTTCAAAGTCGTCTGCTGCAAAATTGTTGTATGAGGGGAAGGGTTAAAAAAAAAAACCTAAACAATTAATATATACGTATACTGTCAAGAAAACTTACATTTACCTTTATCACTATGATGATGATGGCCATGCATGCAGACGCATTTTGAAGGCTGCTGCAGATTTGTTGTGTGTCCAAAAGTGTAGGAGTGATAAGATTTTGCTTTTGTCTCTATAACCCTTTCCCACATACAGACGCTTTTTGATGCCTCGACGACTTTTGAAAACAGTTAGTGACAAAATATGATAGCTGCATATACAATTTACATACATGAATGTTATAAAAACTGACAGAGATATATATAACTAATGTAGCATTTTAGCTTAGTAATAACAATTCTGTTGGGGCCTGAATTATGTTATGCTTTTAACCCTTTCACTCATGTAGACACTTTCCAACATCTCTGCAGCAGACAGCTTTTTGAAAACATAGTGACAATTTCTCCTTTTGTCACCATGTTTCAATTCTATTCAATTATTGTACTTTGATTTAAAGGGAGTATCCAATTTCTTTCGGGTATGTTTTCAATGTCGTCGTGAATTGTTGTATGTGGGAAAGGGTTTAAAAAGTGAATGGGATTTTGCTTGGCTCAATGTGCCTGGGTATAAACATTATCTTTCACAGACCAACCTTAATCTTCCCATCAGCCTTTCCCACATGCAAACAAATCTGCAGCAAAATATACGAATTTGAAATAAAAAAAAATCTAGGTTCAAATAAGGAAAACCTTTATGATTGAAATATAAATATTCTGGAAAATGATAATTATATATAGATTTAGAAAGAAAAACAGATTTTCTTTTTATATTATACATCTGAGATTTATTAGAATACAAAGACACCTGTGGTCTTTAATCAAGCTTATACAAGGTAATTTGAGTACTGTGTTCCACTCCCTAAAGTCCTTTATATAAAAATATCTATAATTATGTGGACTTGAAATAGCTTTGAATTGTCCTCTTGTTTATAATTGTCCCTGATATAGATATCTCCGCACTTTTACAGATATTTTTTTGAAAAAATGAAAATTCCTTATATAAAAATATATACGTACTCCTTTCCTGTTTAAGAATATTTTAATCCTGTTTTGCCTACTTTAGCCTTTGGAGACACAATGAAATATTTTTTTAGCTCATCTTTTTTTTAAAGAAAATAAATTCAGGGTATAATGTGATACGGTACCCTTGTTGTAGCCGTCTGCCTCGTCACAAGACTTAATCTTACCTTATACTCATTACTCAAAAACCAAATGAAACTTTGTACAAATGTTCCAAGGAACAATACACATGTCTAATTATACCAAGTCATAATTATTCAGAAATGCTCCTTTTTCGACTTAGAAAAAAGCAGATGTCGAGCGTTTGCGATTGCTTGCGGCACTCTTGTTCTATGGTCTGCCTGTCTGTCTGTCTGTCTTATTTTTGCTTGCACTTACTGACATATAGTCAGGCGACTCAGTGTGTTCCTTCAAACACTCCTGTCTTCAGATGTTCAGATGAGTTAATTAACACTTTCCCTCATATAGACGCTTTCTGACGCCTCTGCAGCAGACAGCTTTTTGAAAACAATGGTGACAAAAGTAGAAATTGCTCAAAATGAGCAATTTCTCCTTTTGACACAATGTTTTCCACTTTTAGTCATACGTTATCCATTAAATTTAAGAGATTTTCTATGTTTTGACAAAATATGTTCAAAGTCGTCTGCTGCAGAATTGTCGTATGAGCGAAAGGGTTAACACTAAGTTCCCACATACAACAAATCTGCAGCAGACGACTTTGATAACATCTCAACAATAATATGGAAAATCTCCCTAATTGAAGACGTAACTTATTGAATAGAGTTGAAAACATTGTGTCAAAAGGAGAAATTACTCATTTCTTCTTTTGTCACAAAGTTTTCAACAGTCGTCTGCTGCAGAGGCGTCAGAAAGCTTCTACATAAGGGAAAGGATTAAACTCTGAAAATGGCATAGAATAATTCAGGTAAACAGTTAATTTTAGAAATGTCTGGGACTAAAATGCAATTATCGCTTCTTTTCCCCCTTGAAGGCAATAATTTTAGATTACTTTTACCTAATTGGTTTTAACCCTTTCCCACATACATTATTTATTGCTGTACGATATGCCTGTGGATTGGATGATAGACTGAAAACATTGTGGCAAAGTGAGAAATGATTCATAATGCGCAATTTCTCCTTTTGTCATGTTTTCAAAGTCATTTGCTGTAGATTTATTGTATTTGGGACAGGGTTAAATGTTTAAGAAAAATGCAATATCTGTATAGCTTATTATACCCCCCGGCAAACAAAGTTTGGGGGGGTATATAGGAATCACCCTGTCTGTCCGTCCGTCTGTCCGTCTGGCTGTCTGTCCGTATGTCCACATTTCTTGTAAGCACTACTCCTCCTAAACGGCTCAATGGATTTGGTTCAAACTTTACATGAAGGTTACACATCATATGTAGATATGCATGAAGGAAGATCACACGCCTCGGACTCTTCCAAGGGGAGATAATTTAACTTAGAGGTTATCTGCGAGGGACTCCTGTGCACATACCTCCACATTTCTTGTAAGCACTACTCCTCCTAAACGGCTCAATGGATTTGGTTCAAACTTTACATGAAGGTTACACATCATATGTAGATATGCATGAAGGAAGATCATACGCCTCGGATTCTTCCAAGGGCAGATAATTCAACTTAGAGGTTACCTGCGAGGGACTCCTGTGCACATACCTCCACATTTCTTGTAAGCACTACTCCTCCTAAACGGCTCAATGGATTTGGTTCAAACTTTACATGAAGGTTACACATCATATGTAGATATGCATGAAGGAAGATCATACGCCTCGGATTCTTCCAAGGGCAGATAATTCAACTTAGAGGTTACCTGCGAGGGACTCCTGTGCACATACCTCCACATTTCTTGTAAGCACTACTCCTCCTAAACGGCTCAATGGATCTGGTTCAAACTTTACATCAAGGTTACACATCATATGTAGATATGCATGAAGATTCTTCTAAGGGGAGATAATTCAACTTAGAGGTTACCTGCGGCGAGGGACTCATGTGCACATACCTCCACATTTCTTGTAAGCACTACTCCTCCTAAACGGCTCAATGGATTTGGTTCAAACTTTACATCAAGGTTACACATCATATGTAGAAATGCATGAAGATTCTTCTAAGGGGAGATAATTCAACTTAGAGGTTACCTGCGGCGAGGGACTCATGTGCACATACCTCCACATTTCTTGTAAGCACTACTCCTCCTAAACGGCTCAATGGATTTGGTTCAAACTTTACATCAAGGTTATACATCATATGTAGATATGCATGAAGGAAGATCATACACCTCGGATTCTTCCAAGGGGAGATAATTCAACTTAGAGGTTACCTGCGAGGGACTCCTGTGCACATACCTCCACATTTCTTGTAAGCACTACTCCTCCTAAACGGCTCAATGGATTTGGTTCAAACTTTACATGAAGGTTACACATCATATGTAGATATGCATGAAGGAAGACCATACGCCTCGGATTCTTCCAAGGGGAGATAACTCAACTTAGAGGTTACCTGCGAGGGACTCCTGTGCACATACCTCCACATTTCTTGTAAGCACTACTCCTCCTAAACGGCTCAATGGATTTGGTTCAAACTTTACATGAAGGTTACACATCATATGTAGATATGCATGAAGGAAGATCATATGCCTCAGATTCTGCCAAGGGAAGATAACTCAACTTAGGGGTTACCTGCGAGGGACTCCTGTGCACATACCTCCACATTTCTTGTAAGCACTACTCCTCCTAAACGGCTCAATGGATTTGGTTCAAACTTTACATGAAGGTTACACATCATATGTAGATATGCATAAATGGAAGATCATACGCCTCAGATTCTTCCAAGGGGAGATAATTCAACTTAGAAACTTTACCATTGTATCCGATGCTTTGGGAGGGGAGCGGGGGGTATTCTTCAGTGAGCTTTGCTCACAGTATTTCTAGTTTACAATTCAATTTAATAATACTCTTTTTCATTTAATATTTTAATAATGAGCAAGTTCTCCTTTTCCCATAATATTATCTTCTCTGTCTGTAAACTTCACTACTGTAAATCTTGATTTTAACATTAATTCTTTACTATAAAATTGTTTTACGATTTTGGAAAAGTCTTTATAACCCTTTCCAGCTTGAAGACACATTCTAACACTATATTCTGCAGCAGACAACTTTTGAAAAAATTGTGGCTAAAGGAAAAATTGCTCAAAACAAACAATTTCTCCTTTTGCCATAATGTTTTCAACTGTAACTTTTATATATGTTGACCTTCATATATTGAGATTTTTCACATATTTGATAAGATGTGTTCAAAGTCGTATGCTGCACATTTAATTGTTTTATGTGGGAAAAGGGTTAATATAGATTATAGGCATATCAGGTAACGGGAGCAAGGAGGTCTTATTAGGACATATGTCAAGTTAAAGTATAAATTGCAGGGGTTCTATTTCATTAAACATTATGAGCAGTACGTGTCCTGCGAAATGGGGTCTTAACATGAGCGTCTGCTGAATGGTTACTGCGTGTGTAAACCCTAAATTCCTACACAACAAATCTTCAGCAGATGACTGAACAAAAATCTCAACAAACACATGGAAAATCTCTATAAATTTGTTGCAAATGGTGATATTTATCATAGTAATTGACCTATTTCTCCTTTTGTCAGAATGTTTTCAAAAGTCTTCTGCTGCAGATCCTTCAAAATTGCGTCTGCAAGTGGGAAATTTAAAGGGTTTAAGATGCATGATCTGAAAACTAGAAGGGCTTAAATTCACTTGAATATTTTAGTGAAAAGATACGTATATATTAACCTTCCAAATCCCACATGTAGACGCTTTCTGACGCCTCTGCAGCAACATTGTGGCAAGGGTGAAATTGCTCATGATGAGCAATTTCTCCTTTTGCCACAATGTTTTCATATTTTGTCAACTTATATACATAAGTAAACATTCATTATGTAGAGGTTTGTGTGTTTTTAACCCTTTCCCTCATACGGCAATTCTGCAGCAGATGACTTTGAACGTATTTTGTCAAAACATAGATAATCTCCATAATTGAATGGATAACCTAGCTATGACTAAAAGTGGAAAAACATTGTGGCAAAAGGAGAAATTGCACGTTTTGTGCAATTTCTTCTTTTGTCCCTATGTTTTCAAAAAGCTGTCTGCTGCAGAGGCGTCCAAACGCGCTTATATGAGGGAAAGGGTTAATGAGATGTTTTCAAAGTCGTCTCCTGCAGATTTGTTGTATGTGGGAAAGGGTTAAAGGCTATGATGTGAAAGATAAACTTAGTATTACATGTAGTGAAGGACTCTGGTGAGACAGTGTGCATGCATACAATTAGGTCTTAATTTCCGAGTCTTCAGTGCATGCAGATGCACGGAGCTCAAGATACAGGGCATCTCGCATGTTCTAAAATCCTTATTTGGCCCTATAACCCTTTGTTGTGGGTACTCAATATAATCGTCTCGATGAGACATTAATTCTTTTGACTACCCACAACATAGGGTTTGATTTCATAATAAGAGAGATATTGTTAGTTAACCCTTTCCCCCATACAACAATTCTGCAGCAGACGACTTTTAACATATTTTGTCAAATAATAGAACATCTCCATAATTGAATGGATAACCTATGACTAAAAGTGGAAAACATTGTGGTAAAAGGAGAAATTACTTGTTCTGAGCAATTTCTTCTTTTGTCACTATGTTTTCAAAAAGCCGTCTGCTACAGAGGCGTCAGAAAGCGTCTATATGAGGGAAAGGGTTAAAGAGCTGTATACCCTCCTTATCTGGACCTTTGGATGCAAGAAGACCCCAACTTGCCAGACTTGGCTGATATATATATTCTATGCAGAGAGCCATGTATTAATTCTACCCCCACCCAATAGAGATTTATCAACATTGACGTTATCTGTTCTGTTTGAGACATTGATAACACTGGATTGTCAGACCACTGAAAGATACTGTTCAAGGATTAACTCTTTCCCACAAACAGCCATGTTCTGAAGCCTCTGCAGCAGACGATATTTGAAAACATTGTGGCAAAAGAAGAAATTGCTAATGATTTGCACTTTCTCCTTTTAGCACAACTGTGTTATACTTTCATTCATGAACATTTTCCGAATGTTTATCTCTGGGAAAGGATGCAATCAATTGATGTAACTGTTTTAAACCAATATTATATATTTTGGAACCTTATAAGGAAAGAGTTGTAATATGTAACACATGGAACATTTTGGAGGTGTAATTCTAACCCTTTCCCACATCCAACTAATCTGTAGCAGACAACCTTGAAACAATCCAGGTATTGTAATTTGAATGGAGTTGAAAATGTTTATGCAAAAGGAGAAATTGCTGAAAATGATATCTCCATTTATAAAGATATTATTCATATTTCTGTCTGGATGTTTTCAAAGCCATTCTGCTGCAGATAAATTGTAGGTAGAAAAAGGGTGAAGTTTTTGAGTGCTTTATTTGTGTCATAATTTGGCATTTTAATAGTGACTTAGTGCCATAATGTACTTGCCTTTGTGGTGTAACATTGTGGTAAAGTTTCTGCCTCGGTTGCGAAGGTCGCTGGTACGATCCCCAGCTGGGTGATACCAAAGACTTTAAAATGGTAGTAAATGGCTCTCAGGAATGTCAGTAAAATTGCATCACAACTGACATCACTTGTGTCAGGATAAAATGAACCAGTTGTAATTGTAACCTGTAACCAAGGAAACTGAGACTGTGAAAAATTGATGAAAGCGGCATAAAGCACCATATAAACAAACACAATTGTCTGATTAGTTGATATCTGAGGATAATTTTGACATCTACGTCATTATTATCAACCATGTATCAAAATCACTATTCCAATTTTCTTAAGGTGTAAAAGATTTTTCATAAGATTAATTGCAAGGCGAATAGACAACCAATTAACTGTCCTGATAACCCAATTAACTCTTTCCCACATACAATAGATCTGCAGCATACCACTTTGAAAACATTGAGGCAAAAATATGTTGATTGATCAATTGGGTGGGGTTTTATAAGTGCCAATTTTTTAAAAAAAAATCAGTCATATGATGATGATGGTTTTGGGTTATTTACCTTCGCCTTTCAGCATAAAGCCATTTCGACCAGTTCACCTACCCATGATTTTTATAGCATTTGTACTCACATCAGTTCTCCATGCTAAAGTCTTTCTAAGCAACTGGCTGCTTTTCCACATAAGTCAGTTTAAGCCCGTTAGTGTAAGTCGAATGATGCTTGTCCCTTTGAGTTTTGTCAAACGTCGGAAAGAATCTAGGCCAAGCAGGCAAGCATTCCTCTGTCCTTTCTTACAATGTTTTCAATATTGTATCTAAATCATCTATTCAGAGCTCTGGATAAGGGGCGTTTTGCATGTTCTAAAATCCTTATTTGACCCTCTAACCCTATGTTGTGGGTACTCAAAAGAATCGTCTCATTTTCAGAAGTTCTCTGATGCAAAGACATCTTGTCAAATGTTGCCTTTATCTGGTTTGTAAGGGTTTAAACTGAACTCATTTTGAGCAATTAAATCTCCTTTTCCAAGAATCTTTTCAAAGTTAATTGTCTGCCACAAAGTCCAAGCAGATGTTGTTTCTTTCAGGGATTACTATTGTTAAAACACTTTAAGAAATGTCTTGAGGGAGAATGCACTTTTGATATAAAACAGTTGACAGAAATGACCTGACACACCCATGCTTAGTGAAATTAAATCTCTTGTTTTAAAGCTATAGCCTTTCACGCTGACACTTAAAATTTAACCCATAATCCCACATACAACAAATCTACCGCAGACAATTTTGAAAACATTCAGGCAGAAAAGGAAAGTTTCTATTATTGAATTGAAAAAATTGTGACAAAAGGAGAAATTGCTCAATTGTGACAAAAGGAGAAATTGCTCATTAGCAATTTCTTCTTTTTCCACAATGTTTTCACTATATGTTTGGGAATGGGAAGGGTTTAATTTTTTCACCAAATATTTACTTGTTACAGTCAGGGACGTTGATCTTATCTACGTCCCTGTGTAACAGTTGACCTTTCTTATATAGAATTGAATAGTATTAATTAATAATGATCAATGGCTATATGTTACACCCATATTTTATTGACTTCTGTCACTTCTGTCAAATATATGTATTTAATATTGCAAATAGCAAGCTATTTCCCGCTTTCCCACAATGATTTCCACTGTATCAAAAGTATACTTATATTTACTTGTTACACGTCACCGTTGACCTTCAGTATATATATATATATATATATAATGAAAAGTATTAATAATGATCAATGGTTTTGTTACACCCATATTATTAATAACTTCTGCATATAGCAAGCTTATTAATTTCTCCCTTTCCCATGCTTCAAAGCAGACTTGTAACCCTTTTGCGATAAAGGTTTTGTTATTTTCTTACCTGATTATGAGTTTCAAAGGAAATGCTTATACTTTTGAGAAAATCTAATTTAAAAATCTAAGAACATGTAAGTTTTTATTCCAAGTTATGGTTTAATTTTTTTGACTTTGACTTTGAAGCAAAATAAGTCTGGGTATTGTGATACCCTTGGGGTAACGTTGTCATCTGTGTCATCACAAAACTTGAACCTTACCTCATAACTCAAAAACGTTCAACATTTACAAATGAATCTTGGTGCCATTATATTCCTAGTAATAAAACACAATCATGTCTTAAAAAATTAACCAAGTCACATAACTCTGGCATTAATAAATATTCAGGAATGCCCCTTTTTTCGACTTTGAAAAAGCAGACGTCAGCGTTCGCTTGCAGCGCTCTTGTTAACCCTTTCAAACACACAGCAGATATGCTGCAGACAATCTTGGAAACATATAGGCAAAACTTTGTTAAATCGAGATAAATGAAATTTTGATTTGAAATATATTAAATATAAAACATTGTAGCAAAAGGAGAATTGTTCATCATGTATTCAAAAGTCATATATTGCGGATGCGTCAAAAAGCCTCTGCATGTGGGAAATGATATGTTTACTTGCTAAACTGCAATAACAATGAACAGTGATTTTCTTATCTGTGAATTTGAGTGATTTATTGAGTTTACGATAGATACATTTTGCATATATAATTAGATAGATGAATAGACAAATTGTTTGTGGTTGAATAATGACAACATTTGGTAAACTATAAGGTTTACTCCAGTCTTTACTAGTCAACATTTAACCCTTTCCCTCATATAGACGCCTTCTGACGCCTTTACAGCAGGCGGCTTTTTGAAAACATAGTGACTAAATTAATGATTGCATAAAGTTGAAAACATATTGTGATCAAGGGAGATAATTGCCTATTATAAGCAATTTCTCCTTTTGTAACAATGTTTTCAGAAGTTGTCTTCTGCAGAGACGTCAGTATATTAAGTATCTATATAGTCATCTGCTGCAGATTTGTTGTACATTGAAAAGGGTTAAAATATAATAAAATAGAATTCAAATTGTTGCGGCCAAAGGAGTACTTCTGAGTTTCTGGAAAATGTTAAATATTTTAATTACCCTACTATATTGTTTATTTTACAGGACTCATTTGCAGATATGAGATTGTGTCCCACAGAAGAAACATTCCATTTCTTATTGAGTTGGTCAACAGAGAGACGGGAGCAGCCAACCTGAAGTTAAAGGAGGGGGAAAAACTAGACTATACTAAAAGAAAACACTACAAATTTAATATATTTGCTTATGATTGTTTTGATGAACCCAACTCAAGGCGATCTAACAGGTATGTCGTAAAGCTTTGACTTCCCTTCATATTACTCATAACTTTCCACATGCAGACACATCTGAAGCAGACAACTTTTGAAAACATTGCTGCAAAAGAAGAATGAGCAATTTTTCCTTTTGCCACAATGAATTCAACTTTTAAAATGTCCTCATTTATATTTATGTATAGACATTTTCAAAGTCATATACTGATCATAAAATTTAAGCTGTTTCCTTAACCCTTTCCCTCATATAGACGCTTTCTGACGCCTCTGCAGCAGACGGCTTTTTGAAAACATAGTGACAAAAGAAGAAATTGCTCAAAATGAGCAATTTCTCCTTTTGCCACAATGTTTTCCACTTTTAGGTTATCCATTCAATTATGGAGATTTTCTATTTTTGGACAAAATACGTTCAAAGTCGTCTGCTGCAGAATTGTCATATGAGGGACAGTGTTAATGTAAGGAAGGTGTAAAAATCATATAATATAGCAAAATATGTTCAGTCATCTGCTGCAGAATTGCCGTATGAGGGAAAATGTTAATTTAATTCAGAAGAAAAAAAATGTGTATATGCAGCAGAGCAGACTGCTTTTGAAGATGCAATTGGGAAGTAGAAATTGCTTCTTTTTTTTTTAGCAATTTATCCTTTTCTCACAACGACGAACGTAATCAAATTTTATAAAAAAGTAACTTCCAATTTTACAGATGTAAATATTAGTTTCATCCATCATTTTCCAAGCAAATATTACATCAAGTAAATATTACATCAAGTAAAACCCTTTCAGACACATCTGCAGCAGTCGGATTTTAAAAACATCATATCGAGGGCTTGGCGTGAAACAGTTGTAACTAAAAACCTATTTTGAAAACCCTGGTTTAGGGGCAATTTTGACCCCTTTGTAAACAATGCTAATTTAGGTGCCATTGCTCAGAACGAGCAATGGCACCTAAATTTACATTGTTTACCAAGAAAAAAGATTTAACGCTTATAAAGACTTTATGGCCAAGGGATTAAACTTGGTAAAAAAATACCAAATTTAGTTACAACCGTTTCACGCCAAGCCCTCGATATGCATCAATGTTGCCAACTCTATGCAATAATTAGAATTACATTTACAGAGATTTTCCATTTTTAGCTCACCTAAGCACGAAGTGCGAGGTGAGCTTTTGTGATCACTCACCATCCAGCGTCCGTCTGTTAATAATTTCCTACAAATGACTTCTCCTACTATACCAATGGACTGATTTCAAAATAACATCACAGGAATGTTCCTTAGAGTCCCGGTAGCTCAGTCGGTAATGACGCGGGCTGTCAATCCAGGCATTGTGAGTTCGAATCCCGGCTCATTCAACTTTCTTTCCGACGTTTGACAAAAGTCATTGTGACATGCGTCATTCGTCTTCCACCAATGGGCTAAGTCTATGTGGAAAAGCAGCCAGGTGCTTGGGAAGATTGTTGTGTGAAAACCAGGAAACATATGAGTAGGTGAACTGGCCGCCATGGTATGACTGAGAAATTGTTAAAAACGGCATTAAACCCCAATCAATCCTTAGGTGGTCCTCTTTTAAAGTTGTTCAAAGAATTTAATTCAAAGTAGACATTTGGTTGCCAAAACTTTAAAAATCTTCTTGTCCACACTCTACCAAGATTGTTCAAATTTTTCCGATGTGTAGAAAAACATGGCCACCAGGGGGCAGAGCTTGTTTTTCTTATACTTATGTGCATTGTAAAATCTTTAAAAATCTTCTTTTCAAAAAATACTGGCCTGATTTAAAGATAATTTGGCACAAATGTTCCATGTGGGAGCTTCTTGTAACAGTAACCAAGATTGTTAAGATTAATCTGATCCATTGAAAAACATGGCCGCCAGGGGCGGGGCTGGTTTTCCTTATATGTCCATTGTAAAATCTTTAAAAATCTTCTTTTCCAAAAGTACTGCCCCGATTTAAGATAATTTGGCACAAATGTTCCTTGGGGGACCTTCTACCAAAATTGTTCAAATTAATCGGATCCATTGAAAAACATGGCCACCAGGGGCGGGGCTTAATTTGTTTTCCTAATATGTGCATTGTAAAATCCTTAAAAATCTTCTTGTCCATCATGGCCCTCTTGTTTGGTTAGCTGTCTGTTTCAAATTTGTTTTATGTGTAAAAGGTTAACCCTTCTCTTTCCCACATACAACAAATCTGCACCTTTGGCCACAATGTTTTCAAAAGTCGTCTTCTTTTATTGCATCAAAATGCGTCTGCAGGTGGGAAAGGGTTAAGAAATTTAACCCTTATTGACACTGTCTTACAGGGCTGTTGTCACAGTGAAAGTGGAAGATGTCGACAGATATGCCCCAGCCTTCGTTAAAACCACATACTTCATCGAGATGGAAGAAGGAAAAGTGTACAGCAGTCTACTGAAACTGACGGCCACTGACATTGACAGGTCACCCGAAAATAAGGGGATCTGCGGATATGAGGTCCGTACCCCAGATGTCCCCTTTACTATTGACAAAGAAGGTAAGGTTTTCTTCTGTTTTCGTGTCCACATGCTTTGATAGGTTGAAACATAGGGATCACTTCTTCGTCATTCGGCTGTCTATCAGGTTATGCTGAATTGCTTATATGAACTGACTATAATTATGCAGGTTACACAAGAGTATTTTAGTTTGTAACCACGCAGGTTATCAGTCCAGGGGTTATGATTTCAAACCCCAGCTCCAGCAACACTCTTTCCAATGTTTGACAAAAGTCAATGTGACAAGCTTCATTCGTGTTCCACCAATGTGCTAGCTTCTATGTAGAAAAGCAGCCAGTTGCTTGGAAAGACTGTTGTATGGAGTACTGGTGTGAGATAATCAGGAAGCATAATATTGGAAGGTGAACTGGCTTGGCTGCCTTGATAAGACTGAAAGATTCGTTAAACCCCATTCAATCACTATTATATAATTCTTATCCCTTTGATTGTTACACACATAACTTTTGATTGCTGTAAGAAATTGATGTTGGAAATAGAGAAAAAACTCAAAATATAGAATTTCTCATAACCTCATGTTTTTAAATCTGTATTACTCTCTCCTTTTTTTAGAACATTTTATTCAAAATCAATGTGTCTTAATGTTGCATAGTATTTAGGTCGCCAGAAGATTTATAGTTGTCGTCCTGTCAATATTGCCACTTCATATTCACCAGTGTTTCATCATCCTATGGCAGTATTTAAATGTTTAATTAATAATCAAGGCCCCCACACACAGCAAACTCTGTTATCCTTTAACAACTCTTGATTCTCCCATACTAAGTACCTGATTTGCTATTTACTCTTTTTGTCGATATTGAAACAACAATGAATTGGTAAATATGCGCAAATTTAATTAATACATGTAGTTTTAACAGAGTATTTACATAATTATCTGCTGCAAAGGCATCAACAGTATTCTGGGATTAAGACATAATCCTTTTTCCAATTACAATAAATCAGACTGAAGTTGAAAACTTTGTGGCATCTGCTCCAGATGCCTTGAAGTGCTTCTGCACTCGGGGAAAGTGTGAAAGCATCACAGAGATTCCAAATACCCTTCATTAATCAACGTATTGACCAGTGCTGGTATGTGGACAAACTTTATTATGCAAATCTAGCAATCGCTGGGCCCGCACGATCTTGATATGATGAATGTGACAGTGATCAGCGTCCGATTGTGTTTGCTCGACTCTCACAAAGACTTCCTGATCAATAATTCATGGATTACGTATTCCATTCTTGTTCGCATCAACAATTTCTTGGACGTCCTTTTCATTGACTTTATTTGTTTTTCTGCAGTTTATTGAAGGTGTCATTACATTATGTTAGGAGAGAAAATATTGACAATATGATAATAGATATTCATGAAATATGCATATATATAATTATGCTGTTGCAATTTACCCCTTTGCCACATGCAGACGCATTTTGACAAATCTGAAGCAGACGACTATTGTAAAGCAGTGTAGCAAAAGGAGAAATTGCTCACTATAAGTTTTAAATAATTTTGCCTATATGCTTTCATAGTTGTCTGTTGCAGTTTTGTTGATTGTGGGACATAATTAATGTATGGAAACAAAAATCCATGTGGAACAAAAGAATATCTATTGCCATAGCTATTATTCCTACAGAAACATATTTAGATGCATTATGTTCGTTTGTAAGCATATTTTCATAATAACATGATATCAGACTAAACGGACGAACAGTACTGGTTACTTTCCCTGGAAATTCCATGAAACAACTGCAAAATTGTGAAACACCATACAACCAACTATCCTTTTGTTCAAAGTCCTTACCTATTTGATATCACTATAGCCATTATCTCTAATCTCTACAATGAAAATCAAACTTTGTTCCAAATGCTAACATTTTTATCCACATATGAGCCGTTCCGAGAGAAAACCAACATAATGGCCTCAGCGTAATGTATCGACCCAGATCAGCCTGCGCAGTCCGCGCAGACTGATCCGGGCCGACACATATCGTCTCAAGGGGATAGAGGTATAGAGTAATGATTCCTGAAACAGAAAATAAACAGGAGGCGAAAAGTGTTTATCTTGGTAAGCGTGTGTGGCATGCTTAGGCTGATCCGGGTCGATACTTTACGCAGAGTCCACAATGTTGGATTTCTCGCGGGATGGCTCGATCATATAATGCAGACAACTCAAAAGCATTATCCCTTTCACACAAACAGCAAGTCCTTGAACACATGTAGGCAAAGTTAAAGTATAATCATTGAATAGAATTGAAACTAGAAGTTTCTTCTTTTGCCATGATATTTTCAAATGTATCAAAGTGTGTCTAAATGTGGGAAAAGGTCAATACAGTTTAAGAAAATATTCAACAAAATGAACAGTTTTACTCTCATACACAATTTTGTTCATCTCTTTCTAAGTATTAAAAGCTATGATTTAAGTGGAATTTAACCCTTTCCCTCATATAGACGCTTGCTGACGCCTCTGCAGCAGACGGCTATTTGAAAACATAGTGACAAAAGAAGAAATTGCACAAAACGTGCAATTTCTCCTTTTGCCACAATGTTTTCCACTTTTTGTCATAGGTTGTCCATTCAATTATGGAGATTTTCTATGTTTTGACAAAATACATTCAAAGTCGTCTGCTGCAGAATTGTCGTATGTGGGAAAGGGTTAAGAAATTTCAATTGGACGTAATAATATTGATCAGATAAAATGGGTTGATCGCTCAAAAGTAACATCGTAGCATCTCTCATGGTGGATCTGCAAAGTGGATGAATTTGCTGACAAAAACTTTCATAAATGAAGAAAAACAGAGACTGCAATTCTTGGCCCCGTTCGGAAGGAGATTGATTAAGTCTGTGAATGTTTCTCTGAACACTAGAGTAATTGGCTTTAAAAAACGTTTCAAGTGCAAAGAAACCAGAAAGAACCTTTTGCAATTCCTGTTTTGCATGCTGAATGTTGCTTCAAATAAGGAATGTTCTTTTAACATTCTAGGTAGGCAAATTAAGATTTGGATAATTTGAAATATTACTAGTATATATATAGGGAGTAAGAAATTAGCTCAACATAATGTTTTAAAATGTCAGAGATGTCAGAAGTTGCTTGTATCTTTCTTATATACAACAAATTTGGAGCAGATGACTTCAGAAAAAAAATCTAGGCCAAAACTTAATGAATCTTGATAAACGTAAGTATTATTATTAAATAGAGTTGAAAACATTTGAGCAAAAGTAGAATTTGCTCATTTTGAGCAAATTCTTCTTTTGCCCAAATGTTTTCAAAATTTATCTGCTTCAAATATATGCATTCATGACTGTGTTTGCATGTGGGAAAAGGTTAAGGTGCAGATTACAAATCTTCTGGACAGTTTTCTACTGCTAAAGGGGCAACAATAACTAATTTATCTATAAATATATACCTTCGAAAAATGTCAATATTTTCAAGCAATTATTAGGAACAAAATACAAGTGTCCGGGGACTGATCTATGATGATTTTCCGACTTATTACTCCCGGAATCCTTGCTTGGAAAATCTGGTCAAGTAAAAAATAATTCAAACAAGTTTTCGCTAAATATTTTGAAAAAAGTTAAGTGTTCTCCTTTTCACACAATGTAGTCTGAATTAATCTCACTGCAAAAGCATAAACAACTAGTTTAATAAGATAAACATTTAACTGTTTCCCGTTTACAACTTATCTTTAGCGGACGACTTTTAAAAACATAAAGACAAGGATACAGAAAATCTCTCTATATAAATAAAATTATGATTATTGCAATTTCTTCTTTTGCCACAAAGTCTTCTAATGTCATCTGCTGCAGATACATGAGAGTGTATCTTTATGTGGGAATAGGCATCAGACGACTTTGAAAACATCTACTCAAGATATGGAAAATCCCTAGAAATGAAGGTATAATTACTGAAAAGAATTTGAAAACATTGTGTCAAGGGGAGATATTGCTCGTTTTGAGCAATTTTGCCTTTTGTCACAATGTTTTCAAAAGTCTTCTGCTGCAGATGTATCAAAATACGTCTATAGGTGGTAAAGGGTTAAAGGAATACCTATCTTTGTCTAGAAAATTCCTCTGGGAGAATCACAGATGGATCAATCAAAATCAATTATTACTGTATTGCTATGTTTCCTTATTTTATTATGATGATTGAAGAAAGTATATTACGTTTTGATCCTTTCCGCAATAGATGACTTTCAGCAACTTTGCAGCAGACGACATATGAAAACATGGTAGAAAAGTAGAATTGCTTAATCCTTTCCAGTACTTCAAGATGCATTTTAACACGTCTGCAACAAATAATTTTTTTAAAACATTGTTGCAAAAGTAGAATAGCTCAAGATATCATTATATGCGCATAGTCCATGTACTGTTAACTCATTTTAACAAGCAGACCTTCAACGTTTAATGAGGCCCTCTGTGACTCTTAATTGACAAACATTATGCAGAGCCAGATCAAATTGCACATATGTGTTGGTGTTGGCTGATCTGGATAAATACTGGTCACAAATGTCTTAACAGTTGGTGTAATTTGCGGGTTTCGGCAGATATATAGTTATTTTATATGCTACGAAATTTGAAAAAGTGTCTCCAAGATATTGTCGAGTCTATATGGTGTTATTGTTCCCTATTGGGCTGGGTATTCTTCACCCTGTGGGGTCTGTATGTCTAGATTGATGGATGGAATTCAGAGGACTAGATAAGCAGGATTAAACTGGTCTTTTTCCACCAATATCTCTCTTATGATTCAACTAAACCCTATGTTGTGGGTTCTCAAAAGGATCATCTCACTTAGACAATTCTGTACCCACAATAATAGCGTTTTAGTATCAAACAAGGGTTTTGGATTTCAGCATAATGATTTCCCACATACAATTACACATCTGTAGCAGACGACTTTGAGATCATCTAGACAAAACCAGGGAATGTCTCTGTAAATGAATGTAATATTACTGTTCAAAGAAGCTGAAAACATTGTGGTAAAAGGAGAAATTGCTCGTTTTAAGAAATTTCTCCATTTGCCACAATATTTTTTAAAAGTCATCTGTTGCACATCCGTCAGAAAGCGTTGATAAGTGGGAAAAAAAGGGTTAATTGCGTCAGAATGTGTCTGCAGCTGAGAGAACTTTTATATTCTAGTTTTTCTGACCCCTGAGGAATTTGCCGTTTCCAAGTGGTTTATTGTCCTCATGCCTCTGCTGCAGACGTCTCAAAATGCGCAACTTCCCTGTTTGCCTCTATGTTTTCAACTTTATTCAATAACTGTTCTTTCATTTAGGGAGATATTCAATGTTTTTGACAAGATGTTCTCGGCTGCAGATTTAATGTTTGTGAGAAAGAAAGAAATACTCAAAAGAGTACCTACAACATACTGTTTCAGTGGTGGTTTATATTGGTGTCTGCCATAGGAGCTTGGGACCAAGATTCAATGCCTGGACGGATCATACCAAAGACTTTAAAAAAGATAGTAATTGCTTCCTTTCTTGGCATTCAGGGTTGTGCAAGATAAATAGCATTAGGATTGATTCCTTGGATTCATGATTAAACAATATCTTAAGTACTGGTATGCTACCCAGGAAATACTATTGAAATCACTAATAGACCATTCAAAGAAACATTAGCTAACAGCATAGGGTTTAACCCTTTCCCTCATGCGACAATTATTCAGCAGACGACTGAAAGCGTCTATATGAGGGAAAGGGGTAACACTTTCCCTCATATAATAAATCTGCAGCAGACGACTTTGAAAACATAATTATTGGCAAAATGATGGAAAATCTCTAAAAGGGAAAGAAAAAATTAATGAATAGTGGTGAAACCATTATGTGGCAAAAAGGAAAAATTGTTCTTTATCAAAATTCTTTATCAATTCAACAAATAGACGAATAAATAAGCCGCCGGTAACCCTTTTCCAACACTGCTGTTGAGTTATTTTGCTGATTCAGACAAGTCGTTGATTACTTTGCATCAGACAGATTTTAACTTGATATGAGCAATTTCTCAATGTTTATAAAAGTATATTAAATGCTGCTGGGGTGTTAACATGTGCCTACACGTCGGAAAGAGATATAGTGTAATGACCTGAACAAAAAATATTAATATCTCTGTTATTTTAAAACGGAATAAACAAGATACCTTGGGAATTGCCTGCTCTCATTTTATGTGAAGAATTTTGTTTCAGAAGAATAATATTACTTATGTTAGATGTTTTGTGATAATATTTCAAAAGCTTTCTGGTTTTCAGAATACAGCTGCAGACTGCTTTTAACCCTTTCCCTCATATAGACGCTTTCTGACGCCTCTGCAGCAGACGGCTTTTTGAAAACATAGTGACAAAAGAAGAAATTGCACAAAACGTGCAATTTCTCCTTTTGCCACAATGTTTTCCACTTTTAGTCATACGTTATCCATTGAATTATAGAGATTTTCTATCTTTTGACAAAATACGTTCAAAGTCGTCTGCTGCAGAATTGCCGTATGAGGGAAAGGGTTAAGACGTTTTGGCAAATTAATAAATTGCCCATAATCAACAGCTCTCTTTTTTGAAAATGCATCTAAGAAAAGTGACTGTATCATAGTATAACAGAATGAAAGCAGTAATTTTAGACACAGTAAAAAGTCGCCTTTGTCATACTATAATGACAGTTCAAATATCATTTCCGAGACAACTTTGTTTACCATTTCCAAGCAATCAGCAGGGAAACAAAGATGTTTGAACTCCACTTCAGCTGTCAAGTGTATCAACCAGTCCTTGGAAGAAAGGTACAATTTGGTCTTTAACCCTTTCTCTCATATAGACACTTTCAGACGCCTCTGCAGCAGACGGCTTTTTGAAAACATAGTGACAAAAGAAAAATTTGCTCAAAACGAGCAATTTCTCCTTTTGACACAATGTTTTCCATTTTTAGTGATAGGTTATCCATTCAATTAAAGAGATTTTCTATTTTTTGACAAAATATGTTCAAAGTCGTCTGCTGCAGAATTGTTGCATGGGGGGAAAGGATTAAGAATAGTGTGGGTTCAGTGCATCTATTAAATTCTCTCAAAATGTTCACAACATACCAGATAAGTTTCAATGCAGCACTTTGAAACTAATGATGCAAGAAGTTTGGATATAGATCATACTTACTGAATGGATCTATACAGTTTGAAAGACTATGTTGGACATTTTGTCGAGGCTAGGAGATGATCATATAGAATTATGCTAAAAGGTTCTCATCTTATTCACATTCTGGTATTATTAGCTTGTCTGTTTTTCGAAGAAAAAAAAAGTCAGGGTATTGTGATAGCCTTGGCATCGCAGTCGTCCGCGTCCTCGTCACAAAACTTTAACCTTATCTCATCACTCGAAAACCGTTAGTTTCTTATTAAACTTGAAGCACATGTTCCTAGGAACAATACGCATTTCAATCCCGAGTCACATATTTCTGGCTTTTATAATTATTCAGTAATGCCCCTTTTTCGACTAAGAATAAAGCCGACGAGCGTTGCCGTTTGCTTGCAGCACTCTTATTTCTGTGTAAAGTAACTTGTAGTCACCTGATATGACAGGTTCTAACCCCTTCCAACATGCAACAAATCTGCATCAGATGACTCGAGAAACACATGGTAAATCTAGATAAATGTAAGAGTAATTATTGAATACAGTTGAAAACATTGTGGCACCAGAAGAAATTGCTCATCATGAGTAATTATCACTATTGCCACACAGTTTTCAAAACTCGTCTGATGTAGATGCGCCATAAACTATCTACAGGTGGGAAAGGGTTAAAGGCATGATTTTGTTCACCCTTTCCCACATGCAGACATTGACTGAATTAGGAAAATAGCCAAACAACAGAGGGAGAATCACCTCCTCAACTATTGATTTATTGATTTTGTTATGTTGATTAATTAATTGTTTGGTATTTAACGCTGCCTTCAAAAACAAAAACAATTCAGTCATATCATGGCTTTGCCTGGGTAAGTTACCAGTACTAACTGCTCTATTTATCCTGACACCGGCCAGTCAGTCGTAATGCTAACCCACACTCCTGAGCACCAAGGAGGGCAGCCATTATACTACCATTTTTTAAGTCTTTGGTATCACCCGGCCGGGGATCAAACCAGCGACCTCTGCATCTGAGGTGGCCGCTCTACCACTATAATACCGAGGTGGTTGATTTTGTTATAAGTTTTGATAAATAGTTAAACATATATAACATAGTGGAAATAAGGGAAACTGATCTAATCTCATTCTCCAATTTGCCAGAATGTGTTTACAGCAATGATGTCAAAAGGCATAACTGGTGTCAGGGAAATGGTGTAATGGTTCTTCTGAATAACAAAATCATGAATCAAGCTTAAAGACTATCATAAAATGAGACTGTCCATGGTAAAATGGAAAAGTTGGCCATTCTGCGCAGTGTAGGTTTCAGATTAACCTGTGCATTTGCTCAGTCATATCAGAATCTACTCAAAAAGACAGAAACTTCTACCAAGCTTGTGTCAGTAATATGTGAACAGAGTAGATCTTGATCAGACTGAGCGGTTTCTCTACTGCATCTTCAATGATGTTGAGTCAACAAATGCCAACTTGTACCTTTTCCCATAGACTGGCTTATGTAACATTTTTTGTTTATAAGCTTCAACCCTTTCTTTCTCTCATACAACAATTCTGCAGCAGATGACTTTGAACATATTCGTGATTATATAAGTAATATAGGATATATTCCATGACAAACACCTGCCCACTCCCCAGTCCATACTATTGTCTTATTATAGTTCCATTCTGTTTATCTGCTTTCCCACATATACACCAAATCTGCAGCAGATGACTTTGAAAACAAAATTTAGAAACTCTCAATAAATGAAAGAACAATCATTAGATAAAGCTGAAAAATATTGTGGCAAAAATAGAAATTGAGCAATTTCTTCTTTAGCCACAATGTTGTCAAAAGTTGTCTGCTGTTGAGGCATCACAAAGCGTCTGTATTGTATGTGGAAAATGGGTTATTATTGACTGCAAGTCTCGTCCCCAAGGAGATAACAACAGAATCTATATGATATAATTTGCGTGCTAAATCTTTCTTATTTCTTGTTATCATTGGGTGGTCTTATGGAATATTGTTTTGAATAGCATCAAATGAATAGTATTTATCCCTCGCCCTTCCACCATAAAATAGGGGGGGGGGTTACAAATAGGGTAACTTTGGTTGTCCATCTGTTGTGTCATTATTGCATTTCACCTACCTTAAAAGTGAAAGTTGCTATATATAGCCTACCTGTGTATGAAACAAGTCGTCATCACTCTAGAACTTTCATTTGTTTGTGGAATTCCTTCATATTTCATGGTTTAGTGTCATGGAAGCTTAGACAAGTTGGCTTTTCGACAACCTATGTCATTTTAAGGTTAAGGTCACAGTTGTTATTAAGAGTCAACTGCATGAACAAAATGGCGTCATAACACTTTCTATTGTGGGCTGAAGTGCAAAATAATGGAAGGGTTTTATCCATCATTCTTTTTTTATAATTGTTGCATTTCCCTTAACATACAACAAATCTGCAACAGACACCTTTGGAAATATCTAGGCAAAATTATAGAGAAACTCGATGAAAATATGTGTTATTATTGGCAAAATGGAGAAATTTCTCATATTGATCAAATTGCTTAAAAACCAATCAGCATCCAACATGAATAATTTGAATACCAATTTTCATAAAGACCTGAAAACATCAATCAACAATATTCCCCTTTGTCCCCCAACATTGCAGCCCAGACATTATTATACATCATACAGAATCATCCTTATCAAGGATGGGTTAAATAGTTTTTGACAATTATCACCAGAAAAGAATTTGATAGGATTTTGCCATTTTATATATTCAATTTACATGCAGAATCAGGAAAGCAATGGGATATTTGTTTGTAACCCTATCCAATATACAACAAATCTGCAGCAGTCAACTTTATAATCATATGAAGGGAACCATGGAAAATCTCTAAATATAATTTAAAAGTTTAGTTTTAAAATAGAGTTAAAAAATATTGTGGCAAAAGGAGAAATTGCTAATCCCCTTAATTTAGCCACAATGATTTCAAAACTCCTCTGCTGCAGAGGCATCAGAAAGTGTCTGCGTGTGGGAAAGTGTTTCTCACAGAGAAAGTGTTAACCCTTTCCCTCATATAGACGCTTTCTGACGCCTCTGCAGCAGACGGCTCTTTGAAAACATAGTGACAAAAGAAGAAATTGCACAAAACGTGCAATTTCTCCTTTTGCCACAATGTTTTCCACTTTTTGTCATAGGTTATGGACCATTCAACTATGGAGACTTTCTATGTTTTGACAACTTAAGTTCAAAGGCGTCTGCTGCAGAAATGTTGTATGTGGGAAAGTGTTAAGGGCTTATATTCATCAAACAAACTAATCTAAAATTGTTGGTTGTTCTCATCTAATCCATTAGAAATTAAATTCATCATATTTAGTTATGTATTAACGTTTTAACCATTTCCCATGTACATAAAAAAACTGCAACAGACAACTTTGAAAGAATAATGAATAAAATATGAAATAATAATTAATTAAAAAGAGTTAAGAAATTGCTCATGATCAGCAATTTCTCCTTTTGTCACACTGTTTTCAAAAGCAATCTGCTGCAGAGGTGTGAACATGTGTCTATATGCGGGAAAGTATTTACAAAACAAATTAACTAAGCCATAATAAATGCGCTCACCTATTTTATTAAAAGTTTAATTGATTGGTTGGTGATTTAAATGCTGTTTTCCACAGTATTCCAGTTACATCACAATGGCCAGTTCATCAATTTATAATCTTGTCTCCAGCGGACATTAACCCTTTCCCTCATATTAGTAGACGCCTCTGCAGCAGACGGCTTTTTGAAAACATAGTGACAAAAGAAGAAATTGCACAAAACGTGCAATTTCTCCTCTTGCCACAATGTTTTCCACTTTTTGTCATAGGTTATCCATTCAATTATGGAGATTTTCTATGTTTTGACAAAATACATTCAAAGTCGTCTGCTGCAGAATTGTCGTATGAGGGAAAGGGTTAACTGGTGAAGGGTCATCTACATACAGAGAATTTGTCTCCCCATGAAGCCATATATATATTCACGTCACTTATATTTTCTCCGGTTGACCGATGAATAATGTCCCTCAAAGGAAACCCATCACAACATATTCTTGCCTTGATGTTTGGAAGTCAGTAGTTCTGAGGTAGAGCACCAGCCTCCTGACCTAATGGTCCTCGATTCAATTTTGTGTGAGAGCAGCCAGGGTAGAAGATTTTGACCGGGTGAGTTATCCAGGAAGCTTACAATTTGAGAGTGATTTATGTAAGTTGTAAAAAACTTGCTTTAAAACCAAAGTGAAATGAATTGGTTAAATCCCTTTCTAAGCAGAAAGTGTGGATGACAAATATAGGCCTGAGAGGGTGACAAGTGGAAATGGGTGATTAATTACAGAATTACCACGGTGGAATTGAGTGAGTGCCTTTATCCCCAGTGCTAAGTCACTTTACTCTATGAATTAGCCTTGCTGTATAGAACAAATAGATCAAGCGTTCAAGAGCAAGGATCGATGTAAATGAGTGTTTGCTTTAACAAAATCCCTCTCATTGCTTGCTTTAAGATCCAATGTGTTTGGTACCCAAAACAATTTGAGATGATAGCCATTCTGTATTTAATTAGAACAGATGGCAGAGACCTATGTAAATGAGTGTTTGCTTAACAAAATCCCTCTCATTGCTTGCTTAGATCCAATGTGTTTGGTACCCAAAAGAATTTGAGATGATAGCCATTCTGTATTTAATTAGAACAAATCAAGTGTTTGAGAGCAAAGACCTGTGTAAATGAGTGTTTGCCTAACAAAATCTCTCTTTGCTCACTTAGATCCAATGTGATGCCTGGCCCAGGAACCTAAAAGAATGTGAGATGATAGCCATTCTGTATTTAATTAGAACAGATAAAAGTGTCCAAGAGCAGAGACCTATGTAAATGAGCGTTTGCTTAACAAAATCCCTCCCATTGCTCACTAATAGATCCAATGTTTTTGGTACTTAAAAGAATGTGAGATGATAGCCATGCTGTATTTATAGAACAGACCTATTTCTCATTGCTCACTTAAAGCCTAATATATATGTTGTGGGTACTCAAAAGAATGTTCTCTGTGGAATTTTTATTTTGAGTACCTACCAATGCGCTACAAAGGGTTTGAAGGTCAAATTAGGATGTCGGAACATGAAAAGCACCCACCCACCCCCAATATCTAGATTTTCTACTAGGGTTATTATTTTCTTAATATAGTTAGACCATTTCTCAATAGAAAAGACCTTGAAATATTATGGGAAGAAGAGAAATGGCTCAAATGTTTTCTGTACTCCACTGGACAGCCAGTTTAGCTTATTATCATGGCAAATTGTCTGTCATGCATGCATAAACTTTTTGCTTTAAACGACTTCCTCTCTGTGACCTGTGACTGGGCCCATTGGGATGAAACTTCACATGTAGCATCCTCCCAATGTCCTCTCCTAAATTCCCTTCAAATTTGTTTGATCCATCTAAAATTCTGATTTGGCAACTGAAAGAAAGTTAAATTATGAAATTCTTCTCCTCCCAAACTGGTTAGCCTATTTTCAAATAGTTATTTTGAAATGTTCATTGGGTGAGTCCCCCTTTCAGATTGCTTCAAGCCATGTTGATTGGTCATAAAACATGGATGCTAGGGGACTGGGCTGATTATGTGCCTTATATGGCTTATAATATCGAAAACTTCTCTGAAAATGCCTGACAGATATTCAACTGAAAGAAAGTAACTATGAAATTCTTTTCCTCCCAAACTGGTTAGCCGATTTTCAAATAATTATGTTGAAATTATCCTTGGGTGAGTCCCCCTTTCTCTTCCTTGAGTTTCCTTCAAGCCATGATGATTGATCAAAAACATAGCCACCAGACTGGGGTTGGGGATGTTTTGATTGATATGGCTATAGAGAAAACTTCTAAAAACCATCTCCTCCAAAAGTGTTTGGCTGATTGCAGTGGATTGAATTACTGGCCCTCTTGGGCCTCTTGTTATCATGAGTGACACACCTTGGAAATTCGTTGTTTTAATTTAAAAACTAATAGCATGATGCCAACCGATTCCCACAAATAACAATAGAAGACAGTAACCTGTGCCATATTGCATAATGCCTTACTTCAACACGTTCCGACATACAGACACCTTCAGGCACATTTGCAGCAGATAAATGGCGTTTGAAAACTTAGGCAAAAGAAAAATGCTCATAATTAGCAAGTTCTCTTTTAAGCCATACTGATTCAATAACTTTATTTCGATTTAAATGGATATTTATTCCATGGTAATTTGTTCGTCTTCTGCTGCAAATTTGTTTTATGTGGGAATGGGTTAAGATTCCTTTGCTTTGAAATAAGTTGTCATGAAAATGATGAAAAAGAATGTGAAAACTTGAACACTTATTAATTACAGTTGAAAACAATGTGGGTTAACCCTTTCCCTCATATAGATGCTTTCTGACGCCTCTGCAGCAAACGGCTTTTTAGCTCACCAATGCACGAAGTGCAAGGTGAGCTTTTGTGATCGCTCACCGTCCGTCGTCCGTCGTCGTCGTCCGTCCGTTCACATTTTCCTACAAACAACTTCTCCTCCTACACCAATTAACCAAATTCAAAATAATTTTACAGGAATGTTCCTTGGGTGGATCTCTTTCAAACTTGTTCAAAAAATTCTATTCCATGCAAAACTTTGGCTGCCATGGCAACAAAAAAGGGGAAATTAACCAAAACTTAAAAAATCTTCTTGTCTGAAAGTAGAAGGCCCATGCCTTTGATATTTGGTATGTAGCATCATCTAGTGAACCTCTACCAAGATTGTTCAAATTATAGCCCTGGGGTAAAAAATGACCCCTCCCCGGGGGTCACTTGTTTTACATAGACTCATATAGGGGAAAAACTTAAAAAAACTTTTTGTCTAAAAGTAGAGGGCCAAGGCCTTTGATATTGGGTATGTAGCATCATCTAGTGGACCTTTACAAAGAGTGTTCAAATTATAGCCCTGGGGTCTATTGTTTTACATAGACTCATATATAGAGAAAAAACTTAAAAAAACTTCTTGTCTAAAAGTAGACGCCCCAGGCCTTTGATATTTGGTATGTAGCATCATCTAGTGGACCTCTACCAAGATTGTTCAAATTATAGCCATGGGGTCACTTTTTTTTCATAGACTCATATAGGGGAAAGAACACTGAAAACTTTTTAAGTTTGATTAAATCAGGTGAGCGATATAGGACCATCATGGTCCTCTTGTTGAAAACATAGTGACAAAAGAAGAAATTTCTCCATTTGCCACAATGTTTTCCACTTTTAGTCATAGGTTATCCATTCAATTATAGAGATTTTCTACTTTTTGACAAAATACGTTCAAAGTCGTCTGCTGCAGAATTGTCGTATGAGGGAAAAGGTTAATATTGAGCAATGTCAACTATGTTTTCACAAATTATCTGCTGCAGAGGTGAAGGAATATATTTATATGGTTTTTTTACTCAGTACAGACCCGTGATAAAAAGTTTGCAGAAATAATGATGAATAAGATGGGTCAATAAATAGACAATCTTTCTTAATTATTATTGACAGTTAATTATTTCCTTTTCTCGTTATAGGCTGCCTTAGGACATTTCTATTAGCTTTCTTGTTTGTCACTATGTGGTTCTCATGTGTTATCACATTTATTTACCTTATAAGATATTTTAACCCTTTCCCAAATACTGATGTCAGAGTCTGTAGAAGATACCTTTTGAAAAAAGTATGGCTAAAGGAGAAATTGCTCATCATGAGCAATTTCGATCTCCTTTTGTCTCAAATTATTTGAACTTTTTCAATTGTTATATACATTCATTTAAATAGATTTGCCACCTTTTTGTCTTGATATTTCAAAGTTGTCTGCTGCAGAATTATTGTGGGATAAAGATTAAAGAGACGTCATCATGAGCAATTGCTCTTTTTGCCACACTATTTTCGTAAGTCGTCTGCTGCAGAGGCGTCAGAAGGCGTCTATATGTGGGAAAGAGTTAATTGTAAACAAGTATTTTCGTTGCGACTGTTTATAATTCAAGACCCGCAAAGGTCTGTATAATGCATACGGTGTGACTGAAATGTTGCATGTCCCAGAATTGGTGTTGTTCATTTTCTTTTTTAAGTGAAATAATTGCACAGGAGCGAAACTGTTTAAAATGATGCAAGCCCTAATGAGGTAGAATTCATCTTTTAATTTTGGCTGTCACTATAGCACCAGCTGGTCTGAGGGATGAGTTGAAATTACTTGTGAAAGATGAGCTCTTTAACATTTTCCCGCATATAGACACTTTCTGATGCCTCTGCAGAAGACGACTTTTGAAAAACACTGTGGCAAAGGAAAAAATTGCTCATGATGAGCAATATCACCATTTGCCACAATGTTTACATCTCTATTTAATAATTAAACTGTCATTAATGGAGATTTTAATTCACATTTTTGAAAAGATGTTTCAAAGTCGTCTGCTGCAGATCTATTGTATGTGGGAAAGGGTTAAGGATCAATAAAATGGTAATTTTACCATGTAGGGATTTACCCAGAGATCCAGATGACAGAAGTATTTCATTCTTTTAACCCTTTCCCTCATATAGATGCTTTCTGACGCCTCTGCAGCAGACGGCTTTTTTGAAAACAAAGTGACAAAAGAAGAAATTGCACAAAACGTGCAATTTCTCCTTTTGCCACAATGTTTTCCACTTTTTGTCATAGGTTATCCATTCAATTATGGAGATTTTCTATGTTTTGACAAAATACGTTCGAAGTCGTCTGCTGCAGAATTGGCGTATGAGGGAAAGGGTTAACTCTTTTCCCTCATGAAGGCACATTCTGACTTCTGCAGCAGACAACTTTTGAAAACAATGTCGCAAAATGAGAAAATGCTCATCATGAGCAGTTTCTCCCTTTTGCGACAATGTTTTAAACTCTTTTGTGTGATTGTAATTTCGTCAAATGAGATTTTTCAATATCTTGGCCTGGATGTTGAAGTTGTCTGCTGCACACTAGTTGAATGTCAAATCAGTGTTTTGTCTTGCAAACCTGTGAAGTGGGTATATACCTAAAAGGGTTGTTTTGAAATATTCTTTTGATTACCCACAATATATGATTGTATTGTGTAATATGTAGTGTTTTGAGAAGCCTGCTTTGTCTGATATATCAAGAGGAAAATGTAACATCTGGATGCTAGGATGTAGCAATTGGTAGGCACTTAGGGATTACTTTTTTTTTTGTCCCGCGTCTGTCCGTCCATCTGTCCGTCCTGGTGAGAGAGTACTTGTAGGGTTTTCTCTTTCCTATAGCTCACCCACCACCCTTATAAAGACACTTAGATAAAAAAAAAAAAATGTTTTATAACGGGTATCTTATTTGCATATTAATGCTATTCATTCATTACGTCCGTGTGTCTGTCTGTCTGTCCATCACACTTTTTCGTTACACTTTTTTGTCACACTTTCAATGAGCAGGTGCAGGTGACACACATGCTCTGCGGAGCACTCCATTCTAGTTTACAACAAATTGGAAAAGAATAATTATAATGATCCATTCTATCCTACAATGCATTTTAAACTCTTGTCACAATACTGCATGATGCAAGAAAGGATTTATTAACCCTTTCCCTCGTACGACAGTTCTGCAGCGGACGACTTTGAACGTATTTTGTCAAAAAATAGAAAATCTCTATAATTGAATGGATAACCTGTGACTAAAAGTGGAAAACATTATGACAAAAGGAGAAATTGCACGTTTTGTGCAATTTCTTCTTTTGTTACTATGTTTTCAAAAAGCCGTCTGCTGCAGAGGCCTCAGAAAGCGTCTATATGAGGGAAAGGGTTAAGGAACACAGTCATCAATGGTATATGTAAACTGGCCATCGTAACATAACATAAATAACTGTTGAAAACAGCATTCTTCTTTCCCTCATATAGACGCTCTGAAGACTTTGCCCTAGACGGCTTTTTAAAACATTGTGACAAGAGAGAGAATTGCTCAAAAGGAGCAAATTCTCCTTTTGCTACAATATTTTCAACTTTTTTCAGGAATCATTCCATGTTTTTGCATAGATATGTTTTCCAAGTTGTCTGCTGCAGATTTGCTGTTTGTGGGAAAGGGTTAAAACCCGATAAATCAATTCCACATACAGACCTGATGTTGACACCTGCAGCAGAAGACTTTAATCCTTTACCTCATACGACAATTCTGCAGCAGACGACTTTAAATATATTTTGTCAAAAAATAGAAAATCTCTATAATTAAATGTATAACCTATGACTATTAGTGGAAAACATTGTGGCAAAAAGAGAAATTGCTCGTTTTGAGCAATTTCTTCTTTTGTCACTATGTTTTCAAAAAGCCGTCTGCTGCAGAGGCATCATAAAGCGTCTAATTGAGGGAAAGGGTTAAAACATTGTGAACAATTTCTTCTGTTGTCGCATTATTCTTCCAACTCAGTTCAATGATTATACTTTCATTTATAAAAGATATTTCATATTTTTGCCTAGATATTTTCCAATTTGTCTGCTGCAGATGGGTTGCATGTGGGAAAGGATTAAACACATACAACAAATCTGCTGCAGCCGACTTTAAAAACATCTACACAAAAGTATGGAAAATCTCTTTTACTGGATGTAGTTATTGCATAGATGGAAATATTGTGACAAAAGGACAAATTACTCATTATGCGCAGTTTCCTCATTAGTCACAATGTTCTAAAAAATTATATGCTTCTGAAGCATCAAAATCCTTCTGCAAGTGAGAAATGGTTAAACACTCCTACATTAATACTAGAGAACCGAGAACAAGCAGTTTCATGCACAATAAGAGTTAGTCATTGACTGTATTTCCATTGATTTTGGTGTCCCAGTGCGTTCAGGTAATGACATGTTTACGGCCTGCAGTTATATATAATGTACAGGCTACCCTTATATGGATTTGGAGAGAGCTTTGTTAACCCTTTTCCATAGAGAGATGCTTTCCGACGCCTCTGCAGCAGACGACTTATGAAAACATTGTGGCAAATGGTGAAATTGCTCATGATGAGCAATTTCGCCATTTGTCACAATGTTTTCAACTCTATTCAATATTTATACTTTCATCTGTACATATTTTCCCTAGTTTTTGGCCGGATTGCTCTAGCAATTCCGGTCTACAGATTGGCTCTGTCCATCCGTCCGTACGTCTGTCTGTCCGTCAACATTTTGGTTAAAGTTTCAGGTTGAGGCAAAATCTCAGCACTGGAAAGGGTCACAAACTTGAAACTTTGCCTGAAGGTAACATGTAACAAGTTCTATTGATTTCTATGGTTACTTTGACCTTGACCTTGGTTTGTCGATTTTCAAGATCAAATTGCCGACAATCCGGCCTTACCATCTTCAGCGGTTTCTTGTTCCTATAATTATGCTTTTGAAGTTGTCTGCTGTAGTTGTCAATCCTTTCCCACATTCAACAAATATGCAGCAGATGACTTTGAAAACATATTGGAAAAAGTGTGGAAAGTATCTATGCATGAATGTACATGTAGTTAACTGTTATTGAATCGAGATGAAAACATTGTAGCAAAAGGTGAAAATGTTCCTGTAATTATAAGTATTTTTTCCGTATTAATCCACTATGTCTTTCAAAAGAATGCAAGCGTTAAAACTGTCTGAAGATTAGTAACTTAATAAAACGTTCAATTCCATGAATTTGAGTTTTATTTTATAACACTATTGTGAATATTGTGGGATCTGTTACTTAAGTTATACAATAAGGCTGTTGTAAAGTTGTATTTATATATACACAGCATCTTTGAAACCATATATAAGTCCTATTTAACGCTTTAACCTGCATCAGATGACTTTGAAATCATCTGTTACAACACATTTCAAAGCTGAGATCTCTATATATTACTACAGAATAATTATTAAGTTGAAAGCATTGGTGCACTAATGGAGAAATTTCCAGTTATGTGCAATTTCTCCTTTTGTCATTATGTCTTCTGCTACATACGCGTCAAAATGTGTCTGCAATTGGTAAAAGGTTACAGATAACTTAATGTTCTAAAACTTCAATAATAATATCACTTTGTTATATATCTTTTTCTTATAGAAGTTTGACCTGATCCAGTGAGTGCACATGTTATAAGATTGTGTCCCCCGCCAGTTTTCTGAACTATGATTAATGATGAGTTGTTGTAGACTGTTTGATGTAACATAATTATGTAAATCAATTCTGACAATTTCTTCAGCTTTGTCAAAGCCCATGTCTGGTATATCTCCAAGGTCTCGCGCTTAAATTTAACCCTTTCTCACATATAGACTCTGCAGCAGACGGCTTTTTGAAAACATAGTGACAAAAGAAGAAATTGCACAAAACGTGCAATTTCTCCTTTTGCCACAATGTTTTCCACTTTTTGTCATAGGTTATCCATTCAATTATGGAGATTTTCTATGTTTTGACAAAAAACGTTCAAAGTCGTTTGCTGCAGAATTGTTGTATGATGGAAAGGGTTAAATTTAACCCTTTCCCACATATAGACGCTTTCTGACACCTCTGCAGCAAAGGACTTTTGAAATCACTCTGGCCAAAGAGGAGAAAATGCAAAGCTGGATGAGTCAATTTTAAAATTCAGCATTGAAAGGGCTAACCCTTTTCCTCATATAGACGCTTTCTGACGCCTCTGCAGCAGAGGGCTTTTTGAAAACATAGTAACTAAAGAAGTAATTGCACAAAACGTGCTCCTTTTGCCACAATGTTTTCCACTTTTTGTCATAGGTTATCCATTCAATTATGGAGATTTTCTATTTTTTGACAAAATATGTTTAAAGCCGTCTGCTTCAGAATTGCCGTATGAGGGAAAGGGTTAAGTTCAGAAACACAGGGTATAAGACATTGAGAGCTTCAGATATCCATGTCAACTGTTTATGTGATAGGATGTTTCTCAAAGTTGTTTGCTGGAAGCAAATTTCTCCTTTTCACAAAATATTTTCAACTCTTTTGTTTAAATCATAGAAAGTTTTAGGCAGTTTCTTAACACTTTCACGCATACTACAAATCTGCAGTGATCGACTTAGAAAATGACTAGGCAAAAAATGTGGAAAATCTGTAAAAAGGAAAGTTTAATTATCGACTATACTGTTGAAAACAAGGTGGCAAAAGATGGTCAAAATGTGTCTGAGTTCGGAGAGGGTTAATAATTTGGTTATCATTGAAGATAGCATGTTGTGTTGACTGCCTGTAAGCCAGGATGATACTTAATGTTCACTTCTCCGTCAATTATGTTTATCAGCCTGTCTATCGGTCATACAACATTATATCAGCAGGCTTAAATGTAAACATCCATGCAAACATATTGAAAATCTCTGTGAATGAAGGTTATGACTTACTAAAAAAAGTTGAAAGCGGCAAAAGCAGAAATATGAGCAACTTTTTCTTTAGTCACAGTGTTTTGAAGTTACCTGCAGTAAATATATCAAAGTGTCTTAGTTCACCATAGCACAAAGTGCTCACAGTGAGTTTTTGTGATCGCCTTTTGTCTGGCGTTCGTCGTCAACATTTGGCATCATCTTCATGAACATTTATTTTATCAGAACATACCTCTCCATCAAATCTAGGCCAAGTTCAAACTGGGTCATCTGGGGTCACAAACAAGGTCACTGGATCAAATTAAAGGAAAATCTTGTTAACAGTCGGGAAGCCACATTTTTGGCTTAAGCATGTTGAAACTTTGTCAGAATATTTGTCTTGATAATATGTAGGCTAACTTTGAATATGGGTCTGGTCAGGTCAAAAACTAGGTTACTAGGCCATATTGTAGAAAAATCTTGTTAACACTTTAGAGATCGCATTTTGTACTTGATCAGCTTGAAACTTTGTCAGAAAGTTTGTCTTGATGATATCTAGCCTCAGTCTAGGCCAAGTTTGAAGATAGGTCATATCAGGTCAAAAACTATGTCACTAGGCCAAATTGAAGAACTATTTTGTTAACACTCTGGAAGCCGCATTTTTGGCTTGAGCATGTTGAAACTTTGGCAGAATATTTGCTTTGATGATATGAAATATGGGTCAGGTCAGGTCAAAAAGTAGGTCACTAGGCCAAATTGTAGAACAATCTTGTTAACACTATAGAGATCGCATTTTGACTTGAGCAGCTTGAAATTTGGTCAGAAATTTTGTATTAATGATATTGCCATTGGCGCTGGCATAAATAGCCCACTCTCAGGTGCGCGATCCAGGTCCTCATGGCCCTCTTGTTTTATATGGGAAAGGGTTAACCCTTTACCATATACACACAACTTTTGAAAACATTGTGGCAATTGGAGAAATTGCTTATGATGAGCAATTTCTCCATTTGCCATAACATTTTCAACTCTTTTTGATAATCATACTTTCGTTTAAAGAGATTTTCTATATTTTTGCAGGTATGTTTTCAAAGTTGTCTGCTGCAGATTTGTTGTATGTGGGAAAGGGTTAAAGATATTCATTATTGGAAGGCTTCCCTTGGAACATTCACTTGTTACACTCCAGGTTGCTTCATTGGCGCATTGGACCATATAGATCGTTGCATTGTAACTGCATTGATTTTATAGATCTGAAACTCCTATTGTTCACTGTCCCACCTAGAACTACAATAACTCTTTCTTTCAGGGATTAATCCACTTGCTGTTGATGCTACATAACTATATATGGACTCTTCTGTGTTAACCCTTTCCCTCATACGACAATTCTGCAGCAGACGACTTTGAACGTAGTTTGTCAAAAAATAGAAAATCTCTATAATTGAATGGATAACCTATGACAAAAAGTGGAAAACATTGTGGCAAAAGGAGAAATTGCTCATTTTGAGCAATTTCTTCTTTTGTCACTAGGTTTTCAAAAAGCTGTCTGCTGCAGAGGCGTCAGAAGGAAAGGGTTAACCCTTTTCCACATACAGAAGCTTTCTGAAGCCATAATGCAGCAGACAACTTTATTAAATGATCAAATATCATTTTCATTTATAGAGGTTTTGTTGTATGAAGGTTAACCTTTCCCTCATATAGACGCTTTCTGACACCTCTGCAGCAGACGGCTTTTTGAAAACATAGTGACAAAAGAAGAAATTGCACAAAACGTGCAATTTTCTCCTTTTGTCACAATGTTTTTTCACTTTTTGTCATAGGTTATCCATTCAATTATGGAGATTTTCTATTTTTCTATGTTTTGACAAAATACATTCAAAGTTGTCTGCTGCAGAATTGTCATATGAGGTTTCGGGTTAACCCTTTCATTTGCATTTTTACGCATCTGCTGCTTATGACTTTTGTAAACATTGTGTTAAAAGGAAAAACTGCACATAATTTTTAACTCTGTTCATTAATTACACTTTCATTTTATAGAGATCTTAGCATAGACATTTTCCAGATTGTCTGCTGCCAGATGTGGCATATGCTGGACAACTGAAACTCCTATTGTTTTGCAGACTGAGTTATTAAGTTTGTTAGACTGTATCAAATTGAACATTTATAGAGAAGAAAAGTGAATCCAGACAAAGTTGTTGAAAATAAAGTGTACTGTGGGAAAAGTAATTTAGTATTACTGTATTGCAGTGATCGAACCCTGAATTCTCCTATTCTCCAAGCAGATGCTGTAGCCACTACACAAAGTCTTAATTATAGCCGAGTGCATGGTAAACAACCTCAGAATATGCAAAGCAATTAGTTTGCATTTTCTGGTGTTGTTTAAACTCGCACTAAGCTATATAGCCATTTGGCGCGCGAAAAACACAAGTCTTGCAAGTTACATGAGGTGTAATATAATGTAAAGGCGTGAAAATAAAGGGAGCTTGTTAACCCTTTCCCTCATACGACAATTCTGCAGCAGATGACTTTGAACATATTTTGTCAAATAATGGGAAATCTCTATAATTGAATGGATAACCTATGACTAAGAGTGGAAAACATTGTGACAAAAGGAGAAATTGCACGTTTTGTGCAATTTCTTCTTTTGTCACTATGTTTTCAAAAAGCCGTCTGCTGCAGAGGCGTCAGAAAGCGTCTATATGAGGGAGCTTGTTAATTACAGTATAGATCATTATCTTCCTCAATCAATGGCTGGCATGATAATTAAGTAGTAAAATGTATGTCACCTCCAGTATTTTTGTCACGTTTTCCCAGAACTCAAGATTGGCGCGATACAGATGTAATTATTTCTCCTTTCAAGGCAAATACAAAAATGAGACTTCAACTGTTTTCTAGATGTTTTTAAACCTTTCCCACATACAGCAAAACTGCGGCAGCTAAGCGACTTTGAAAATATCTAGTTTCAAATAGTCTTTATTCAATATTTATTGAATCGGGTTGAAAACATTGTAGTAAAATGGGAAATTGCTCAACATGAGCAATTTCCCCTTTTCCCACAATGTTTAAATGGTGTCTACTTCTGGTCTACTTCCGATCTGCAAGTAGAAAAGGTTTAACCCTTTCCCTCATATAGACACTTTCTGACGCCTCTGCAGCAGACGGCTTTTTGAAAACATTATAAGTGACCAAAGAAGAAATTGCTCAAAATGAGCAATTTCTCCTTTTGTCACAATGTTTTTCTACTTTTAGTCATAGGTTATCCATTCAATTATAGAGATTTTCTATTTTTTGACAAAATATGTTCAAAGTCGTCTGCTGCAGAATTTTTGTATGAGGGAAAGGGTTAAAGAGCGTAGTAAACTGGTCTCTTACATACAACATCTTTGCACAAACGTGGGAACTCTTTATAAATCAAAATGTAAAAACATTCTATCAAGAGGAGAAATTGTTTGTTTTGAGCATTTTCTCCTGTTCACGTGTTGTTACATTGTTTTCAATCGTTTTCTGCTGCAGAGGTGTCCGAGTTTAACCTGAAATAGATAAATACTAGGAACATATATCTGCCTAAGTGAGGGAATGAATGACAATGTTGAAAACAGAGTTAAACCTGAAATAGATGAATACTATAGGGATATATATCTCCCTTAGTGAGGAAATGAAAGATAGATGATTACATAGCATGAAGATGAGCTCTGTTCTATTACTTCTCGTTATCTGTCTGGGTGCCGTAATTGAAGAGAAACACGCCATTTCTGTGTCATTTCAACTTGAGGTTTTATTTTGTCCTTGTTTGTACACAAAATGTGCACTCTTGTCTTCAGTAAGGGGGGAGTAGTAAGGTCTTAACCCTTTCCCTCATATAGACGCTTTCTGATGCCTCTGCAGCAGACGGCTTTTTGAAAACATAGTGACAAAAGAAGAAATTGCTCAAAACGAGCAATTTTTCCTTTTGTCACAATGTTTTCAACTTTTAGTCATAGGTTATCCATTCAATGATAGAGATTTTCCATTTTTTGACAAAATATGTTTACAAGGGGGAAAGGGGTAATAACTGTATATATCTGGCGGCACAATATGTACAGTATTTGAACCCAACATTAGTGCTCATACCAATTCTATTAGGGGTTAACCCTTTCCTTCATACGACAATTCTGCAGCAGACGACTTTGAACGTATTTTGTCAAAAAATAGAAAATCTCCATAATTGAATGGATAACCTATGACAAAAAGTGGAAAACATTGTGGCAAAAGGAGAAATTGCACATTTTGTGCAATTTCTTCTTTTGTCACTATGTTTTCAAAAAGCTGTCTACTGCAGAGGCGTCAGAAAGCGTCTATATGAGGGAAAGGGTTAAGGGTCCAAAGGGATAAGTAATGCTTTTCAGCAGATTCTTAAAAACTTCAATGACTTATTTGCGAGCATTCACTGCAGTGCAAGATCAGCAAGCACATCTTAGTAGTCTGATCTTGCACTTAACTGTTCACATAAAAGTCATGAAAGGTTTCAAGAAACTGCTGTAAGAAGTACCATCCATTTGGGATCAAATGCTTTACAGTTTGTATGTTTTCGTATAGAGCGGCTCTTACATTTTTGTTTCTCTTAACCCTTTCCCTCATATAGACGCTAAAAATTCTGATGCCTCTGCAGCAGACAGCTTTTTGAAAACATAGCGACAAAAGAAGAAAATTTGCTCAAAACAAGCAATTTCTCCTTTTGCCACAATGTTTTCTACTTTTAATCATAGGTTATCCATTCAATTATAGAGATTTTCTATTTTTAGACAAAATATGTTCAAAGTCCTCTGCTGCAGATTTGTTGTATGAGGGAAACAGTTAAATAATATTTCTAGATCATTGAATGAGAATTATACCATATACAAACATCTTTGACAGTTTGATTATTGAGAAATTACATGGAATGTCAGAAATGAATGTTGTTTGTACATAGAAGGAAGCCAAAAACCAATTTACTATGTGAACTTTTTTCTCCCTTAACCTTATATGACAATTCTGCAGCAGACGACTTTGAACATGTTTTGTTAAAAATTGGAAAATCACCATAATTGAATGGATATGACTAAAAGTGGAAAACATTGTGGCAAAAGGAGAAATTGCACGTTTTGTGCAATTTCTTCTTTTGTCGCTATGTTTTCTAATAGCCGTCTGCTGCATAGGCGTCAGAAAGCGTCCTATATGAGGGAAAGGGTTAACAAGAGCTCTTTTTTGGTCTTAATCCTTTCCCAGCTGCAGACGCATATTGACGCAATAGCATCAGACGTCTTTTGAAAACATTGTGGCCAAAGGTGAAATTGCTCATGATGAGCAATTATCTCCTTTGGCCACACTGTTTTCAACTTTATTTAAAAATTAATCTATCTTTTATGGAGATTTTTCAGGTTTTTGTCACTTACGTTTTCAAAGTTGTCTGCTGCAAGTTTGTTGTATGTGGGAAAGGGTTAACCTGTTCCCACTTGCAGATGCATTTTGACATGTCTGTTGCACAAAATGTTTATTTGATAATTATTTTTTTCACTTATTGAGATTTTCCATATTTTAGCCTGGATGTTCTAAAAGTCGCCTGCTGTAGATTTAGTGTATGTGGGAAAGGGTTAAATCTTTTTTTGAACTCTTGACAAGTTTACTTCTTCTTTTCTAGGCCAATGCTTTATTGATATGATATTTCACTGTTCCAAAACGGAGAAAAAATGAAAACCATTACCTAAATTAAGGAATAGTGCTGATAATACTTGTATGCCAGACTGTGATAGTCCAGTCTGTAATGAAAAGAGGGAATCCCCCCCCCCCCCCATGGGATTTTGAACGGGGCATCCCAGGTTTGATCCCAAGTCCCAGCAGTCAAGGTGATTCATCAGTGCCTTTTGGCAAGGCACTTTTCCTAACTTGTACTGGTTTGTTTACCCCAAAATAATGAATAAATGAACTGTCGCCATGATAATATAGCTGAAATAATGTTGAAAATGGTGTAAAACTGTTATTAAACCTAATTAAGCAGTAAAGACGAGGGCTATAGATCCAGGCATGTGAGTTTGTACCTCTGGCTAAGCCGTTCATTGTTTTCGGACAATCGGTGACTAACTATTTGGTTTTATTTACCCTCGCCATGCAGAATTAACTATTTGGCGAGCAAAAAAGTCAGGTTCAATCGGTGACAAGCGTCATTCATCTTATATACAAACAGTCTATGTGGAAAGGTATCCTGGGAAGACTGTTGTGTTGAGTACAGGTCCGATAAAGGCAGGGAATTTATGCTGTGTGAACTGGCCACAGTCATATTACTGAACTTCCATTGAAAACAGCATTAAACTCCAATCAATCAATTCATATGTGTATGTACAGTACCTGAAATATAAAATGTTATGGAGAAAAAAATGGCATTCTCATTACAAGTAATAGCCTTTTGTTCCCTCAATGTTACTTATATAATATTGTCTGCTAGGGGGAAAGGAATATCAAGACTGACTTATAAAGGCTAGATGGTAAGTGTAACAGAAGTCGACAATTTCATTGCATCGTGCAGCCCTGAAATCAATTTACTGTGTTTTCTTGGGGCGCTCAGTTCCCCGTTTTTTTCCTCCTAAAATGTTTTTCACCAAAGTTCAGCGTTTTTTCACTTAAGAAATTTGAAATCACTGCCAAACACTATCTATTCATGAGAGTTCGACCCTTTCCCTCTTGCAGTCAAATTTCAATCCATCGATCTGTCGGCACAGAACTTTTGAAAATATTGTAGTAAAAGAAGAAATTGCTCGTAACGTCTCAGCAATTTCTCCATTTACCACAATGTTTTCATCTCTATTCAATATTTCTATCATTAATTGAAGAGGATTTCCTCATTTTTCTTAAACATTTCCAAAGTCGTCTCCTGCAGTTTTAGTTGTATTGTACTAGTTTGTGACGCTTTGTAGATGGGAATTCAAAGTGAACATGAAATAATGCTACATTTTAATATATTCTACATTCCTTACTGTTCATGGATTTGCATTGTCATATTCCAATTTTTAGCTCGTCTGTTTTTCAAAGAAAAAAAGTCTGGGTATTCTGATACCCTTTGCATCAGCGTCGTTGTTGTCGTCTGCGTTGTCCAAAATTTAACCTTACCTCATAACTCAAAAACAGCTCAACATTTTCAAATAAAACTTGGTGCACATGTATACATAATCTATATACCTAGTCACATAACTCTAGCTTTAATAATTATTCAGTAATGCCCCTTTTTCACCTTAGAAAAAGACAGACGAGCATTGGCATCTGCTAGCGGCTTTAGTTTATTGTATCTTTTCCCTTTCTCACATACAACAAATCGGCAGATGAGGACTTTGATAATATCTAGGCAAAAACATAGCACATCAGTCTCCTATAAATAAATAGTTAACTATCGGATAGAGTTGAAAACATTGTGGCAAAAGATGATATGTCAATACAAACCTGGAGGTGGGAAAGGGTTAGGTAACTTCTTTTTATATTGGATAATCAGTAATGCAGTAATACTTGTTACTCTTTCCCATATAAATAAATCTGCAGCAGGCTTTGAAACATTAAGAATGAAATTTAAATTGTTGAATAGAGTTGAAAACATTGTGTCAAAAAGAGAAAATGAATGTCGTCTGGTGTTAAAAAGGTGTTTGCGGAAAAGGCAGATTTAGAGAAAGCAGTTCCAGTAGAAAGCCTATTGATATATAACTAATCACCTTATCTGACCAGAGGCACATTTCTCTGGCCATTTTCATTACTTTGATTCTCGTCTCCCAAATTGACACTCTATCCTTGAAATAGAATAAACTAATTTGCTTTAGTCCTTGTTAGAGATTTTGTCTGTTTCGCAAAGTATTTGCTACGTAAATAATATAAACCACCTCGTTGATGAAGAGCGCCTTTCTCGAGGTCATACCAAAAGCTGTAAAATTGGAAGTATTGAGCAGAGATCCAGATATCGAGGAGTATTGAGCTCTTTTCCCCACAATTTCTCTCTTATTATTAAAGCAAACCCTATGTTGTTGGTACTCAAAAGAGTCATCTTACTGAGACGATTCTTTTGAGTACCCACAACATAGGGTTAGAGGGTCGAATAAGGATTTGAGAACATGCAAAACGAGGGCCTCATCTAGAGCTCTGATTGAGTTATCTCCTTGTGACTCATTGTTGCCTCAATAGTATTATGCCTGATGCCTGTATAAAACTTACCAGGAGCGCTGGTAATATTCCCGGGAAATGCGGTCATATAATTTAAATGTTGAAAGTGAAGTAAAGACACTATTCAAAGCCTGTCCATGGATAAAAGGTACAAGTTGATTTTTTTGAGAAAGTGCAGTGCATTCATCCGGATCTCCACTGATCACATTTTATTTACATAAGTTTGTTAGAAGCTTCTGTTAACTTATGTAAATTCTAGTAAGACTGAGCAGATGTATTACTAATAGGCTGATCCGAACCTATGTTGTTCAGAAATACCATTTTGTACCTTTTCCTATGCACTTACTCATATCATCACCAGCCTCCAGAGGGAGACACTTAGGGATCACTGTCTGTCTGTCCATCCATCCGTTCATCCATCATACTTTTGAATTTGGTTCTAGTTATTTGCAGGCAACATGATTTTGTTACTTAACCCTTTCCCTCATACGACAATTCTGCAGCAGACGACTTTGAACATATTTTGTCAAATAATGGAAAATCTCTATAATTGAATGGATAACCTATGACTAAAAGTGGAAAACATTGTGACAAAAGGAGAAATTGCACGTTTTTTGCAATTTCTTCTTTTGTCACTATGTTTTCAAAAAGCCGTCTGCTGCAGAGGCAAAGTCTTTATACTTTACTACATCCTTGATACTGTGCAGGCTGATCTGGGTCAATACAATAAGCAGAGTCCATAATGTTGGTTTTCTCGTTGAACATGTGTTCCTTGGAACAACATTGTATGTATACACACATGTTAACAAACGTTACTTATGTTCTTTACTCTCTTTCCAGGAAATTTAAAGAACACAGCAGCAGTGAGTTACGCAAATCGTTACAACTTCATACTAAAGGTGGTAGCGAGAGATTGTGGTGGTATGCTGTCAGCGCCTGCTTTTGTCAACATCAAAATAAAAGAAACCTGCAAAAATGGATGGAAAGGTAGGTACATTTCTGGTTGTCCTCAAATATATGTTTAAACTTTCCCAAATACAGATGCCTTGATATAATGGGAATACTGTAGAAAAGGCACACAACTTTATTAACCCTTTCTCTCATATAGACGCTTTCAGATGCCTCTGCAGCACACGTTTTTTTTTCAAAAAACATAGTGACAAAAGAAGAAATTGCTCAAAACAAGCAATTTCTCCTTTTGCCACAATGTTTTCCAGTTTTAGTCATAGGTTATCCATTCAATTTACGAGATTTTCTATGTTTTGACAAAATATGTTCAAAGTCGTCTGCTGCAGAATTGTCGTATGAGGGAAAGGGTTAAACAACAATTTAATTAATCCTACCCCACATGTTGACGCATCTGTAGCAGACAACTTTTGAAACATTATGGCAAAGGAGAAATTGCTCTTAACCCTTTCCCTCATACGGCAATTCTGCAGCAAACGACTTTGAACGTATTTTGTCAAAAAGAATAAAATCTCCATAATTGAATGGATAACCTATGACTAAAAGTGGAAAACATTGTGGCAAAAGCAGAAATTGCACGTTTTGTGCAATTAATTCTTTTGTAACTATGTTTTCTAAAAGCCGTCTGCTGCAGAGGCATCCGAAAGCGTTTATATGAGGGAAAGGGTTAATTTCCTTTTTTTAATAGTTAATCTTTTATATAATATAGAGATTTTTGTCTAAATGCTTTTAAAGTCATTTGCTGCAGATTTGTTGCATAATTAAAAGGGTAAAATGAAAAGACTATTTGTTTGTAAGGTTTTTTTTGTGCCTCTGTGAATAACATGTAGAAAGATCTGGGTTTTTTTCACCAATAACAGCATCCAATAAATAGGGACTGGTGACTAATTAGAGGCGATTTTCTGTAATTTAATTATTGGGCTGTGACACAATAATTAGTACACAATACCTCTTTGATTCTCTAGATAATGGTACATAACTGATGGAGTCATTATTCAGTGTGAGTCACGTCACATGAACGATGACCTTTTAAGGATGTAGAAACCAGCGAATACCGAGATCAGCCTGCGCCACCACACAGTCTGATCAGGGTCCTCACTGTTTGCCACATAGTGATACTAGCAAGTTTGATGTATTCTGCATCAGGGTTCTGACCCAAAATAAGACTTAATGTGCAATCTGCTTAACCCTTTCCCTCATATAGACGCTTTCTGACGCCTCTGCAGCAGAAGGCTTTTTGAAAACATAGTGACAAAAGAAGAAATTGCACAAAACGTGCAATTTCTGCTTTTGCCACAATGTTTTCCACTTTTTGTCATTGGTTATCCATTCAATTATGGAGATTTTCTATGTTTTGACAAAATACGTTCAAAGTCGTCTGCTGCAGAATGGTCGTATGAGGGAAAGGGTTAATATGTTCTTTGTTTAGCGTTCTAAACAGCCTTTGTACCACATTATCTCCCTTACAAATCAATTAGTCCTTTCCAACATACAACAAATCTGCAGCAGACGACATTGAAAACATCTAGTCAAACATCTAGTCAAACATCTAGTCAAACATGTGGATATTCTGTATAAATAGAAGTTCAATGATTGAATAGAGATTAAAACATTGTGGCAAAAGCAGAAATTGCTCATAATGAGCAATTTCTCCTTTTGTCAGCACTATGTTTTCAAATGTCGTCTGCTGCCAAAGTGTAAAATTTGTATACAATTGGGAAAAGTTTGAAGTTCTAGATAAAGCATAAGCGAGCCTTCTGCACCACATTATCTCCCCCTTGTAAATGTGGGAAATGATGTGGGCTTATGATACTCTGTTTGCCTTTTACTCCCTTAGACTAATATATTTGATTGTACATGTATGTATGTTGCTGTGTTTCTTTGCCATATATATTTCATTTTAACTTGTTTGTAAGATGGCCAAAGGCATGTTTTTATGCCGATTGCTAATAAAGTTGAGTTGAGTCTTAATTGACATGTCCAATATAATAGAAATGTTTTTGGTGACACCTTTTTATAGATTGATCATTTTCACATAAAATTGGAAATTTTTACCTCCTTTTCCACAAACAACAAAACAGCAACAGACGACTGTGGAGACATGAGGTTGGCATTGATATGCAAAATCTCCATGAATGTAGAAATTAAGCTGAAAACATTATTTGCAAATGGAAAATTTGCCCATTCTGCCTTTGCCACAATGCTTTCAATAGTCATCTGCTACGGATGCAATGTTAACCCTTTCCCTCATACGACAATTCTGCAGCAGACGACTTTGAACGTATTTTGTCAAAACATAGAAAATCTCCATAATTGAATGGATAACCTATGACAAAAAGTGGAAAACATTGTGGCAAAAGGAGAAATTGCACATTTTGTGCAATTTCTTCTTTTGTCACTATGTTTTCAAAAAGCCGTCTGCTGCAGAGGCGTCAGAAAGCGTCTATATGAGGGAAAGGGTTAACCCTTTTCTTCATATAGACGCATTTTGACACATCTGTAGCAGATGACTTTCGAAAAAATAGTGACAAAAGGAGAAATTGCTCAAAACATGCAATTTCTCCTTTTGCCTCAATGTTTTCTACTTTTTTCAGTCATCAAACTTTCATTAAATTTATAGAGATTTTTTCTGTGTTTTTGCCTAGAAGTTTTCAAAAACGTCTGCTGCAGGTTTTCTGCTTGTGGGAAAGGGTCAAATACATATTCTGCCAAGGCAATTACACTTATTAAGATAAAAAGAAATAAATACCAATTATCGAATCTTTAACTTATTCCGGAATACAGCACATCTGCAGCAGATGACTTCGAAAACACCTATACATAAATTTAGATAAGCATTATAAATATTAGTTCAATTACTAAATAGAGTTGAAAACATTGTGACAAAAGGAGAAATTGCACCTTGTGAACAATTTCTCCTTTTGTCACAATGCTTCCAAAAGTCGTCTGCTGCAAAGAGGCATCAGGAAACGTCTGTATGTTGAAAACATTTTCATGAATTATATATTTCAGCTTTCCCTGAACACGTTGAATACATACCCGGATCAGGAACTCTTGAAATCGCTAGAGGTGCCGAGCTGAAAATCTGTGATGAAGAATGTAAACCAGACCATATCGCCGTACGACTTGAACTCTCGACAAAACATATTGGTAAAGGTTGTGATAGAGACACCTATAGTATACAGTCACAAAGAAAATTGTGTGGTAAGTCCATTAATACCTGTCTCCGCTGCAGATCTCCTAGTGACTTTAAATCCTTTCCCTCATATAGACGCTTTCTGACGCCTCTGCAACAGATGGCTTTTTGAAAACATAGTGACAAAAGAAGAAATTGCACAAAACGTGCAATTTCTCCTTTTGCCACAATGTTTTTCACTTTTCGTCATAGGTTATCCATTCAATTATGGAGATTTTCTATGTTTTGACAAAATACGTTCAAAGTCGTCTGCTGCAGAATTGTCGTATGAGGGAAAGGGTTAATCCTTTCCCTGCCATGTACATCAAAATTGCAGCAGATTATTTTGAAAAATTGTGGCAAAAGGAGAAATTGCTCTTGATTAGCTATGTATGCGTCAAAACTAGTCTCTATGTTGGAAACGGTTAATACAGTAGGAAAAGTAAACATTGCTAAAAAATAATGTTTTCAACTCGTTTTAATGATAAATCTTTCAGTTTTTCAGATGTAAAGCAGATAAATATAAAAGATAAAACATTCATACATATGATATATTCAGACAAGTCTGCTTTGAAAATTATGTGAGGTAAAAACAAAGTTGTCATAATCAAAAGTAGAATCATAATTATTTTACTGTGTAGATAAAACATTTTTGGAAAAGATGAAATCATCTTGTGAAATAAAGACGGCTTCGTATCCCTTACAAACATATAGACGCCTCTGCAGCAGACGACTTTGAAAATGTTGTGGCGAAAGGAAAAAGGTTCTCATAATGAGCTATTTCTTCTTTTACCACAATGTTTTCAATCTTATGCATTAATCTGCCTTTCATTAACTGAGGTTTTCCATAATTTTGCTTAGATTTCTTTTAGGTCGTCTTCGGCAGAATTGATGTGTGTGGGAAAGGGATAAATCATATGTGTGAAATAAAAATAGCTTCTTAAATTATTTGGCACATTCACTCCTAAAAGAGAAGTATGACGAATTGCATTCAACCCGTTACCAAGGTACAATAAACAAAGTTTCCCAAACCTTTTGATTTGACGGTCTCACTCTTGTCAAAATCCAGTACAACATAATGTTTGTTTTCAAATTAGAAATATCTAAGATTAACCTGCGATGTAAGGAAAAGATTCAGACATTTTATATCAGGAATTACGTCTTCATTGATGCAGTTTATCTTCAAGCTCCGAACAACCCTAAAGCTTAACGGATCCGAAACCACAAGAGACTTAAAATTACTGCAATTTGTTAAATTGAGATGAAAATTCCACAAAATTACGCATAATGATCGTTTTCAGAAACCTTTCATTACCCAGTTTGGTTTGGTGGGGGGAAAATAATCCCATCAAGATTTAAAATATTCTTACTTTCTAATTTCCTAAACACATTTGACACTTTCCATTATGAACCATCTTTTGCTTATGGAGAAAAATCTTGAAGGTATTGTCTTATGATTTTCAGTTGAAACCCTAAATTTGCAAGAAGTACTGAGTAAAATCTTAAAGGTACTGTCTTATAATTTTCAGTTGAAAACCTAAATTTGCAAGAAGTACTGAGTAAAGTTGTAAAAAAAAATCATATTTGCTAAAAATAATATTCCAAATAAAAATAATACGTCTTTATTTTGTGGCATAATGTCATTATCATGCTGTTTATGCTGCAATTTTTACTGGTAACCTGGACAAAGCTTTTTTTTGGGCACATATCAATAAAATTAGTTATTCATATGAATTCTATTTCAAATTCTTCTTGCTTTTTTCGATTTGATGACAAGTTTTGAGAAAAAGGCTTAAGCTTTCACTCACAGACATAATGCCAGCAGAAACATGATTTCCTTTGAATAATTATTTGAAAAAGTTTTTTGTGTCTTCTGCCTTGTCAGGGTGAGACAAAGATATAGTTTATGCAAGGGCTCTGTATGTCCATCTGTCTGTCTGTCAAGCTTTCACTTACCGGCATATTGCCAGCAGAAACATGTATTCCTTTGAATTATAATCTAAAAATGAAAATTGTGTGGTCAGTTTTGGCTCCATGATTCTCCTTGTGTTGTCTCCATCCATTTGTCCATTTGCCTGTCTGTCTGTCAAGCTTTCACTGATATTTGCCAACAGATACATGTGTTCAGCGTTGGCTCCATGTTTCTCCATGTGTAGTCTCCATCAATTTGTCTGTCTGTCAAGCTTTCACTGACTGATATTTTGCCAGCAGAAACATGTGTTCTTTTAAATACTCTCTTGTGGTTAACCCTTTCCCACGTACAACAAATCTGCAGCAGACCACTTTGAAAGTATGGAGGCAAGCAAGCAGGTGAAAAATATTTATATATGGAATAACTAGCATATTGAATAGAGTCGAAATCATTGCGGCAAAAGGAGCAATTGCTCATTTTAGCAATTTCTACTTATGCCACAATGTTTCAAAATTCATCTGCTGCAGATTCATCCAAATTGTGACTAAAATATTGTGAAACAGCTTCTTTTTTAACCCTTACCCTCATATATACGCTTTCTGACGCCTCTGCAGCAGACGGCTTTTTGAAAACATAGTGACAAAAGAAGAAATTGCACAAAACGTGCAATTTCTCCTTTTGCCACAATGTTTTCCACTTTTTGTCATAGGTTATCCATTCAATTATGGAGATTTTCTATGTTTCGACAAAATACGTTCAAAGTCGTCTGCTGCAGAATTGTCGTATGAGGGAAAGGGTTAAACCATTCCCACATACAGACTTTTAAAAAACATTGTGGCAAAAGACAAAATTGTTCATGATGATTTCCACTTTATTATATAAACTTTCATTTATAGAGGTAATTACCATATATTTCCCCATTTATTTTCAAAGTCATTTGCTGTCATGGCCTTTGGAGGTTTAATGACATTTTTCACTTCTCCCACATGTTTTCAAAAAATGATAACTGCTAATTTAGGCATCATGTCTTTTCTGAATAGGGGAATACAGTATCACCTTTAAACCCTTTCTCACATAAAGATGCTTTCTGATGCCTCTGCAACGGATGACTTTTGTTAACAATGTGGCAAAAGGAGAAATTGCTGATCATGAGCAATATCTTATTTTGCTACATTATTTTCAACTTTGTTCTATAAAAACACTTTCACTGCTAGACATTTTCTTAAAAAATTCTGAGATGTTTTCAAAAGTGTCTGCAGCAGATTTGTTGTATGTGGGAATTGGTTAGGTATATATATAGTTTTTACTCGAATGACTTCTTTGGAAAAAGATACATTTTATGTCTCTATTTATAAATGCTTCAAGCGCTGAAGTAAATTTGGGTTTTTTCTAACAAATTCCCATTATGTCGTGAAAAACATTAAGGTTTTCCAGAAAATGTCTTTGTCTGCTTCACATATAATTCGGTATTGTAAGTGTTGAATTTCAACAAACCTTAGAAATAATGGTTCTATAAATATCTGTGTACAGCTGTGTCATGCGTTAGGGACCTCTAAACCCTTTCTCACATTCAATAATGTAGGATATTATTATATTGGAAACATCTGGGCAGAAATCATGGAAAGTCTCTTTAAATTAAATGAATGTATGATTATTGGAATGAGTTTAAAAAAACAAAAAAAACATTGTGGCAAAAGAAGAAATTGCTGCAGATGCGTCAAATTTCGTCTTCATATGAAAGAGAGTTAACCCTTTCCCTCATATAGATACTTTCTGACGCCTCTGCAGCAGACAGCTTTTTGAAAACATAGTGACAAAAGAAGAAATTGCACAAAACATGCAATTTCTCCTTTTGCCACAATGTTTTCCGCTTTTTGTCATAGGTTATCCATTCAATTATGGAGATTTTTTATGTTTTGACAAAATACGTTCGAAGTCGTCTGCTGCAGAATTGCTGTATGAGGGAAAGGGTTAAATATCACCTTAGGGGGAGGGAAATCAAGACTTGCAGTACAATATTGTCTAGATGGAACAGAAAATATAGAGAATTTATTTCAGAAAGGGGTTAACCCTTTTCCCATTTGCAGATGGAATTTGACACATCGGCAATTGAAGACTTTTGGAGACATTATGACAAATGGAGAAATTGCTTGTAATGACAATTTTCTCATTTTATTTGTAACAATGTTGTTCAACTGTTTTCAATAAATATGCTTTCATTTAAATAGAGATTTTCCATATTTTTGCAATGATTATTTCAAAGATGTTTTGTATGTTAGAAAAGTCCGGTTAACCTTTCCCGACATGCAACAATCCTGACTTTGAATTTATCTGGTCTAAAGTATGAAAAATGAAATAACATGTAATTATATTAAATAAAGTTAAAAACTTTATTACAGCAAAAAGAGAAATTGCTCATTATGTGCTATTTGTATTTTTGTCATAATGTTTTCAAAATCCGTCTGAGGTAGACGCATTAAAAATCGTCTTCAGGTGGGAAATCATTTTGTGTGTGGGGCCTACTTCAGACCAGACTTGCCTGAAGATGTGGAAAAGCTGTTTAAGTATTTTGGCCAATATTTGATTTGGAACCTCTTCAAATAGGGAACAGATTATAATCTGTGTTGTGTGTAAAAACTTGCACTTGGTTGATCAGTATTATGCATTTCACTCTTTCCAAAATACAACAAATCAGCAGCAGACGATGACTTTAAACCTTTCCCCCATACGACAATTCTGCAGCAGACGACTTTGAACATATTTTGTCAAAAAATAGAAAAGCTCTATAATTGAATGGATAACCTATGACTTAAATTGGAAAACATTATGGCAAAAGGAGAGGGAGGGAGGAGGGAGGGGAGTCAGGGAGGGAGGGAGAGAGGGGGGTCAGGGAGGGAGAGACAGACAGACAGAGACAGAAACAGAGACAGAGAGAGCCCTAAACAAATTGGGAGCATTTACTCCTTTGCCAAAACATACTCAAATGTTGTCTGCTGCAGATGACTAATACTTTTGAAAACATTGTGGCCAAAGGTGAAATAAATTGCTCTTAACCCTTTCCCACCTATAGATACTTTCTGAAGCCTCTGCAACAGACGACTTTTGAAAACATTGTGTCAAAAGAAGAAAGTGCTCAAAACAAGCAATTTCTCCTTTTGCCAGAATATTTTTAACTTTATTCAGTAATTATTCCTTCAGTTGTTAAGATTTTCCATGTTTTGACTAATATGTTTTCAAAGTCTTCTGCTGCAGATTTGTTGTATGTGGGAAAGGGATAATGAGCTTTTTTCTCCTTTTTCAACAATTTTTTGTACTCTATATAAAAATGAATCTCTCATTTATTGAGTTTTTTCATGTATTTGCCAATATACTTTCAAAGTCGTATGCTGCATGTTTGTTGTTTGTGGGAAAGAGTTAACACATTTTGACTAATTAATATACATGTATTTGTTAACAGGGGCCAGTGATGAGAGCATAGACCTGTTACCTGCCCCAACCCTGACCTCAAATTGGACCAATAGTCTACCAACAGATGACGGTCTCGAGGGCGACAAAATCTATGCATTTGATGGTATAACCAACGCTGTGTCCGTACCCGATGGTCATGTAGACCATCATCTAGGCCAACATTTTACCTTGTCGACGTGGATGAAGCATACATATCCCAACACTGTTGTGACGAACCATAAAAAAGGAAACAAGGAACATATCATGTGTATGTCTGATGGAGATGGTATGTTTTCTAATGTTTTTGTTAGCTATACTGTGTGTAGCGATTTTTAAGCTCGTCTGTTTTTCGTCGTAGTCTGCTTCGTCACAAAATTTTAACCTTAACTCAAAAACTGTTCAACATTTTTAAATGAAACTTGGTACTCATGTTCCTAGGAACAATACACATGTCTATATCAAAACACATAACTCTGTGGCTTTAATGATAATTCAGTAATACCCCTTTTTCGAATTAGAAAAAAGCAGACGAGCGTTGGCATTAAATTTTACTTACGCCGCTCTTGTTTATACATGTCATATTGGTCATACTAAAGACAGTAATAATAAGATTAAGTTTATAAACCATGGGAACATTTTAAAAGTGTGTTTAAACGACAAAATTGAATTTCGTGTTTAAGTTTTAAATGAAAGGTTTATGTGTACATCAACATATAAATAGGAAGTACATGTATGAGATATATATATATCAAATCTAGGTCTCGCTAATAATATAATATAATAATAGATAATCATATTGTAGCTGAGTTTAACCCGTTTGAAAACATAGTGACAAAAGAAGAAATTGCACAAAACGTGCAATATGTCCTTTTGCCACAATGTTTTCCACTTTTTGTCATAGGTTATCCATTCAATTATGGAGATTTTCTATGTTTTGACAAAATACGTTCAAAGTAGTCTGCTGCAGAATTGTCGTATGAGGGAAAGGGTTAACCTAATTTATGAAGCCAGGCCAAATTGTCATATAAGCCTGTCCATGTAAGAAGGTACAGCTAGCATGGCCTTTGCAAATGCAGTCAAACTTGTTTAACCCTTTCCCACATACAACAATTCTGCAGCAGACGACTTTGAACATGTTTTGCCAAAAAAAATAGAAAATCTCTATAATTGAATGGATAACCTATGACTGAAAGTGGAAAACATTGCGGCAAAAGGAGAAATTGCACGTTTTGTGCAATCTCTTCTTTTGTCACTATGTTTTCAAATAGCCGTCTGCTGCAGAGGCGTCAGAAAGCGTCTATACGAGGGAAAGGGTTAAGCGGTCACCTCTGTAAACAAGCCATTTTGTATTAACCCTTTCCCTCATACAACAATTCTGCAGCAGACGACCTTGAACATATTTTGTCCAAAATAGAAAATCTCTATAATTGAATGGGTAACCTATGACTAAAAGTTGAAAACATTGTTTGACTGTAGTTAAGATCCAGCCAAACTTGCATATTTGGACAGTCTGATCTAGATCTAAAAAAAAATTCACAAATTACTTATAAAGGCTTTTTGGTAGCTGCTGGTGACTGAACTCACAGGCGATCAGCTTACTCACAAATGCCAATGTGTACCTTTTGCATTGATAGGCTCTTTTATATAAATGAGATGAGTGTAGGTCAAACAGGAGATTTCTAATATCATCATCAAGATTTATCCCTTTCCGAAATACAACAATCTGCGGCAGGCGTCTTTTAAAACATGTAGGCAAAAAAATGGAAAATCTATATAAATGACAGTAGAATAATTCAGTAAATTTGAAAACATTGTGGCAAAAGGAGAATTTCCTCTTGGAGCAATTTCCTCTTTTGCCACACTATTTTCATAAGTCACCTACTGCATATGCTTCAAAATGCGTCCACATATGGGAAAGGGAAATTATTGTGGGTCTTCAATTCTAGCATTTTGTTAGAAATTACATAACTGGTTCTTCTTACTGAAGGCAGATGATTAAGACTCTTGGTACTGTGAACATGCCAGAGAAAACCCTTTTTGCCTGTTGCGGCACCAGCTCAAATTATTTCTCATTGATATTACAGGCATGAACAGACACCATTACGCATGGCTTGTCCATAACACCAAGCTGATTTTTGTCCTGAGACGGGAGAATGACCAGGCCAAAGACATGGAGGTCTTCAAACCCGCGAATGGCGATGGAATATTCCGGAGATCAATGACGGGCAATGGCATCACTATGCCATTATCATGGATTTTCCTGAGGTAATTTTGATTAGATTTCTTGGGGGGGGGGGGGGGGGGGGGGGGGGGGGGGGGGAACAACCATATATGGCTTTTGTGATCAGTGTAGGTCAAGATCAACCTTCACATATGTGCAGTCACATCTGGATCTGCACTGATCGCTAGTTAAAGAAGCATTCATGAAGCCTGATACATACAGTACACATCTAGATCACATAGTGTTGATGAGCACATTGATTTGTTTTCAATGCTTGTCAAAGGTACTCCAAGGTTGATTGTTATTGAGCATTGCTCATGTATTAATCATGTACAGTTCAGGGTTCACTCTCTTCCTAGAAAACTGGAAATGTCCAGGAGAACTTTTCAAGACCCTACACCTTTCCCACTTGTAGACACCTACTGCAGCAGAAAACTTTTTGAAAACGCTGTGACATAATAAGCATTTTCTCCTTTTGTCCCAATGATTTCATCTTGATTTTATAATCATTCTTTCATTTGTGGATATATTAAATATTTTTGTCTAGATGTTTTAAAAGTTGTATGCTGCAGATTTGTTGTATGTGGGAAATGGGGGGTTAAGAGGTCCATGTAATTAAGATGAAAATGTTGATAGGCTGGAAACATCCTCATACTCTTTGATTACTGTCTTAACCCTTTCCCTCATACGACAAATCTGCAGCAGACGACTTTGAACATATTTTGTCAAAATATAGAAAATATCTGTAATTGAATGAATAACCTATGACTACAAGTGGAAAACATTGTGGCAAAAAGAGAAATTGCTCGTTTTGAGCAATTTCTTCTTTTGTCGCTATGTTTTCAAAAAGCCGTCTGCTGCAGAGGCGTCAGAAAGCATCTATATGAGGGAAAGGGTTAAGCCCTTTACAACTAACACATGCATTTTGACGAATCTGAAACAGACATTGTGGTAAAAAGAGCTATTTCCGCCTTTGTTACAATGTTTTCAACTCTATACAATAATTATACTTTTAGTTATAGCGACTTTTCATATACTTGCCAAATTCTTTTCAGTCATCTGCTGCTGATTTGTTGTATATTGGAAAGCATTAACCCTTTCCCTCATGCGACAATTCTGCAAGCAGACGACTTTGAACATATTTTGTCAAAAAATAGAAAATCTCTATAACTGAATGGATAACCTATGACTAAAATTGGAAAACATTGTGGCAAAAGAAGAAATTGCTCGTTTTGAGCAATTTCTTCTTTTGTCACTATGTTTTCAAAAAGCTGTCTGCTGCAGAGGCGTCAGAAACCGTCTATATGAGAGAAAGGGTTAATATAGTTATGTTTATGGTAAGTGGGTAAAAGTAGACTAAGATAGACAACATGTTAGTGCAGGCTGATCATGATCTTTTTGTTTGTTTGTTTGGAGTTTAACGCCGCTTTCAACAGCTTTGGTCATATCACGGCGGTCAGTGCACCTACCCATGTTTTCCTGGCTTTCCCACACCAGTACTTACACAACATTCTTTTGAAGCCACTGACTACTTTCTCACATAGATCAGAGGTGAGAGGCAATGGAAAAAATCGCCCGAAAGAATGTCGCCATAACCGGGTATCGAACCTGTGACCTCCAGATCACGAGTCAGATACGCTACCAATTGAGCTACCCGGCCGGGCTCTGATCATGATCTATAGTGTTTGCTCATATTGTCTTAAGTTGCTATAGCAGGATAATTGTTCAACGTTTGTTTTTTGCCAGGTTCTGGGATTTCAAACCAGTCAGTCAAATCAATTTAAATCAATCATTCTTGTCATATGTTTGGTCCTTGACAATCTCAATAAAGTCCTTAAATATCCTTCGAGAGTCCTTGATTTCATTTTGAAAATAGAGTGGAAACTTTGTGTTCTTGATATATATATGTACTATTTTTAGACTCATCCATATACGTATGGATTGAATGAAGAAAGATCAATAGCTTAAAATTGAAGTGATTAATTGAAACATTAAAGAAAAAATTACAAAATATTAAAAATTACAAATATATGGAATAAGAAGATAATTGCTCAATGTAAGTGCATTCCTGCTTTTCCTACAATTTTGCCAAAATTGGTCTGAGTCAGAAATGTCTAAAATCAAAATTCCCCTGTTAATTAACCCTTTCCCTCATATAGACGTTTTCTGATACCACTGCAGCAGACAGCTTTTTGAAAACATAGTGACAAAAGAAGAAATTGCTCAAAACGAGCAATTTCTTAAAGATATTTTTTTGACAAAATATGTTCTAAGCCGTCTGCTGCAGATGAGGGAAAGGGTTAAAGGTATTGATTGATAGCGTCTGTTCTATTTGACTAATGTGTTTGTTGTTCTCTTGGTGTTCTCTTGATGACTTATTTGCATTGTATGATTTCTGATTGGGAATTCCCGGTTGTGCTTCCCTTTTCCTATGTAGACTATTTATGGTTTTCTTAGAATGTTTTTGATTTGAAATGGCTTATCCCTTTTCCCTCATACGACAATTCTGCAGTCGACGACTTAGAACATATTTTGTCAAAAAATAGAAAATCTCTATAATTGAATGGATAACCTATGACTAGTGGAAAATGGTATGGCAATAGGAGAAATTGCTTGTTTTGAGCAATTCCTTCTTTTGTCACTATGTTTTTAAAAAGCTGTCTGCTGCAGAGGCGTCAGAAAGCGTCTATATGAGAGAAAGGGTTTACTGTTTACATGATATGATATTCAACCATTTCCCACATGCAGGCACATTATGACACATCTTCAGCAGATAACTTTTGAAAACATTGAAAACAGAATGAGCAATTTATTCTTTTGCAACAATATTTTCAACTGGATTCATTTATAGAGATTTCAATATTTTTGCCAGGATAGTTCAGAAAAAGTCTGCAGATTTGTTATATTTGGCAAAGGGTTTAAAAGCGTCTGCTTTAAGGTGAAAAATATGATAACTGTAAAAATAGGTGTAAAATATCTTTCATAGGAAGTTGAAAACATTTTGAGAAAAGTGAAAAATTGTTCATTCAGCCGGCTGTTGTTTCGGCTTCAGATGTTTATTATATCAGGAAAAGGGTTTATTTTAAAAAGCATACTTAGTATAGGGGGGAAATTGAATTGAAATGTTTCGATATTTTGTAAATATGTACAACATAGGTGAATTCTGATTACCATTCTGAATACTTTCAAATTTTGAAAAACAGGTGCTAAATATCAAAATAGAATAATCTTTTATTGGCTATGTCATATGGTTTACCCAATCAGATATAACTTTACTTTGTGAATTTATAATTAGAACTAGATCAATATATTAGCCCATTCGTGAGAAAAGGTAAGTAAGTTTGCATTTCTGAACAGTCTTATCAGAATCTACACAAGCTTGTGTAAGTAATTTGTGAACTATGTAGATGCACAGGTTGATCTGAACGAAAACTGTTCAGCAATGTCAACTTGCACCTTCTCACATTTGGCTGTATCAATTTCTATTTTTTCATTTGCATATAACATATAACACCATAATACGGACCCAGATGTAATCATTGATTGTATGTTACAGGTCTGTCTCTATGTTAATAGAGAGGTTTATGTATACAGACCCAGATTTAATCATTGATTGTATGTTACAGGTCCGTCTCTATGTAAATAGAGAGGTTTATGTATACAGACCCAGATTTAATCATTGATTGTATGTTACAGGTCTGTCTCTATGTTAATATAGAGGTTTATGTATGCGGACCCAGATTTAATCATTGATTGTATGTTACAGGTCTGTCTCTATGTTAATAGAGAGGTTTATGTATGCGGACCCAGATGTAATCATTGATTGTATGTTACAGGTCTGTCTCTATGTTAATAGAGAGGTTTATGTATACAGACCCAGATTTAATCATTGATTGTATGTTACAAGTCAATCTCTATGTTAATAGAGAGGTTTGTGTATGCAGGCCCAGATGTAATCATTGATTGTATGTTACAGGTCTGTCTCTATGTTAATAGAGAGGTTTATGTATACGGACCCATATGTAATCATTGATTGTATGTTACAGGTCCATCTCTATGTTAATAGAGAGGTTTATGTATGCGGACCCAGATTTAATCATTGATTGTATGTTACAGGTCCATCTCTATGTTAATAGAGAGGTTTATGTATACAGACCAGATGTAATCATTGATTGTATGTTACAGGTCCGTCTCTATGTTAATAGAGAGGTTTATGTATACAGACCCAGATTTAATCATTGATTGTATGTTACAGGTCTGTCTCTATGTTAATAGAGAGGTTTATGTATACGGACCGAGATTTAATCATTAATTGTATGTTACAGGTCCGTCTCTATGTTGATGGTAAAGAAGTGGAAGGCGCCAAAGACAATTATGAGATTTTGGATGACTGGCCATTACATGCCTCTGACCGCGTACACTTTACTAAACTCGTTGTCGGTGCCTGCTGGAGAGGTAAAACTTTGTCTTAAAACTCTTTTTGTTTAATCCTTTCCAGCATAAAACTAATCTGCAGGAGGCGCCTTTGAAAACATATTGATAACAGCTTGAAAAATCTCAATAAATGAGAGTACAATTATTTAATAAAATTGAAAACATTGATGCAAAATGAGCAATTTCTTCTTTTGCCACAATGTTTTCAAAAGTCGTCTGCTGCTGTTAATCTTTCCAACATAAAACTAATCTGCAAGTGGCGCCTTTGAAAATATTTATGCAAAAATATGAAAAATATGTAAAAATGAATATATAAGAACTGAATAGAGTTTAACCCTCACCCTCATACGACAATCCTGCAGCAGAAGAACATATTTTCTCAAAACATGGAAAACCTCTTTGATTGAATGGATAACCTATGACTAAAAGTGGAAAACATTGTGGCAAAAGGAGAAATTGCTAGTTTTGAGCAATTTCTTCTTTAGTCACTGTTTTCAAAAAGTCGTCTGCTGCAGTGGTGTCAGAAAGCGTCTATATGAGGAAAAGGGTTAAAACATTGTGGCAAAAGGAGAGATTGCTCATTATGCGTCCCCCAAGTGGGATAGTGTTGAGTACTAAACAAATCGAGGGCTTGGCGTGAAACGGTTGTAACTTAAAACCTATTTTGAAAACCCTGGTTTAGGGGCAATTTTGACCCTTTTGTAAACAATGCAAATTTAGGTGCCATTGCTCAGAACGAGCAATGGCACCTAAATTTAAATTGTTTACCAAGAAAAGTGATTTAACTCTTATAAAGACTTTATGGCGAGGTGATTAACCTTGGTAAAAAAATACCAATTTTAGATACAACTGTTTCACGCCAAGCCCTCGAAATGATAGTAAATGAAGTGACTTTCCTCTTTAGCAGTAAGGGCTGCGGGGATAGCATAGCAATTGATGTGCTCTGGCCAAAGTGAAAATACCAGCAGCTTTTGTGATTTACCCATAAGATGCCATGCCTAAAATACCCTGCTTGGCCAAAAACCTTTCCAGCGTTTGACTAAAGTCAGTTCGACAAGTGTCACTCCTCTTCCACCATTGGGCTAACATTGTATGTGGAAGAGAAGACAGGTGTTTGGAAAGATTGTTGTGTGGAATATGTGTGTGAGAAAGTCAGGAAACACATGGGTAGGCGAACTGGCCGCTGTAATATGACCTAAAAAATGTTGAAAATGGTGTTAAACCCCAATCAATCGACCTTAAATACCATAAACACATTCTATGATTCATAGTTTCTCACTGATTTATTTTTGTTTTGATCATACAGGACTGGACGAGAAGTTTACAGACCACTTCCAAGGATATCTAGCTGGACTTTCCCTGTTGAAGGACAAAACAGAGAGTGAGAGAGTTATACAGTGTTTGAACAACTGTCAGGAAAACCTTGACTTCAAGGATCTCAGCGACATGCCCAGTGAAACAGTAAGATTCATTTCTGTTTCAAATATTCCACCCATACACAAGATTTCTACGAAAATCAAGCTTAAATGTTTCCCGCCTGCAAATGATTTTTGAAAACATTATGGCGAAACGAAAAATTACTCATAATAAGCAAATTCTCCTTTAGCAGCTTTATTTTCAACTCTATTTGATTATTAAACTTTAATTTACAGAGATTTTCAATAGTTTTTGCCTAAACGGTTACAAGTTCTTTGTTTTGGACTTTTTTTTGTGTTGGAAAGTGTTTTGCCACATCACCAGAAGAACAATTTCTCATCATGCAACTTTTTTCCAAAATTATACATACTTTTATAATTATAATTCTTTTTCCATATTTTGCACTAAGATGTTTTCAAAGTCATCTGCTGCAAAAATTGTTCTATGTTTGAAACTGAAAACCTTCAGTCAAGAGAGTGCAAAAACAATGAAGCAATTGTTCTAGTTCTAATTACTTTTTAACCCTTTCCCTCCTATAAACGCTTTCTGATGCCTCTGCAGAAGACAGCTTTTAGAAAACATAGTGACAAAAGAAGAAATTGCTCAAAATGAGCAATTTCTCCTTTTGCCACAATGTTTTCCATTTTTTTTGACAAAATTTGTTCAAAGTCGTCTGCTGCAGAATTGTCTTATGAGGGAGGGTTAATATTAGTTTTAAAATCTACCTCCCATGTAAAAAAGTAGAAAATCTCTATAATTAAATGGATAACCTATTCGAACCTATGACTAAAAAGTGGAAAACATTGTGACAAAAGTAGAAATTGCACGTTTTGTGCAATTTATTCTTTTGTTACTATGTTTTCAAAAAGCCGTCTGCTGCAGAGGCGTCAGAAAGCGTCTATATGAGGGAAAGGGTTAAAGCCTTCAAATTTTCCAAAATGATAATTCACCATACTAGAAAAAACGCACAAGTTATAGTTGTTTTGTTTTTTTCAGTCTGTGAGTTTCAATGTTGACAAGACGGAGGTAAGCATCACAGGAACAAATGCGACAGACATTGAAAAACTTGTACGGGAAGTAGCTTATGTGAACTACCGCACATTCCCGACACCAGGACGCCGAAACCTGAACATTAGAACAAGCGTACAGTAAGTCCATCTCAACTTTTAAACCTTTCTCTGTTCAGAACAGCTTTTGACAGCTCTGTTGCTGATGACTTTTGAACCCATTGTAAAAAGGAGAAACTGATCATTTTTTACCATCTTTTCTATGAATGGCTGCCTTCCTTGGCCCTCGGGGTTGCGCGGTTAGCATTACGACTGACTGAATGGTGTCAGGATAAATGGAACAGTTCATGTAGTACTGGTAGATTACACAGGAAACGCCGTGATATAACTTAAAAATGTTGTTGAAAGCGGGCTAAAACACCAATCAATCTTTTCTACGAAAATGACTTACTACATTTCCAACAATATTGACTGATTTGTGTGATTTTTTTTATTTGTATACAGATGTTGATGTTTCATTCTTTAATACAAGTTGTAATTTTGATGCAACTGCAGCAGACATGTTGTCAACTCCGTTTAATAATCATACTTTTATTTATAGAGATTCTCCATAATTTTGCAAAATTGTTTTCAAAGGGTTTTCAATTTGTTAAGTCTTAAGTGTTGAATATCAGATACATGTAATAAAAAGTGATATGAAATCATACAGCAAGAAACTTAATCGCTTTGCCTTGATAAATAATCAGATTAAAATGTATTATTAGAACAGGAATCTGCTGAGGCTGGACAGTCTTGGTTTGATCCCCTGCTTCAGAAGTTCCTTTGTGAAAATCTTAGCCTGGTACCGGTTTGTTTACCATGGGATCATGAATAAGTTAACCCTTTTCCCCATATAGGTGCTTTCTGACATGTCTGCAGCAGACGGCTTTTTGAAAACATAGTGACAAAAGAAGAAATTGTTCAAAACAAGCAAATTCTCCTTTTGCCACAATTGTTTCCACTTTTAGTCATAGGTTATCCATTCAATTATAGAGATTATCTATTTTTAGCTCTACTGGCCAAAGGCCAGAAGGGCTTATGTCGTGGCGATTTGTCCGTCCGTCCGTCCGTGCGTCCGTAAACAATTTCTTGTTAACACGATACAGTCTTCACTTTTGATTGTATCTCAACTGAACTTATACAGTAGTTAGATATCCATGAGAGCTCGGTTCCTTTCGAAAACCAGCCAGATCCGCCCATGCATGACTGGATTATGGCCCTTGAAATGGTCAAAATTGCTATAAAAGAGCTTGTTAACACGATACAGTCTTCTTTTTTTATTGTATCTCAACCAAACTTATACAGTAGTTAGATATCCATGAGAGATCGGTTCCTTTCGAAAACCAGCCAGATCCGCCCATGCATGACTGGTTTATGGCCCTTGAAATGGTCAAAATTGCTATAAAAGAGCTTGTTAACACGATACAGTCTTCACTTTTGATTGTATCTCAACCAAACTTATACAGTAGTTAGATATCCATGAGAGCTCGGTTCCTTTTGAAAACCAGCCAGATCTGCCCATGCATGACTGGATTATGGCCCTTGAAATGGTCAAAATTGCTATAAAAGAGCTTGTTTACACGATACAGTCTTCACTTTTGATTGTATCTCAACCAAACTGATACAGTAGTTAGATATCCATGAGAGCTCAGTTCCTTTAGTAAACCAGCCAGATCCACCCATGCAAGACTGGATTATGGCCCTTGAAATTGTCTAAATTGCTATAATTGAGCATGTGAACACAATAGAGGCTCCATTTACTATCTGATCTTCACCAAACTTAGATAGTAGTTAAATATTGATGAGAGCTTGGTTCCTTTTGAAAATCAGCCAGATCCGCCCATGCAAGACTGGATTATGGTCCATGAAATTGTAAAAATTGCTATAATACAGCTTGTGAAAACAAAAGAGCCTCCATTTACTATCCGATCTTCACCATACATACATGCTCTGGATTGAAAATGACCAAAGAACCATACCAGTAGAGCATAGGCCCTCATGGGCCTCTTGTTTGACAATGACGTTCAAAGACTTCTGCTGCAGAATTGTTGTATGAGGGAAAGGGTTAACTGTTGATATAATTAAAATAATGCTGGAAACAGCACACAGAACTTTTAAGTATTTATTTGAACGGTTTTAATATTCATTTCAGCTGTGGAAATATGGAAGAAATCCTCCCACAAGTTGACACATATGTCTTTGTGGAGCACTCCAACAAGCCTGTCATCACTATAACTGGTCAAGAAGTCGTCACTGAGTCAGTCGAGGCCTACAACACGACTGGCGTCCGAGTGTTTAAGGACATGTCGGTTCATGTTGATCTCTTTACGACAACAAATATGGTGAACGAAGAGGCGGATTCTGAAGAAGAAGAAATCACAAACGAAACTTCAGATGAAAAACAACCAAGAATTAATTATAAACTAAACAAGGCTACATTATTACGTACGTTCTACTTCATTTTTATCGATGACCTCTTGTCTCACTTCAGCAGCTGGCATATGAAAATAAGCAATTTTCCTTTTCCCACAATATATCAGGGAAGGATCTAGTACTGGGGGTTATTACTCGAGTAAGTACTGAGTACTGGATGCTTAAAGAGTACTCACTTTTGTGTGTGTACTGGAGTAAGAACTGAGTACTACTTAAAGTACCCATGAGTACATAGTCTTTTAAATTATTATTTTATGACATATAGTTTTCTGAGTGAAGACAATGATGGGATGGGGCACAAATAAAACATGATATGCTATTCAAATTTTAGGTAGAATAAATTAAGCATTTCACCCACATGTGTGGAAGAACTCATAAAGTAATCATAATTACTGGCCATTTTCCTTCAGTACTCAAGTAAATATGAGTATTTGTGCTCATAATTTAAGATGAGTACTGAGTACTGCTGAGTACTTGAAAATTGGTACTCGAGTAAGTAAGAGTACAAGTACCAGCACCAGTAGCACATCCCTGCAATATATTCTTTTGCGTAACAATACACTTTTTGTCTCAGCTGCATTGGAAAGGTGACACCTTGGGATTGCTTTTTAGTTGTCTGTTTGTCTGTCTGTCTGACATGCTTTGACTGAGTTATTACTGCGTTATTACTGCATTCCTTGTAACACACCAGGGATTCTAGCCCCTAAACTGCAATACTTCAGTAAATTGCTTAAAGTTTTATCATTTCCCACATTTTGATGCATCTAAAGCAGACAACTTTTAACCCTTTTCCTGATACGACAATTCTGCAGCAGACGACTTTGAACGTGTTTTGTCAAAACATAGAAAATCTCCATAATTTAATGGATAACCTATGGCAAAAAGTGAAAAACATTGTGGCAAAAGGAGAAATTGCACGTTTTGTGCAATTTCTTCTTTTGACACTATGTTTTCAAAAGGCCGTCTGCTGCAGAGGCGTCAGAAAGCGTCTATATGAGGGAAAGGGTTAAATACATAGAAGTTAGAAGATAAATTGCACATGATGAGCAATTTCTCCTTTTGTCACAATGTTTTCAATTCTTAATCAATAATTATACTTTCAATGGTAGATATTTTCCACATTTCTGACTAGATGTTTTCAAAGACATCTAAAGCAGATCTGTTGTACATGTATGTTGGAAAGGGTTAAAACTTCCTTTTCTTTATAATTGATGAAGATGAGCCCAGAATTACTTAAGAAAAGGACAAATTCTCCTTTTCCACAATGTTAAGAAATATGTCTCTAGATTAAACCATTTTACTTTTCCCCCCACGTATGATATAACTAGCAACTTAAAAAAAATTCATATTAAGGTAATTAATGAAGAAATTGCCCAAAACAGGCAGTCTCTTTCACATGTTTTCCAATCTGTATAAATTTGTAATGTTTTCAAAGCTTATGACACTAAAAAATGTGAACTGAATTAAACAGATAATTGTTATAATCTTACGTATCTACTTTCAGAGAAGGGAATGCTGGAAGACAAGATTGAGATGTTACTGGACATGTGCACAATCAGAGCAGAGCCGGTCCTGGATTTCTATGTGGAACACCTAGAACTTCCCAAGGAGGACATTAAACAGTTGAATATGAAACTTGAAGGCATCGAGACTGCAGCAGGGCTTGTCATTCTCAGTAAGTGGAGTTTTTATTCATCCTCCCTCTTTTTAGATCACCTAGAGCCAAAGGCTCAAGGTGAGCTATTCTGATCACTTTTTGTCCGTCGTTAACATTTAGCATTTAGATCATCTCCTCCTTAACCACATGACCAAACTTCACAGGAATGTTCCTTTGGTGGACCTCTTTCAAAATTGTTCAAAGATTTAAATTCCATTGAAAACTTTGGTTGCTGCGGCAACAGAAAAGGGGAAAATTGCCGAATCTTAAAAAATATTCTTGTCCAAAAGCACTGGCCCGATTTGAAAATTATTTTGCACAAATGTTGCTTGGGGTACCCTCTACCAAGATTGTTCAAATATTTCCGATCCGTTGAAAAACATGGCCGCCAGGGGGCGGAGCTTGTTTTCCTTATATGTGCATTGTTATAACTTTAAAAATCTTCTTGTCCAATAGTACTGGCCTGATTTGAAAATTATTTTGCACAAATGTTCCTTGTGCACCCTTTACCAAGATTGTTCAAATATTTCCGATCTGTTGAAAAACATGGCCACCAGGGGGCGGAGCTTGTTTTCCTAATATGTGCATTGTTAAAATTTAAAAATCTTCTTGTCCAAAAGTACTGGCCCGATTTGAAAATTATTTTACACAAATGTTCCTTGGGGCACCCTTTACCAAGATTGTTCAAATATTTCAGATCTGTTGAAAAACATGGCCGCCAGGGGGGCGGAGCTTGTTTTCCTTATATGTGCATTGTTAAAACTTTAAAAATCTTCTTGTCCTAAAGTATTAGCCTGATTTGAAAATTATTTTGCACAAATGTTCCTTGGGGCACCCTCTACCAAGATTGTTCAAGTATGACTGTCCATTCCCTGTAGTTTATATTTGCAGACAAATGATCAGGTGATCAATGTAGGGCCATCTTGGCCCTCTTGTTTGATGGGGTTTTAGGAAATATTTATATTTATAATACCTTTGTTCTTCTGTGTTCTGTTCCAAATCCAGGCACAGCCTTTTATTCTTTCCATTGATTGGCACCATTGTTCCACCAGTGGGATAAAATTCTTTGTGGGAATGTCAGACTTCTCTTCCAAAAGGAGCATGAAACACACAAGAACTGGCCACAATGATCTTATTTGAAATGTTGTTCAAAATTGCTTAACCCCATGGCTTTTCATAGGTCCTCTGCTTTACAATCATCAGACAACCAATTTCACTATTTATAGTGATAAAGAGTTGAAAATATTGCAATAAAAGGTGAAATTGCTTGTTTACCTTTTATTGCAATGTTTTCAAAAGTCTTCTGTAACAGCAGGCGTCAAATGTCCTCTGTGTGAAGTAATGGGTTAAGAACTGCAATCAATAAATCTGTTTATCTCTTCCCCAGATGCGGACACGGTCTCTAACTATCTAAAGGTCATACAGAACATTCTTTACACGCATACAGAAGCTAGAGATTTCTACATGAGAAAGTTTGTCGTCAGCTGCTCATCCCAGAGTGGAAGATTTGTCAGCAATGAGTTTGAAGTATCGGTATGTTTAATCTTTATTATTTATCGCAGATTTTTTTTTTTTTTTTATGGCACCCCTTGATTGTCTTCCATGAGATCTTTGTTTTAACCCTTTCCCTCATATAAACGCTTTTGGACGCCTCTGCAGCAGACTTTTTGAAAACATAGTGACAAAAGAAGAAATTGCACAAAACGTGCAATTTCTCCTTTTTGCCACAATGTTTTTCCACTTTTAGTCATAGGTTATCCATTTAATGATGGAGATTTTCTATGTTTTGACAAAATACGTTCTAAGTCGTCTCCTGCAGAATTGTCGTATGAGGGAAAGGGTTAACCATCCCTGTGGCCAGTGTTGTTAATAAAATAACTTTCAGATAAAAGTTCTCATCTGTATGGTACAGATTTCATGTAAAGAAACCTAATAATTAATGATAAAGATAGTCTGCTCTGAAAACATGTATCATCTCAAAAATTAAAAGTGTATGTTTGATAAACAGCTAGGGAAAATTTGTGAGGAAATGAAAAATTTACAATGTACTCATCTAGAGAAATTTCTTCTTATCCCTCCATGTTTTTCAAAACTTGTCTACTGCAGAATGAATATGTTTGTATCAAGGGAAGAGGTAAAATGTTTCGGACGCCTCTGCAGCAGACTTTTTGAAAACATAGTGACAAAAGAAGAAATTGCACAAAACGTGCAATTTCTCCTTTTTGCCACAATGTTTTTCCACTTTTGGTCATAGGTTATCCATTTAATGATGGAGATTTTCTATGTTTTGACAAAATACGTTCTAAGTCGTCTCCTGCAGAATGAATATGTTTGTATCAAGGGAAGAGGTAAAATGTTGCTAATATATGATTGAATTGTGAACTTTCCCAGGTCGGGTCATAGCAAAGACTTGAACCCTTTCCCACAAACAACGAATATGCATCAGAAAAATCGCTCATTATGAGCAATTTCTCTTTTTGCCACCATGTTTTCAAAAGTCTTTAGCTGCAGTGGCATCAAAAAGCATCTGTATGTGGGCGAAATGGTAATTCATGGTAGTACTTCACATATTCGGGCTTTGAATGGTGGTGATAGCATTATAATTGATCAATCAGTGTCAGGCTTAACATACGGCTAGTACTGGTAACTTACCAAGAAAATACTGTAATAGGAGAGACCCTTTCCCTCATACAACAATTCTGCAGCAGACGACTTTGAACATATTTTGTCAAAAAACAGAAAATCTCTATATTTGAATGGATAACCTAAGACTAAAAGTGTAAAACATTGTGTCAAAAGGAGAAATTGTTCGTTTTGAGCAATTTCTTCTTTTGTCACTATGTTTTCAAAAAGCCGTCGGCTGCAGAGGCGTCAGAAAGCGTCTATATGAGGGAAAGAGTTAAAGGTGGCATCAAACGCCATTGAAAACAACGAGAACTTATTTCCTTTGACAGATCTTGAAGAAGGAGTATGATGATGAGGAGCCAAGACTTGTTCCCGTGGCACACGCCCAACAGAATGGGATGTCACAGATCCTTCAACCAGAATTTCAAGAGCAATTCCAACGTGGCCAAATCTCTACACGTACGTATGAACTTGTGTATCTGATACGATATTATTGAGTTGTCTTTTACATGGTGGCAAGTTTACCTTCCCATGTGTTTTCTGGCTCTCTCGCAATAGTTCTTCACAATAATTTTGTTCTCAGGTAACTGGTAACTTTTAAATATAGATAAATTTTGAAAAATACGAAGTTTTATGATAGCCCCTTCGAAGAAGAGGGGGTATATAGGTCCGGCCTATTTCTTACAAACCACTGGTTGGAATTCAATGAAATTCTTCATGAAGCTGCTATACCAAGAGGAGATGTGCATATCCTAAAGGGGTCACAATTGCATGTTATTTTACAGAGTTATGGCCCTTTTACTTATTAAGTTATGGTGTAGGTCAAGGTGCTGTTTAGGGGGTATTTATCATCTCCAGTGATAGTTCTAGTTTTAATACCGAGTACCAATAATTGTTGAAAAAGGTGTTATGATTTAATTGAGTTGTCTTTAAGAGTATCTTAACCCTTTCCCACATACAGACACTTTCTGACGCCTATAAACAGTGAACTGAGCAATTTCTCCTTTTGCAACAATACTTTCAACACCTTTGAATAAATATACTTTCATTTAAAGAGATGCAGCATGACCTTTTATCTCCAGCGGCTCATATAGTTTTTATATGCCCGTTTTGAAAAAACGGATCGTATTATAGTTTTACCTGCAGCGTACGGGCGGGCAGCGTCCAGTATGTTGTCAGCTCAATAACTTAAGAAGCCTTTGTCCGATCATCACCAAATTTGGTCAGAATGTGTATTGGGATAATATCTCGGAAAAATTCGATAACTAGCCATATCGCGCCATAAGTGCCTCCAACATTCGGTTAGAGAGTCGAATAAGAATAAGAGTTATATTTTCATTCATTTTCATTTTCAGATTTCGGAATGGTTGCAATAATTGTGGTGTGTGTTGGATTCCTTTTGTTCATGATTATACTTGGCGTTTTCCGTATTCGCGCCACACACAACCACCGGCGGGTTGTTCAGGTAGACGCGGGACAGGAAATGGAGTGGGATAACTCAGAATTAAATATCACAGTCAATCCAATAGATCAAGAGGTTTGTTTATTCTTTATATAGCTGATCTGATCACAAAATGTTGAAGCTGAGCTTTTGTGCGCATATGTTGTCTGTGCGTCATCTAGTGTGTGCATTGTCAACACTTGCCTTGTGAAAACTCTTGAAGCTACGTTTGACATCCAACCTTCATGAAAATTCATCAGAATTGTCCAATGATTGATATGTTATGAATATAATACATGGTCAGTTCAGATAAAAATGTATAGTAAACTGACCTTGCCGTGCGACAGTTCAATTTACACAGACAATAATGTATTTTAACCCTTTCCCTCATACGACAATTCTGCAGCAGACGACTTTGAATATATTTTGTCAAAAAATGGAAAATCTCCATACTTGACTGGATAACCTATGACAAAAAGTGGAAAACATTGTGACAAAAGGAGAAATTGCACGTTTTGTGCAATTTCTTCTTTTGTCACTGTGTTTTCAAAAAGCCGTCTGCTGCAGAGGCGTCAGAAAGCGTCTATATGAAGGAAAGGGTTAATGTCGGATTTAAAATGGTTACAGAGATAAGGTAGGGAAGATTGGTCTTTATCCAAATATTTTTATATCTTACTACTAAATCAAGTCCTATGTAGTGGTTACTCAATAGAATCTTTTAAATACCCACGTCATAGAGTTGAGAAGTAAAAAAAGGACTTAAATACATGAAATATACATGTACTCCTTATCCCAAGTTCTGTTGCTTAACCCTTTCCCTCATACAACAATTCTGTAGCAGACGACTTTGAACATATTTTGTCAAAAAACAGAAAATCTCTATAATTGAATGGATAACCTATGATTAAAAGTGGAAAACATTGTGGCAAAAGAGGAAATTGCATCTTTTGTGCAATTTCTTCTTTTGTCACTATGTTTTCAAATAGCGGTCTGCTGCAGAGGCGTCAGAAAGTGTCTATATGAGGTAAAGGGTTAAATACCCACGTCATAGAGTTGAGAAGTAAAAAAAGGACTTAACCCTTTCCCTCATATGACAATTCTGCAGCAGACGACTTTGAACGTATTTTGTCAAAACGTATAAAATCTCCATAATTGAATGGATAACCTATGACAAATAGTGGAAAACATTGTGGCAAAAGGAGAAATTGCACGTTTTGTGCAATTTCTTCTTTTGTCACTATGTTTTCAAAAAGCTGTCTGCTGCAGAGGCGTCAGAAAGCGTCTATATGAGGGAAAGGGTTAACGAGTTTTCTAAAATTGATAAAAACGAGCCTTGATTTTCTAAAGACTATTTGTTCATGGAGTTGTTTTTTTATTGCATTTCAGCTTTTTGAGTATGAGGAAAATCCAAAGAAAATATCATCTTTGCCAGATGACAGCGACACAGACGATGATGTCAGTGAGTGTTTCCATGACGACGGAGACACGACAGACGACGAAGAGGAAGATGAAGGTGCGGTAGCGGGAAAGAAAACACTTGAATGGGATGATTCTACATTATCATACTAAATATTGTGTTGGACTGTGTGAATGTGTGAACAGTTTTATTGTTTCAAGGGAGTTAATCCCTGTTCCTCATAGTGCAAGTGTTTGATGCATACTCTGGTCGATTGTGGTAAATCACTCTGTTTAACCCCCCTTTCCCACATACAACCAATCTGCAGCAAATGACTTTGAAATCATTTAGTATGAAACATGGAACGTTTCTATAAATGAAGATATGATAACTGGAAAAAAAGACGAAATTTCTCATTTTGAGGAATTTCTCTTTTTGATACAATGTTTTCAAAAGTCATCTGCTGCAGATGCTCAGAAAACATCTATATGTTTGTCATCTTAAAAGTACTAAAAGAGAATAAGGAGGTTTTAGTCATGTAATGATGTAGTCTAGAATCTATTATAGCATAATATATAACCGACATCTTGAGTCTAAATATGGAACGTTTTATTTAGAGCAGATAAATTAATTTGATCTGTTAACCCTTTCCCACATATAAGACGTTTTCTGACGCCTCTTCAGCAGACGACTTTTGTTTTCAACTCTATTCAACAAGTGTGTCTTCATTTAAGGGAGATTTTCCATATTGTTGTTTTCAAAGTACTCTGCTGCCAAAAAAAAAAAATGCAGGAAAGGGTTAAAGCTTTTTAGATAATGGAAGTAAAACAGTTTTGATACATACCTGTAGAGGGGAAAAGATTTTTATCAGCAATAATCTCTTTTCCCATTAATCTTTTCGATTGACATCCTTTTATCAGAGATTCCAAGGTTGAAATGTGCCATTGTAGGAATGTTGCTAGGAACTGTTCACTTTGGAGGCATCTTAAGTTGTCGACATCTAGGAAATGGTTAACCCTTTCCCGACTTTTGAAAACGTTGTGGCAAAAGGAAAAATTGCCCAAGATGAGCAATTTCTCTTTATGCACTAATGTTTTCAATTTTTTTTTACTAGATAAACTTTTATTTGAAGAGATTTATTTAGTTAAGCTTAGATGTGTTCAAAGTCGTCTGCTGTTACTTGTACAGTACATAGGAAAGGGTAAAGAATTCAAGACAAGAAAATTATAAACTGAAAGCATAGTTCAAATTTTGAAATAATTGTAAAAAAAAAAATGTGCTACTGGACTGTTATATGTACAATGGAGTAAACCATATCATTGACCCCACCATAATGTAATGTTCTTGATCCCTTCCCCACATACAACAAATCTGCAGTAGATGACTTTGAAAATAACCTAACAGAAATCTGGAAAATCTCTTTTAACGGAAAGAATAAATATTGAATAGAGTAAAAGACAGTGTGGCATAATGAGAAATTGTTCATATTGAACAATTTCTCCTTTTACCACAATGTTTTCAAATGTCATCTGCTAAGGATGCATTAAAATATGTCTGCATGTGGGAAATGGTTAAGTTATTTTATGTCTCAATTTTAATCCGGTTCAGCCGCTCTAGCTCTGTTTGTTGATCAAACATACTTTTATCTACACTGTTTTCTACCAGTTTTCTGTCTGCAGAAATTTATAATCATAATTCAATTTTATTTACAATACATTTTTAGGATATCAATTTTACTTTACTGAAATGTTGGATGAATTCCAAAGTAAGAAATTGCTTATTAAACAAATAATTTCCAAACAATTTCTCCAAAAATAAGTTTTCTTTCTTTGACACATACATACCAAAGCAGTAGAAAAATTGGAAACTTGTGTTGTTCAAAATGAAAACGGTAAACATAAGTAGTATTAACCCTTTCCCACATGCAACAAATCTGCAGCAAACAACTCTCAAAATAAGTAGGTAAAACTACAGAATATCTTGTTAAATGTAAACAAATAACTAGTGAAAACATGATGAAAACATTGTGATAAAAGGAGTAATTGCTCATGATGAGCAATAACTTCTTTCGTCACAATGTTTTCAAAAGTCATCTGCTGCAAATGAGTCTGCATGTGGGGGAAAAGGGTTAAAGGATGAATGAATGACATGATAAAAGTATTTTTTCTGTACCGTGTACATAGTGTTGAATTGTTTTATATACATGTAATGAATCATTTCAAATACTGTACATGTTGAAAATGACTAATGATACCCTTCTTGTTACTGTTTGATGGGTATTTCCTGTCCTTCTCTTTTCAATTAGTAAATATGTGGATATGACAAAGTGTAAGTGTTCAATCGTAATGAGTTGATAATGTTGATATAGGGCTTGGCTAGGAAATGAAATGAAAACAATTGCCAATGTTTTCAATCTGAAATATTGAATCAATGAAAGTGTTAAATGTGAACTTAAAAAAAACAATTAATAATGCTATATGATATTTATGGAGTCATTTGATATGAAAACATCTGAGGAAGAGAATATCATTTTAATGTATATTAAATTGGTAACTCTTATAAGAACTAGTTGAAAACATTCTGGTAAAATGAGAAATTCCTTACTTATTAGAATTTCTCATCTTTTTCCCTCAATGTTTATTAACCCTTTCCCTCATATAGACGCGTTTTGACGCCTCTGCGGGTCATCTGCTGCAGAATTGTTGTATGAGGGAAAGGGTTAAATTGGTAGTACAACTCTAATAAGAACTAGTTTAAAACATTCTGATAAAATGAGAAATTGCTTACTTTTTAGAATTTCTCATCATTTTACCTCAATGTTTATTAACACCTTCTGTTGCAGCAAAGTGGAACTTTTCTATAATACATTTTTTGCTGTCTTAAAATTCAACTTTCATACAATCTAAAACGGGTGAAGGATTAACCCTTTCCCTCATACCACAATTCTGCAGCAGACGACTTTAAACATATTTTGTCAAAAAATAGAAAATCTCTATAATTGAATGGATAATCTATGAATAAAAGTGGAAAACAATGTGGCAGAAGGAGAAATTGCTCGTTTAGAGCAATTTCTACTTTTGTCACTATGTTTTCAAAAAGCTGTCTGCTGTAGTGGCATCAGAAAGTGTCTATATGAGGGAAAGGGTTAAAGCCGATCATGCTAAAAGAGAGAGAAAGACAGGGATGCCATTTTCAACTTGCAGTATTTGGAAACCAAACTAGGTGTTGTCGGTGCTTCTATGTCTTGTTGTTATTTATGTGACTTTATTGTTGTGATCTGCTATTTTACTTACCCCACCCATCTGTTTTACATGTAACGTTGAGGATAACTGCCCATGATCTTCTTCATTGTTTGAACTTCTCTCCTTTTTAATCATTAGTCTTTTCCCTCTTCATTTAACATCTTTTAAAAGAGTCAACTTGTAGATGCAAAAGTATAAAAATCTCTGCTTATGAGGGGATAATTATTGAACAGCGTAAAAAACATTATGGCAAAAGGAAAAAATGGCACATTTCTCTTTTTGCCACATTGATTATGAAAAAGCCGTCTTTTGCAGGTGGGTCAATATGCGTCTGCAAGTGGGAAAGGATTTAGGGCGAAAATGTTAACAATTCATTAAAAGGCTCTGTCTCGTGATTTTGGTCCCAAAAAAACTTTATATGCAAAAAATATTAGAATAGCTGAAAAATGCATTATATTTGAAAAACATAGTGTTTCAGAAGGGAAATAATCATTATTATTGTTAACTATAGTTTGAGTCACATGTTTTATGGTACTTGGAAGATTGATTATTATTTTTTGTGCATTTTAGCTTTACAAAATAAACCTCCAATACATATACATATACTACTAAAATTGAAGCAAATTGGTTTAATTTTGCTTAGTTATTGTGCTGCCTGTCTGTGAGACGGGGAAGACATTTTAGTGACTTAGGGATAAGTTCCCCCAAATTATCTGTCTGTCATGCTTTGCATTCATCGTTCATAACTTTGTTTCTGTTTGACAGATTCACATCAAAGTTGCAAACACTTAAACCTTGTGATCAGGAGTATGGTACAAATTCAACAATGCAAGGAACATACATATAGTCTGCTTAATTTTTGGAATTATCGCCCTTTATTTAGATTTTGTTTTGGATCATCCATTTCTCACTTATCAATGGAACACTCTTGTTTACTTTAAGTCATACTTGGAATAATTTCATTGATTGAAAATGTTTGACCCTAAAATAATGAGACAGAACCTTTAAGATAACTGTTTTGAACATTTCTACATTCCTGCACATATGTTGTGCTCTCACTGTTCACATATCTTCACATTTCTATAATTAATTCTTGTTTTCACATATCTTTCACATTTTACAATGTGTTAATTCAAATTTACTTGAATATTATTAATGATTTTCTGTTAAAGTCTTTACATTCCGTAGAAATTTGATTTAACTTTCAAAATGGAGACAGAAAAATGTGATTTTTTTTTTACCTCTTGGGATGTATATTACATGTCTTTGTTGTGTTTAATAAAATTTGTGTTTGATCTACTCTTCTCTTATTTTTGTTTTAAAATTGAAATTATAATAAAGAATTTTTACCCTTTCCAAATGCAGACCCATTTTTACAAATCTGCAGCAATTAACGTTTGAAAACATTCTGGCAAAAGGAGAAATACTTTTCTGCTGCAAAAGTGTCTACTGATGTCTGTATTGGGGAAGGGATAATAGTTTTATGTATCTGGAATTTGCTTGATTTCTAATTGTTTGAACATTTCTGCTAACCCTTTTAGGATATTAATATTTGTTTTGAAGGAATTTTCGCAGATTTTAGTTTTCAATTTGAAATTTCCTACCAACTTAAATTGCTAATAGTTTAACCCTCTCCGATATACAACAAATTCGGAGCAGAAGACTTTGGAAACATCTAGGCACAAATATCGAAAATCTCAATAAAAGGAGGTAAAATTATTGGATAGAGTTAAAAGCATCTTGACAAAAGGAGCAAGCAATTTCTCCAGTTAACCATAATGTCTTCAAAGGTTTACTGCTGCATGTGGGAAAGGGTTTATAGGTCTGCCCTCACTTAATCCTTTACCTCATATAGACGCTTTCTGACGCCTCTGCAGCAGACAGCTTTTTGAAAACATAGTGACAATAGAAGAAATTCTCCTTTTGCCACAATGTTTTCTACCTTTAGTCATAGGTTATCCATTCAGTTATAGAGATTTTCTATTTTGTAACAAAATATGTTCAAAGTCGTCTGCTGCAGAATTGTCGTATAAGGGAAAAAAGGCTAATGTAACTTATAGCATTTGTGGATTGTTCACAAAACATTGAAGATGATCCCAATTATGGAAATTTTGATTTTTTTTTTTTAATTTTGTACCAAGTATTCAATAATGATATTTTAATAAATATTTAATATTCATTTCCTTCTACCTTTAATATTTGTAGTTGCTGATTGTTAACAAAATATCTAGTTTTGATGTGAATAATGCATCTTCTACTATTTAAGTATACATGTAGTTCCTTGGCTAATAATTCTTAGAGTATTTTCCATGTTTCCCAGAGATGTCATAAAAATAAAATGATAAAGTAAGATTTACTCTCTGTATAATATTTTGTTCTATTCTCATGCAGCGGTGTGGGTTCGCTTTTTTCAAGATTATTTTGCTATTTAAGTACTAGTTAGAAAGGCTTTGTATAGGTAGCTTGTGATCTCTCCAATTCATTGGTTAGTGATTTTTTTAGCAGCTATATGGCTTAGCCCATCATATTTGTTATATGTTAAAACTTATATCTGATATTCTATTTTAATGATTGTCTACAAAATTGGAAAGATCTTTAAACAAAATCTAGAAAACATCTAGAAAATAGGATTTTTTTTATTTTTGTTTTGTCAAGTTTGAAAATATTGAGGGAAAAGGAGAAATTGAGCCATTTCTTCTTAAACTCACACTGTGATTTCAAAAGTTCTCTTCTGCAAAAGCTTCAAATGTCATGTGAAACATTAGCTTATTATAGACTGTTTCCATATTTAAAACTGTTATATCCACCTTGCTGATGCAGAACAGTCCTTATTTAACTATTTCCAAGAAATACTTACATCTGTTTAACGTTGAATATATGGAAAAACACATTGCAGAAAAAGAAGTTATTTCTTTGTAAAAAATAATGAGTCATTTCTTGAAAAGGGGAAGTACAGATAGCAAATTGTTAAGAAAAGAATATTGCTTAAAGAGGATATATTAATTTAAATTCTTTTTAGCAATTTCTCTTTTTAAATCAATGTCTGCCGCAGATGTCTGTATCGTTTGAACAGATGTCTGAATCAGGGTAATTATTATAAACTCTAATTTTTATTTCTACAAGATATTTTAATAACTATAAGTTAAATTACAATTCCTAACGATAACAGTACATCTTTTAATGAATGTATGTTGTCAGACTTCCAGATAAGGGTCACATTTATCTTTCAAAATCATTATTCTACCACAAAAAAAAAAAATATTATAAGGTTTCATTGCTTAATAAGGGAGATAATGTTCAATATTCTTTTTTTAACCCTTTCCCACATACATGTACATTGTACAACAAATCTGCAGCAGATGACTTTGAAGACATTTAGTTATTAATATGAAAATGGAACAATTAGTGAAAAATATTCAAAAAACATTGTGGCAAAAGGAAAATATTCTGGTAACGACCAATTTCTTCTTTTGTCACGATGTTTTCAAATATTGCCAAACTTTGTCTGCACAGCAGATTTGCTGGAAACTGTCTGCATGTGGGAAAGGGTAGATTCATTCATTCAATGTGTCATTCATACAGAGTTCATGATTAACCCTTTCCCTCATATAGACCCTTTCTGTCGCCTCTGCAGCAGACGGCTTTTTGAAAACATAGTGACAAAGGAAGAAATTGCTCAAAACGAGCAATTTCTCCTTTTGACACAATGTTTTCCACTTTCAGTCATAGGTTATCCATTCAATTATAGAGATTTTCTATTTTTTGACAAAATAAGTTCCAAGTCGTCTGCTGCAGAATTGTCGTATGAGGGAAAGGGTTAAGAAGATCCCAACGTATAAAGGAAAGTATTATATGTATATTTGACTTTTAAAATTTGGTAGTTATTTTCAGCATTGGATATTTCTTTAACATTCCTTAATTCCTGTTAAGCCATTTCTATATTTCACAGTAGCTTCTTAATACTAATAATATACTTCAATCTTCTTATAAAGAAACCATTTTGACCTTTTTCCTCATTAAATAAAAGTTGACTTTTCAAAGATAAGATAAGAAAGATCGTCTCCTTTTTCAACAATGTTTGACATCTTTTATCCAATGTACTGAAATTTTATGTGGAAGAGTCTTCATATCATCAGGTTACATTGATATGATAACCCTTTCCCTCATACACCAATTCTGCAGCAGACGACTTTGAACATGTTTTGCCAAAAAATAGAAAATCTTTATAATTGAATGGATGACTAAAAGTGGAAAACATTGTAGCAATAAGAGAAATTGCACGTGTTGTGCATTTTCTTCTTTTGTCACTATGTTTTCAAATAGCCGTCTGCTGCAGAGGTGTCAGAAAGCGTCTATATGAGGGAAAGGGTTAAAGGTGGTATGACATCTTCCCTATTATTTCATAAAAGCTGGTAGATTTTACTTTGGTTGATAAGGGAAAACAATTGTTATGGCTTGAATAAAACTCTTTAATCTACACATCAAATTTCATCCTTTTAGCCTTTCCCACATACAACAACTCTGCAGCAGTCGACTTTTAAATCACAGAATTAAAGGTACAGAATCTCTTTAAATGACTGTATACTTATTGAATAGAGTTGAAAAAGCAGAATATGCTCCTGAGCAGTTACACCTTTTCTCACCAGTTGTTCGCTGTAGATGTGTTAACCCTTTCCCTCATACAACAATTCTGCAGCAGACGACTTTGAACATATTTTAATAATAGAAAATCTCTATAATTGAATGGATAACCTATGACTAAAAAGTGGAAAACATTGTGACAAAAGGAGAAATTGCACGTTTTGTGCAATTTCTTCTTTTGTCACTATGTTTTCAAAAATCCGTCTGCTGCAGAGGTGTCAGAAAGCGTCTATATGAGGGAAAGGGTTAAAGTGCACATGCAGTTGGGGGGAAAGGGTTAAAAGTACATTTAGTTTTAACAGTTCATCAATTTAGCATTAAACACATGTACATAAAACAATAACAAATTACCATTTAATGAATCGTTGTTTTTGTTTCCATCTGTCATTTATTATTGTGAAAGAAACATTTTTTCTTGTTTTTTTCTTTTTTTGTGACTTCATTTTCCAAGAGACTGGTAATTAAAAAATAATTATTCATTTGCAAACAATTTGTAATTCAAAACAATTAAAATGGGAGATATGTCAGTTGTTGAAACATATTGCATGGCTTAACGTCAAGTAATATTGGACATAAGCTTATGTGCCATTGTAAAACTAAATTAAAAATTTAAGAAAAGAAAACAAGTTTGAAACTGATAAGTAAATTGGTAATGAAATATTATTTTATTGAAAATATAATATTTTAAATTCCAAATTATGTCTGAAAACAGGTAACTGCCCTAATTGCAATGTTAATGATATGCGTATTGATTGCTATCAATTTTGGGAAAGAATAAACTTATTGTACTTATCAAAACTTGTGAATTAGATAAATACCGCCGCCGATATTCTAAGGAAATTGTTGGCCAGTTTAACTGAAACGGCTGATTGAATGGTTCGAGTTTTATAACATGTGGTCCCTTTAAACTAACCAGATACCATATACTTAGACTGGTGTTGGACAAATAGTTATTTTTATCTGTGTCACAAGGCTTTTGTCGCTTTTAGATATTGAGAACAGAACTACGTTTTGTTTTTTTCAGTATCAAAATATTTTCAGTTTACATACTTTTTGTTCACGGGTGAAAACTGTAGAACAAAAATACTGTTAAAAACGTTTTTATTGGATAATAAACACATCTACAAGATATTCGTATTGTTTATTTTTCGAGCATGAATTTCTGATCACTCAATGTCAAGTGTCAGGTTCAATGAAGGGGTTGATGTAGCTATTGGTTTGGTGTTGCACTAAAGCTCGCCATCATTGAACCAGTTTCAACGAAGGGATGGATGAACCTTTTGGTTTGGTGTTGCACGTAAGCTCGCCATCAATGGGCCGGGTTCAACGAAGGGGTTGATGTAGCTATTGGTTTGGTGTTGCACTAAAGCTCGCCATCAATGGGCCAGGTTCAACGAAGGGGTGGATTAAGCTATTGGTTTGGTGTTGCACTAAAGCTCGCCATCAATGGGCCAGGCTCAACGAAGGGGTTGATGTAGCTATTGGTTTGGTGTTGTAAGCACTGCATTAAAGCTCGCCATCAATGGGCCAGGTTCAACGAAGGGGTGGATTAAGCTATTGGTTTGGTGTTGCACTAAAGCTCGCCATCAATGGGCCAAGCTCAACGAAGGGGTTGATGTAGCTATTGGTTTGGTGTTGTAAGCACTGCATTAAAGCTCGCCATCAATGGGACAGGTTCAACGAAGGGGTGGATTAAGCTATTGGTTTGGTGTTGCACTAAAGCTCGCCATCAATGGGCCAGGCTCAACGAAGGGGTGGATGAAGCTATTGGTTTGGTGTTGTAAGCACTGCACTAAAGCTCGCCACCAATGGGCCAGGCTCAACGAAGGGGTGGATGAAGCTATTGGTTGTAAGCACTGCACTAAAGCTCGCCATCAATGGGCCAGGTTCAACGAAGGGGTTGATGTAGCTATTGGTTTGGTGTTGTAAGCACTGCACTAAAGCTCGCCATCAATGGGCCAGGTTCAACGAAGGGGTTGATGAAGCTATTGGTTTGGTGTTGTAAGCACCGCATTAAAGCTCGCCATCAATGGGCCAGGTTCAACGAAAGGGTTGATGAAGCTATTGGTTTGGTGTTGTAAGCACTGCACTAAAGCTCGCCATCAATGGGACAGGTTCAACGAAGCTATTGGTTTGGTGTTGTAAGCACTGCACTAAAGCTCGCCATCAATGGGACAGGTTCAACGAAGCTATTGGTTTGGTGTTGTAAGCACTGCACTAAAGCTCGCCATCAATGGGCCAGGTTCAACGAAGGGGTTGATGAAGCTATTGGTTTGGTGTTGTTAGCACTGCACTAAAGCTCGCCATCAATGGGACAGGTTCAACGAAGGGGTTGATGTAGCTATTGGTTTGGTGTTGTAAGCACTGCATTAAAGCTCGCCATCAATGGCCAAGGTTCAACGAAGGGGTGGATTAAGCTATTGGTTTGGTGTTGGACTAAAGCTCGCCATCAATGGGCCAGGTTCAACGAAGGGGTTGATGAAGCTATTGGTTTGGTGTTGTAAGCACCGCACTAAAGCTCGCCATCAATGGGCCAGGTTCAACGAAGGGGTGGATGAAGCTATTGGTTTGGTGTTGTAAGCACTGCACTAAAGCTCGCCATCAATGGGCCAGGTTCAACGAAGCTATTGGTGTGGTGTTGTAAGCACATCAATGGGACAGGTTCAACGAATGGGTGGATTAAGCTATTGGTGTGGTGTTGCACTAAGCTAGCCATCAATGGGACAGGTTCAACGAAGGAATGGATGAAGCAATTGGTTTGGTGTTGTAAGCACTGCACTAAGCTCTCCGTCAATGGGCCAGGTGGTCAACGAAGGGGTGGATGAAGCTATTGCTTTGGTGCTGTTAGCACCTCAATGGGACAGGTTCAACGAATGGGTGGATTAAGCTATTGGTGTGGTGTTGCACTAAGCTCGCCATAAATGGGACAGGTTCAACGAATGGGTGGATTAAGCTATTGGTGTGGTGTTGCACTAAGCTAGCCATTAATGGGCCAGGTTCAACGAATGGGTGGATGAAGCTATCGGTTTGGAGTTGCACTTAAGCTCGCCATCAATGGGACAGGTTCAACGAAGGAATGGATGAAGCAATTGGTTTGGTGTTGTAAGCACTGCACTAAGCTCTCCGTCAATGGGCTAGGTTCAACGTAGGGGCAGATGAAGTTATGGGTTTGGTGTTGTAAGCACTGCACTAAGCTCGCCATCAACGAAGGGATAGATGAAGCTATTGGTTTGGAGTTGCACTTAAGCTCGCCATCAATGGGCCAGGTTCAACGAAGGGATGGATGAAGCAATTGGTTTGGTGTTGTAAGCACTGCACTAAAGCTCCCCATCAATGGGCCAGGTTCAACGAAGGGGTGGGTGAAGCTATTGGTTTGGTGTTGTAAGCACTGCATTAAAGCTCGCCATTAATGGGCCAGGTTCAACGAAGGGGTGGATGAAGCTATTGGTTTGGTGTTGTAAGCACTGCACTAAAGCCGCCATCAATGGGCCAGGTTCAACGAAGGGGTGGATGAAGCTATTGGTTTGGTGTTGCACTAAAGCTTGCCATCAATGAGCCAGGTTCAACGAAGGGATGGATGAACCTTTTGGTGTGGTGTTGCACTTAAGCTCGCCATCATTGGGCCAGGTTCAACGTAGGAGTGGATGAAGCTATTGGTTTGGTGTTGTAAGCACTGCACTAAGCTCTCCGTCAATGGGCAAGGTTCAAGGTAGGGGTGGATGAAGCTATTGGTTTGGTGTTGTAAGTACTGCACTAAAGCTCACCATCAATGGGCCAGGTTCAACGAAGGGATGGATGAAGCAATTGGTTTGGTGCTGTTAGCACATCAATGGGCCAGGTTCAACGAAGGGATGGATGAAGCAATTGGTTTGGTGTTGTAAGCACATCAATGGGCCAGGTTCAACGAAGGGGTGGATGCAGCAATTGGTTTGGTGTTGTAAGCACTGCACTAAGCTCGTACAATGGGCCAGATGTTTAACGAAGGGATTGATGAAGCTATTGATGTGGTGTTGCACTAAGTTCGCCATCAATGGGCCAGGTTCAACGTAGGATTGGATGAAGCTATTGGTTTGGTGTTGTAAGCACTGCACTAAAACTTGCCATAAATGGGCCAGGTTTAACGAAGGGATGAATGAAGCTATTGGTGTGGTGTTGCACTAAGCTCGCCATCAATGGGCCAGGTTAACGAAGGGATGAATGAAGCTATTGGTGAGGTGTTGTAAGCACTGCACTAAGCTCGCCATCAATGGGCCAGGTTCAACGTAGGGATGGATAAAGCTATTGGTTTGGTGTTACACTAAAGCTCGCCATCAATGGACTAGGTTCAATGAAGGGGTGGATGAAGCAATTGGTTTGGTGTTGCACTAAAGCTCGCCATCAATGGGCTATGTTCAACAAAGGGATGGATGAAGCTATTGGTTTGGTGCTGTTAGCACATCAATGGGACAGGTTCAACGAATGGGTGGATTAAGCTATTGGTGTGGTGTTGCACTAAGCTCGCCATCAATGGTCCGGGTTCAACGAAGGGATGGATGAAGCAATTGGTTTGGTTTTGTAAGCACTGCACTAAAGCTCGCCATCAATGGGCCAGGTTCAACGTAGGGGTGGACGAAAGCTATTGATTTGGTGTTGTAAGCACTGCACTAAAGCTCGCCATCAATGGGCCAGGTTCAACGAAGGGATGGATGAAGTTATTGGTTTGTGTTGTAAGCACTACACTAAGCTCGCCATCAATATGCCAGGGTGGATGAAGCAATTGGTTTGTTGTTGCACTAAAGCTCGCCATCAATGGGTCATGTTCAACAATGGGATGGATGAAGCTATTGGTTTTTGTGTTGTTAGCACATCAATGGGACAGGTTCAACGAATTGTAGGATGAAGCTATTGGTGTGGTGTTGCACTAAGCTAGCCATTAATGGGTCAGATTCAACGAAGGGGTGGGGTGGATGAAGCTATTGGTTGGGTGTTGTAAGCACTACATTATTAAGCTCGCCATCAATGGGCCAGGTGCAACGAAGGGATAGATGAAGCTATTGGTTTGGAGTTGCACTTAAGCTCGCCATCAATGGGCCAGGTTCAACGAAGGGATGGATGAAGCAATTGGTTTGGTGTTGTAAGTACTGCACTAAAGCTCCCCATCAATGGGCCAGGTTCAACGAAGGGGTGGATGAAGCTATTGGTTTGGTGTTGTAAGCACTGCATTAAAGCTCGCCATTAATGGGCCAGGTTCAACGAAGGGGTGGATGAAGCTATTGGTTTGGTGTTATAAGCACTGCACTAAAGCTCGCCATCAATGGGCCAGGTTCAACGAAGGGATGGATGAAGCTATTAGTTTGGTGTTGCACTAAAGCTTGCCATCAATGAGCCAGGTTCAACGAAGGGATTGATGAACCTTTTGGTGTGGTGTTGCACTTAAGCTCGCCATCAATGGGCCAGGTTCAACGTAGGAGTGGATGAAGCTATTGGTTTGGTGTTGTAAGCACTGCACTAAAGCTCCCCATCAATGGGCCAGGTTCAACGTAGGGGTGGATGAAGCTATTGGTTTGGTGTTGTAAGTACTGCACTAAAGCTCACCATCAATGGGCCAGGTTCAACGAAGGGATGGATGAAGCAATTGGTTTGGTGTTGTAAGCACATCAATGGGCCAGGTTCAACGAAGGGGTGGATGAAGCAATTGGTTTGGTGTTGTAAGCACTGCACTAAGCTCGTACAATGGGCCAGAGGTTTAACGAAGGGATGGATGAAGCTATTGATGTGGTATTGCACTAAGTTCGCCATCAATGGGCCAGGTTCAACGTAGGATTGGATGAAGCTATTGGTTTGGTGTTGTAAGCACTGCACTAAAACTTGCCATAAATGGGCCAGGTTTAACGAAGGGATGAATGAAGCTATTGGTGTGGTGTTGCACTAAGCTCGCCATCAATGGGCCAGGTTAACGAAGGGATGAATGAAACTATTGGTGTGGTGTTGCACTAAGCTCGCCATCAATGGGCTAGGTTCAACGAAGGGGTGGATGAAGCAATTGGTGTTGTGTTGCACCAAGATTGACATCAATGGGCTAGGTTCAACGAAGGGGTGGTTCAGCAATTGGTTTGGTATTGCACTATAGCTCGCCTTCAATAGGCCATGTTGAACAAAGGGATGAATGAAGCTATTGGTTTGGTGTTGTTAGCACATCAATGGGCCATGTTCAACGAATGGGTGGATGAAGCTATTGGTTTGGTGTTGTTAGCACATCAATGGAACAGGTTCAACGAAGGGATGGATGAAGCTATTGGTGTGGTGTTGTTAGCACATCAATGGAACAGGTTCAACGAAAGGGTGGATGATGCTATTGGTGTGGTGTAGCACTAAGCTAGCCATTAATATGCCAGGTTCAACGAAGGGATGGGTGAAGCTATTGGTTTGGTGTTGTAAGCACTGCATTAAAGCTCGCCATCAATGGGCCAGGTTCAACGAAGGGATGGATGAAGCTATTAGTTTGGTATTGTAAGCACTGCACTGCATTAAAGCTCGCCATCAATGGGCCAGAGGCTTAACGAAGGGGTGGATGAAGCTATTGGTTTGGTGTTGTAAGCACTGCACTAAAGCTCACCATCAATGGGTCAGGTTCAACGAAGCGGTGGATGAAGCAATTGGTTTGTGTTGTAAGCACTGCACTAAGCTCGCCATGAATGGGCCAGGTTGAACATAGGGATGGATGAAGCAATTGGTTTGTGTTGTAAGCACTGCACTAAGCTCTCCGTCAATGGGCCAGGTTGAACGTAGGGATGAATGAAGCAATTGGTTTGCTGTTGTAAGAACTGCACTAAGCTCGCCATCAATAGGCCAGGTTCAACGTAGGGGTGGATGAAACAAATGGTTTGGTGGTGTAAGCACTGCACTAAGCTCGCCATCAATAGGCCAGGTTCAACGTAGGGATGGATGAAGCTATTGGTTTGGTGTTGTAAGCACTGCACTAAGCTCGCCATCAATGGGCCAGGTTCAACGTAGGGGTGGATGAAGCAATTGGTTTGGTGTTGCAGGAAAGGGTTACAGTCAATACAGGTAACAAGTTAAATCTGTTTGTAGAGGTTGGTACAGTGTAACCTCTGTTCAGTAAAAACTTATAGTGTCTACATCTGTTGTTGTATAACAAGCCCGGATATATTGTATGGACATTTATAGGACGATGAATAAATATAAGTTAGATATATCAAACTCCCGTCAGCCGGATTCGAACAAGCGACTTTATGAATGCAAATCAAAACTGTATTTGAAAAGTATTACCTTGATTTGAAATAATTACTTTTGACAAATACAACAAGAAATGTCTTTTAGATGAGGGGGAAAAAGAGAGATTCCCGCGAACCGGATTCGAACCAGTGACCTAAAGATGACAGTAATTATTAACCTCTACAGTCTTCCGCTCTACCAACTGAGCTATCACGGGACCATATCTTCTAAATGATTAAGTGACAATACGTACAAAACATATTTACGTTATACACTTTTTGTATAATTGATGATGATTAATATGTCTAACAAAAGGTCAATATAGCTATATAATTTACCCTTCCCTTTATATATCACGATTTGTTTTGTCTTATGCAAAATCATACACCGTATGACTTTATTTTTGTGGTATTTGATATATATATATATTTTTTTTTTTTTTAAATCTTATAACTTTTTTCTCAATATCAATAGGATCAAGTATGCATCGGACACCAACAACTGAAACATTAATTTGTTTGTTTGTATGGTGACTTGCGCCGCTTTTAGTCCATTTACCCTGACACCCGTAAGTCAGTCGTAATGCTAACCCCATGTACTCTCATTTAAAGAGATATTTCATATGTTTGCCCTGAATTTTTAAAATGCAGGTAGTCGGCTACAGATTTTATGTACAGTCAAACCTGTGTTTAAAGACCACCCATGGGGAGAGAGCAATATGGTCTTTGTTCACAGGTGGTCTTTAATGACAGGGTCATTTATGCAGAAAATGAGTGATTTGGAAATTAAAAGCGTGGTCGCTATAAAATTGGAATTGCTAAACAAATGTGGTCTTAAGAACAGGGTTTACTGTATATGTATGTCTGCCGGCCTCTATAGAACCTATACAGAACATCATTGCACATTTATATTTACTCTTGTTTTTGCTTTAGATATGTTGCATGGTAAGACGTCCAATAACAATGGACATTACGACTAATGCATCGATGTCGTGAAATAATATATGTGATAGTTCTGGTTACTTACTACTACGGAAAAGCCATGCTACTAAAGAGAACACCAACATTATGGCCTCTGTGTAATGTATCGACCCAGATCAGCCTGCACAGGCTAATCCGGGCCGACACATTCCGTCTCAGGGAGATAGGGGTATAGAGCAATGATTTCTGAAACAGAAAATCCACAGGATTCGAAAAGTGTCTGTCTGGGTTAGCCTGCGCGGTATGGTTAGTCTGATCCGGTCGAAATTTACGCCGACTCCATAATGTTGGCTTTCTCTTAATTCGGCTAAAATACTGTCAAAAACAGCGAAAAACTGCAACTCAAATCCAACCAATGTATGAGGTACATACATGACTCAGTCAGTAACGACGTGAACTGTCGATTCAGGTTTCACGGGTTTTAATTCTGGATCGACGAGCTCTCTTATTCTATGATGGACACAACTTATAGTCATTCCACCAATAGGCTAGAACATCGTTATGGGGAACGAGACATGCTGCCCGGGAAGATAATTGTGTGGAGCAATGTGTGAGACATTCAGGATGAACTGACTGCCGTGTTATGACTGAAATACTTCGGTAAATGATGTCATCAAACTCGCACGAATCAATAAATCACAACATTGTTATTAATTTTGTATTTATTTATGAAAAGTAGTAGATCTGTATTCATTTTCATATTGAAGGTGTAGATCGGTGATTTTTTGCATATTGAAGAAATGGATTGGTATTCATTTTCATATTGAAGGTGTAGATCGGTGATTTTTTGCATATTGAAGAAATGGATTGGTATTCATTTTCATATTGAAGGTGTAGATCGGTGTTTTTTTGCATATTGAAGAAATGGATTGGTGTTCATTTTCATATTGAAGGTGTAGATCTGTATTCATTTTCATATTGAAGGTGTAGATCTGTATTCATTTTCATATTTAAGAAATGGATTTGGTGTTCATTTCCATATTGAAGAAATGGATTTGGTGTTCATTTTCATATTGAAGGTGTAGATCGGTGTTCATTTTCATATTGAAGTAGTTGATCGGTGACTTTTTGCATATTGAAGAAATAGATTGGTGTTCATTTTCATATTGAAATAGTAGATCGGTGTTCATTTTCATATTGAAGTAGTAGATCGGTCTTCTTTTGCATATTGAAGAAATAGATTGGTGTTCATTTTCATATTGAAGGTGTAGATCGGCGTTCATTTTCATATTGAAGTAGTAAATCGGTGTTCATTTTCATATTGAAGTAGTCGATCGGTAATCTTTTGCATATTGAAGAAATAAATTGGTGTTCATTTTCATATTAAAGGTGTTGATCGGGTCATGAATAAGTGTACTAGCACATTTCCTAATCAAGTGTCCGTTCTTGACGCGGGCATCATGAATAAGTGTACTAGCACATTTCCTAGTCAAGCGCTGGTTTGTGACGCAGGAATCTTGAATAAGTGTTCTAGCACATTTCCTAGTCAAGTGTTCGTTCTTGACGCGGGCATCATGAATAAGTGTACTAGCACATTTCCTAGTCAACTGCCCGTTCTTGACGCGGGGATCATGAATAAGTGTACTAGCACATTTCCTAGTCATGTGCCCGCTTTTGACGCGGGGATCCTGACTAAGTATACTAGCACATTTCCTAGGCATGTGCCCGTTCTTGACGCGGGGATCATTAATAAGTGTTCTAGCACATTTCCTAGGCATGTGCCCGTTCTTGACGCGGGGATCATTAATAAGTGTTCTAGCACATTTCCTAGGCATGTGCCCGTTCTTGACGCGGGAATCATGAATAAGTGGACTAGCACATTTTCTAGTCAAGTGCTCGTTCTTGAAACGGGGATCATGAATAAGTGTAATAGCACATTTCCTAGTCAAGTGATCATCTGTGACGCGGGGTCATGAATAAGTGTACTAGCACATTTCCTAGTCAAGTGCCCGTTCTTGACGCGGGGATCATGAATAAGTGTACTAGCACATTTCCTAGTCATGTGCCCGTTCTTGACGCGGGGATCATGAATAAGTATACTAGCACATTTCCTAATCATGTGCCCGTTCTTGACGCGGGAATCATGAATAAGTGTACTAGCACATTTCCTAGTCAAGTGCTCATTTGTGACGCGGGGATCATGAATAAGTGTACTAGAACATTTCTTAGTCAAGTGCCCAATCTTGACGCGGGAATCATGAATAAGTGTACTAGCACATTTCCTAGTCAAGTGATCATTTCTGACGCAGGGATCATGAATAAGTGTCCTATCACATGTCTTAGTCAAGTGCTCGTTCTTGACGCGGGGATCATAAATAAGTGTACTAGCACATTTCCTAGTCAAGTGCCCGTTCTTGACGCGGGGATCATGAATAAGTGTACTAGCACATTTCCTAGTCATGTGCCCGTTCTTGACGCGGGGATCATGAATAAGTATACTAGCACATTTCCTAATCATGTGCCCGTTCTTGACGCGGGAATCATGAATAAGTGTACTAGCACATTTCCTAGTCAAGTGCTCATTTGTGACGCGGGGATCATGAATAAGTGTCCTAGCACATTTCTTAGTCAAGTGTCCGTTCTTGACGCGGGGATCATGAATAAGTGTACTGGCACATTTCCTAGTTAAGTGCAATTTTGTCACTTCGGGATCATGAATAAGTGTACTAGCACATTTCCCTATCAAGTGATCATTTGAAAAGCGGGGATCATGGATAAGTGTTCTAGCATATTTCCTAGTCATGTGTCCGTTCTTGACGCGGGTATCTTGAATAAGTGTTCTAGCACATTTCCTAGTCAAGTGATCGTTCTTGACGCGGGCATCATGAATAAGTGTACTAGCACATTTCCTAGTCAAGTGCTCGTTCTTGACGCGAGGATCATGAATACGTGTACTAGCACATTTCCTAGTTAAGTACAATTTTGTCACTTCGGGATCATGAATAAGTGTACTAGCACATTTCCCTATCAAGTGATCATTTGAAAAGCGGGGATCATGGATAAGTGTTCTAGCATATTTCCTAGTCATGTGTCCGTTCTTGACGCGGGTATCTTGAATAAGTGTTCTAGCACATTTCCTAGTCAAGTGATCGTTCTTGACGCGGGCATCATGAATAAGTGTACTAGCACATTTCCTAGTCAAGTGCTCGTTCTTGACGCGAGGATCATGAATACGTGTACTAGCACATTTCCTAGTCAAGTGTCCGTTCTTGACGCGGGGATCATGAATAAGTGTAATAGCACATTTCCTAGTCAAGTGCCCTTTCTTGACGCGGGGATCATGAATAAGTGTACTAGCACATTTCCTAGTCAAGTGCCCTTTCTTGACGCGGGGATCATGAATAAGTGTACTAGCACATTTCCTAGTCATGTGCCCGCTTTTGACGCGGGGATCCTGACTAAGTATACTAGCACATTTCCTAGGCATGTGCCCGTTCTTGACGCGGGAATCATGAATAAGTGTACTAGCACATTTCCTAGGCATGAGCCCGTTCTTGACGCGGGGATCATTAATAAGTGTTCTAGCACATTTCCTAGGCATGTGCCCGTTCTTGACGCGGGAATCATGAATAAGTGTAATAGCACATTTCCTAGTCAAGTGATCATCTATAAGTGTACTAGCACATTTCCTAGTCAAGTGCTCATTTGTGACGCGGGGATCATGAATAAGTGTACTAGAACATTTCTTAGTCAAGTGCCCGATCTTGACGCGGGAATCATGAATAAGTGTACTAGCACATTTCCTAGTCAAGTGATCATTTCTGACGCAGGGATCATGAATAAGTAGTGTCCTATCACATGTCTTAGTCAAGTGCTCGTTCTTGACGCGGGGATCATAAATAAGTGTACTGGCACATTTCCTAGTTAAGTGCTCATTTGTGACGCGGAGATCATGAATAAGTACACTAGCACATTTCCTAGTCATGTGCCCGTTCTTGACGCGGGAATCATGAATTAGTGTACTAGCACATTTCCTAGACAAGTGCTCATTTGTGACGCGGGGATCATGAATAAGTGTCCTTGCACATTTCTTAGTCAAGTGTCCGTTCTTGACGCGGGGATCATGAATAAGTGTACTGGCACATTTCCTAGTCAAGTGCTCATTTGTCACTTCGGGATCATGAATAAGTGTACTAGCACATTTCCCTATCAAGTGATCATTTGAGAAGCGGGGATCATGGATAAGTGTTCTAGCATATTTCCTAGTCATGTGCAGTTTTGTCACGCGGGGATCATGAATAAGTGTACTAGCACATTTCCCTATCAAGTTCCGGTTTGAGACGCAGGGATCATGAATAAGTGTACTTGCACATTTCCCAGTCAAGTTCCGATTTGAGACGCAGGGATCATGAATAAGTGTAGTCTCCAATGTATAATCAGAAAAAGCAAAAAAAGCAGATTGATTGATTATTCGGTGTTTAACACCACTTTCAACAATTGTTCAGTTATTTCACGGCGTTATCAGTACTACTAGTCCATTTATCTTGACATCAGTCATTCAGTCATCCCTCAACGCCAAAGAGGGCAGCCACTACTACTATTTTCAAATTCTTTGGTATGTCCCGGTCGGTGATCGAACGCGCGACCTCCCGCACCCGATGCGGAGGCCCTACCACTTCACCACCGAGGCGGATGGAGAGTAGTCTCATGGGTAAACAAACCCAAGTATCTTAACCCTTTCCCACATTTACACGCTTTTTGACGTCTCTGAGGCAGACGACTTATGAACACATTGTGTCAAAAGGAGAAATTGCTCACAATGAGCAATTTCTCCTTTTGCTACAATGTTTTCAACTTTATTCAATAATTGCTCCATCGTTTTTGACCAAATGTTTCGAACTCGTCTGCAGCAGATTTGTCGTAAGGTGGGAAAGCGTCAATCGGACGTCATGAATGAGAGATTTAACAAAACTCGATACCGTCTGAAGCGGATCTTTTTTAATCATAGTTTTCCAGACGTTTTCAATTTGACTCAATTTAGAGAAACAGTGATATGTTACCCAGTCTAATCACGTGAGTGTATCCAATAGTGTTGACAATTGTTGTTCGTCAAATGTTAAAATAAATGTGACATGTTAACCCTTTTTCCTCATACGACAATTCCGCAGCAGACGACTTTGAACATATTTTGAAAATCTCTATAATTGAATGGATAACCTATGAGTAAAAGAGGAAAGCATTGTGGCAAAAGGAGAAATTGCTCGTTTTGAGCAATTTCTTCTTTTGTCACTATGTTTTCAAAAAGCCGTCTTTTATAAAGGCGTCAGAAAGCGTCTATATGAGGAAAAGGGTTAACATAAATTGAAACGATTTACTATACACAGCACATGAAACGAAGAAACACAAACAGCTAAACGACTACATCATTTGTTTATCATTTCCCTGGCTAACTTCTGTAGGTGATACGTTTTCTCGCGTTGTCGTTCAAAAAGGTCAATTGACGTCGAAACTTTAGGCATACGCTTACTAGTTGGTACGGCTGACTTTGCAAGTCGTTGGTGAGTTCGCGTAGCTTCCTCCAAGTGTGCGCCGTTATGCGACGGTCTATTAGACGGCCCATGTCGTTTAAGAACTGAGAAATGAGACGTTGCTTGACCATTCGACTGCACTAAACGTTTATGGCCTTCAAACCGAATCTGGTCAATGTCCGATTGATATAATTTAGGTTGGGTTGGGTACGCGTCCTTCATGAACAGCGTGCGGTCTCCAACCAACGGTTTATAATGATGTTTACCGATCTCATCCATGACTGCACCGTTCTTAATGGCGAGTTGCTCAGCTATTTTCTCAGAGAACTCCGGTGGTAGGTAGCCGCTGTAATAGTTGACGCCTGAATCCGGAAATTTTATATTCCTTACTTTACTCATTGGTGATACCGGGGAAACGATTACGGAAGACGACGTCATATCCGGGCTTTTTGTGGTATAATTCTCCGCCATGTCTATGTTTTCGTCATCGCCGTTTTGTACAGGAGCTAAAATCGTCACCCTTTTCTCAATAACTGAAGTCTTTCCCGTCGCTCTCGATTCCGATCGTGATGGTAATAATCTAGGAGTTTTTATCTGTTGTGACGTCACGGATATTGATGGCGTGACTGGAGTATCAAAACGCGGTGTACTTAGTCCAGCATCCGTGTAATTTCTGTTGGTGAATAGTTGATGACAAATCCCGATAGAAACCTCACTTTCATTACACAATCTCGGATCAGTATAGTCACTTTTTGTGATCGAAACCCACGGTGGAATATAACTCAACGACGGAAGTGTCGCATCCGGTGATCGAAATCGGTTCCATGGCGTCACCTTATCTCCCCGTTTTAAAGGTCGAAGGTTAAAAGCGGTGCTTCTGGAAACCTCATCCACTTTCGACTTCCGTTTCACATGCATGGTGGGACTGGTGCTGTAATGCGTAACACGTATAGGTGAATTCACACGCGTCATGTATGGAGCTATATCCTCTACTCCTTGCGGTACTCCGTTTGCGAAATTGTGAGTGAAGTGGTATGGCGTATCCGATGTTTTCAGATGAAAGTTATGGGCTCCAACTTGCGACACTTTCACGTTTGTATCAACTGCAGGGCTCATTTTCGATACAATCCGTGTACAACTGTATAATGTTTACTTTTTGTCAATTTATAACGTGACCCCACACACACCGACTTATTTAGTCTTAATTATACCACAACCGAGTGGCGTAGTGATATTTGTAAAGTTGTCAGTCTTTGGAAATAGACCTCGTTGATATAGGACGACAAGGTCACTCTCACTGCCAAGTGTCGTTTATCTTTGCAATTCGCTCCACAAAAAACAAAGTCCAGCCTGCACGACGTGTTTATTTTAAGGATAAGCCTATTCAACGGTCCAAATACTTTCGGATCGCTTCGACTGAATGAGATTAATCTGTCAATCAAAAGTCAGATTCGTCTGGTTCCATAGCACACACGTGGCTATTTTAATTCGGTGCTTATTTCAAATATGTGTACTAGTCTGTGGTAGAGCCTGTAAACAGAAAAAATATATGTCATAAATATGTGTACCAGTCTGAGAATGTCACATGTGTACCAGTTTGAGAATGTCACAAATATGTGTACCAGTCTGAGAATGTCATAAATATGTGTACCAGTCTGAGAATATCATAAATATGTGTACCAGTCTGAGGATGTCATAAATATGTGTACCAGTCTGAGAATGTCACAAATATGTGTACCAGTCTGAGAATGTCACAGAAGAGTCGCATCTAGATTGATCGAACTATCGATTCTTACGGCATCCCCGTCTTATTCAGTTTTAACCGTTATTAAAATCGTCATCATCATCATCATCATCATCATCATCATTATTATTATTATTATTATTATTATTTATTAGTATTATTATTATCATTATTATTATTATCATCATTATTTATTTTATTATTATTTTTGTAATTTTTATCATTATTATATTTATATTTATTATTATTATTTGTTTTATTATTTTTATCATGATTATTATTATTTACATTGTTGTTGGTTTTGGTAATATTATTGGTATTATCAGTGATAGTGATGATACATGAATTAAGTATCAATTCACCAATCAATCGAACAAGTCGATAACTCGAGGTTACTTCTGTCGCCATTTTCATTTCTTTGAGTTTTAACAGACCACGTGTATATCATCCTCGGTACCCAGGCTATTCATACCATATATAATGATCATATATTTTATGAATAGCCTGGGTACCGAGGATGCGTGTATATGTGTTCGCCACCAGTTTCGCGTTTATTTTCCCGTGTATATTCAACTGAGACATGACGAATGAATAACACCAGTTATACTATCAGTTTACTATATCGTTCTATGTATATACCGACCATGTTTTCTATTCATCATGCCAAGATTTAATGTATACGAACATTAACTCTTTCCCACTTGCAGACGCATTTTGACCTTTATAGCAGCAGACGACTTTTGAAAACATTGTGGCCAAAGTTGAAATTGATCATGATGAGCAATTTCACCTTTGGCCATAATGTTTGCAAATTAATTTAACAATTAAGTAGCTTTTATGAAGACTTTTCAGGTTGTTGTCACTGTGTTTGTTTTCAAAGTCGTCTGCTGCATAATTGTTGTATGCGGAAAGGGTTAACATGGTTCGATATCGACGTCAGAAGTAAAATTGATAAGTAATTCAATCAATAAACCCATCCACTTGTACCGTCCTCTGCGTTATCAGATCTATTGACAGAAATCAGGTTCCAGGACGTTTATAATCGGATCACGTCTGTCAGAAACCCTACAATACAGTTATGTCATGTGATGTTTTACGTATATAGGCATGGGGGGTTATCTTGACTGAAAATGAGATGCCAACGTTAATGAACCCTTTCCCTCATATAGACGCTTTCTGACGCCTCTGCAGCAGACTACTTTTTGAAAACATAGTGACAAAAGAAGAAAATGCTCAAAACGAGCAATTTCTCCTTTTGTCACTATGTTTTTCTACTTTTAGTCTTAGGTAATCCATTCAATTATAGAGATTTTCTATTTTTTGACAAAATATGGTTAAAGTCGTCTGCAGCAGAATTGTCGTATGAGGCCCGCGGAAAGGATAAAGGGGGCGCCGGGAAAAGGAATCCTATTTCCGCCATCGAACGGTTCCGATTGTATATCAAGCGACGTGCGACAACTTGACATTGGGTTTGTAATTTAGTTTTGTCGCGTTGAATATTTGTCCTTGACAAGTCGAAAAGTCGAAGTTCGATTTTCTCGTGGAATGTGACATATAATAAAATGAGATCAAGAAACCGGAAGAAAAAAACCTAAAAACGTGGCACTCATTATAATATCATTAAACATTTAGGTGACATTTGTGAGAAAATTACGCTTGGTATATCCTCGACCTTGATACATGAAAATGATATGTTTACTCTTTCCCGCACAAATCTGAAGCCAAAGACTTTGAAAACACATTAGCAACAATATGAAAACTGACTGTAAATGACTGTAAATGACTTTAAAATGACTGTAAATAAATGCCTGTAAATGACTGTAAAATGACTGTAAATGACTGTAAAATGACTGTAAATGACTGTAAATGAAATTCTAATTATTGAATTGTATGGCAAGAGGAGAAACTGCTCATTATGAGTAATTTCTCCGTTTGTAATAATGTTTTCAAACGTTACTGCTGCGGAGGCGTCAACATGTGTCTGTAAGATGGAACGTGTAAGCTCAGAGACGCCACGTAAAACCACGTTTTTTGCGTCCAGTGAAGACCCTGTTCAGCCGAAATATGATCGTTCTCCAGGAAGACCATAGAGCTAGGGTATCGCATCCGGACTCCCTTGTATCTAACTTTGTCTGCGCTACAAATAGTTAATTCTGCACGGCGAGGGTAAATAAAAACAACCAATGCAAAAGAAAAATAATTGAGAAAAAAAAACACACACTAAAAAAACGTGTTGTGGTGGTATCGTTCTACTTCATAACGATAGTATTATATAGGCAGATATGGGCAGTACCATTCGAAAACATCCATTCTAGAAACTTTATCTCCAAACGAAAAATAAGGTAGTTATGAAATATATATTTATTAAAAAACTTACCAGTTTCGATATTCCTCGTGTAAGGTCTAGACCTCATACAAAGCCTAATACTGTAATTATGACAGGCAATCAAAGAGGCCAATCAGTATACACTTTCTTGTATTGGTTTTTTACCCTTTTTAAAAACATAGCGACAAAAGAAGAAATTGCACAGAACATGCAATTTCTCCTTTTGCCACAATGTTTTCCACTTTTTGTCATAGGTTATCCATTCAATTATGGAAATTTGCTATGTTTTGACAAAATACGTTCAAAGTCGTCTGCTGCAGAATTGTCGTATGGGGGAAAGGGTTAAGCATTCTTATTAGGAAAGTACGCTCTTGTATTGCTTAGCGCTAAGTATCGTTGGTGGAATTATTTATCCCTTTCCTTTTTCCATTCGCCTTTTATGACTTACAGAAAACGACTTTTGAAATCATTGTGGCAAAAGGTGAAACTGCTCATGATGGACAATTTCACATTTTGTCACAGTGTTTTAAATCCCTATCAATATGTTATTTCCTTTATTGAGAGTTTGCACATTTGTGCCTTTGTGTTTTCAAAATATATTCAGTGTAGATGCATTGTATGTGTGACAGGGTTGACACTTCACTAACTGGTTACATGTTTCATCAAAATTAAAATGTTCAAATTTCGAAAGTTTAATATTGGAACTTTTAATGTATCAATCAGAGAAAAACTCCTGTAAATATTGGGAAAAGGCATAGAAAAAAATACTGAAAGGGTAGTTTCAGTTATTCAAATAAGCAATAGAAATCAATGCTGCCGCGCTGTTTTTCGAGATTCATTTTAACTTTGACATACATAGATATACGTCGTCCTTGGTTATTATTGTACAGGAGAAACTGCAGCGTAAATCAGAAATCAGAAAATTGTTTAACCCTTTCCCTCATAGACGCTTTCTGACGCCTCTGCAGCAGACGGATTTTAGAAAACATAGTGACAAAAGAAGAAATTGCTCAAAACGAGGAATTTCTCCTTTTGCCACAATGTTTTCCACTTTTAGTCATAGGTTATCCATTCAATTATAGAGATTTTCTATTTTTTTGACAAAATATGTTCAAAGTCGTCTGCTGCAGTATTGTCGTATGAGGGAAAGGGTTAAACAACACTTACGGTAATTCTATTTAGCATATCTGCGTCAACGTAAGACCTAGATCAGGCTGCCCGGTGACAAAGATATGAACACATTTAAACCCAGTCATTCAGACATTCTATTTTATTCTAGAGAACTGTTATTGCTACAGCGTCACCTTTCAACATGACTTGTTCGATCTGCATCGCCTTGAATGTTACGATCTTTGAAGATCGGTTGCGAATTTAAAGAAATTCATGAAGAGAAGGAAATATCAGGCATTTTAATGACATTTCATTATTTTAATTCTAAACAAATATAACTCAAAATGTTAACGACATATGTTACGCCTGTATTGTACTAGGCGATCGATTTCTCTGGTCTTATTTGTGAATCACATTGAAAAAAAAATAGTTAAAGGAAACTTGACGATCTTCTGCGTTGGCTCAATAATTTGTGTGGGGAATTCGTGAAGGCATTTAATGACATTTTATTATCTTAATTCAAAACAGATATACCTGTTTATTCTAATGACATATCGTAACGTTTGTTTTGAAGTATGCGATTTACTTTTTTTTTGTCTTATTTGTGAATCACATTTATTGAACATTTTGTCAAAGGGTCGCTGGTGCATTTAATTGACTTTCTATGGTGTTAGGTGTCAGGTTTAAATCGTAATCAAGGTCCTTAGTTACCTTAAAAGTTTAATATCGCTTGTTTTGTCGACTTTCAGGTCCCCACGTGCGTGACCTAGTCATTACGTGTTTCCCTTTTAATCTCATATTACAGTTGTATTTGTTTTAGTTCAGGTTTACGCCGTTTCAACATTATTTCAGTTATAACACAGCGACCTGCTTAAACAAACCAGTACTAGCCTAGGAAATGTGCATTTCTCAAGGACACTCCATCATGACCGACGTGCCGCGACTGGGGATCGAACCCGGGACGCTAACCACTCTACCATATAGTTGTAATAATATGATAATAACAGAATATTAATCAATATACATTATTATATAAAAAAGGAAGTATAGCCCAACCGGTTTAAACCATGGTAACGTTAAATGGTGCCCACACCCTCACCACAGAGAATGCCTCGGTGGTGTACTTGTAAGAGCGTCCGCCTCGATAGCAGAATATCGGGGTTCGATCCATTAGCGGGTCATGCCTGATGTCTACAAACATGTAGTAGTTGACTTTCTTGGTGCTTAGTGTTGCGGGAAAAGCATTACGATTAGTGCGCTAGTGTCGGGATAAGCTTACCAGCAATACTGGTAATTAATCGAGGATACTGTTGAAATCTGTGTAAAACACCATTAAAACACAATAAAACCGGAGAGTCAGCAAGACCTGAAAACGTATGACGTTTAATATATGGTGCGTGTACCTTCGTGAATGTTCGTGAATGTTCGTGAATGTTCGTGAATGTTCGTGTGAATGTTCGTGAATGTTCGTGAATGTTCGTACAATCCCGTCTCGTTATGTACACTTACCTATACTACTGTATCAGAGCTACAGATAACCTTTTTAGTGAATTTGTATTTACCCCATTGATTTTCAGAAAATTGCTTTTTTTTTAATTTAAGTAACAGAGATAATTTTACCCTATCATATTTTTGAAATTGCTTTTTTTTACGACTTAAAATCATCCTGGCAAAGAGAGACATAATGAGAAAATTCTCCTTTTCTCACAATTGTGTTTAACTAATACTTCTAATTGTTGGCAAATCTATATATTTGGGGATCCCTCATTCATCCAGACGCTTTTTAAGTTTAGTTTTGCTTTAATCTGTATGCGCAGTGTACATCTAAGCTTACTATTTGTCTCTTTCACATCAATCCATAGATACATATTTATTCCATATGGATCTTGTTTGGTTTAATGTAAATAATTTAAGCAACACGAATTGCTTTATTGACATTTCATTTGCTTTTGAGTACTCATCATTTAAAAAAGAATTGCTTATTTTGACAATTCTTTTGCTTTTATAAGCAAAAACGCTACTTATAGCCCTATGTAACATCACGATTAGGTTAGTACAGGTAAACTCATCACGTCGGAAAACTCATTTAAAATACTTTTGTCGCCCCTGATGAAGAAAACTTTCAAAATTACTTTAGAAAATGTGAAATTGCCTTAAACAAGCTATTACTCTTTTCAACTACGTACTAAAATCAAACATCAAAATCTCTAAATCGTGCGACTTTTCATTCCTCGATCGCCTCGGTGGTGTTGTGTTTAACTCTGTCAGCGCCCAAAGGCAATATTGAGGTTTTTGCAAACAATGCAGATTCAGGTGAGTCAGCTCGTAACGAGCTGTCTCACCTGAAATCAGCATTGTTTGCTTTTTAGTAACCAAAATAGTCCAAAACTTTCAAAAATTGAGAATGGACACTCCCGATTTTGAACATGGAAGAGTCTACTTTAAACAATTCGGCGCTGAAAGAGTTAAGTCGATCCCCGACCGGGTAATACTAATAACTTTAAAAATGGAATTAGCGTTACTACTATAACTGGCTGATATAACTGAACAAAATTGCTGGAAGCGGCTTAAAATACCAAGACAATCTATTTCTCAATCGTTTTCAAATCATACGACCCAGAAAAGGGTATATCAAGTAAATAAGTAAACGGTTAAACCATGATTAGATATGAGCCGTTCCACGAGAAAACCAACATAATGGACTCTGCGTAATTTATCGACCCATATCAGCATGCATAGTCCACGCAGGCTAATCCGGGCCGACACATTCCGTCTCTGGGGGATAGAGGTATAGAGTAATGATTCATGAAAAACAAAATCAACAGGAGGCGAAAAGTGTATGTCAGGGTTAGCCTGCGCGGCATGCTTAGGCTGATCCGGGTCGAAACTTTACGCAGAGTCAACAATGTTGGTTTTCTCGTGGAACGGCTCATATGAAAGTGCTAAATATGTTATACCTACAGTTTACAATATGCAGACGACACTTGACACATGCAGCAGACGACACTTGACACATGCAGCAGACGACAATTGACACATGCAGCAGACGACAATTGACACATGCAGCAGACGACAATTGACACATGCAGCAGACGACAATTGACACATGCAGCAGACGACACTTGACACATGCAGCAGACGACAATTGACACATGCAGCAGACGACAATTGACACATGCAGCAGACGACAATTGACACATGCAGCAGACGACAATTGACACATGCAGCAGACGACAATTGACACATGCAGCAGACGACAATTGACACATGCAGCAGACGACACTTGACACATGCAGCAGACGACAATTGACACATGCAGCAGACGACAATTGACACATGCAGCAGACGACACTTGACACATGCAGCAGACGACAATTGACACATGCAGCAGACGACACTTGACACATGCAGCAGACGACAATTGACACATGCAGCAGACGACAATTGACACATGCAGCAGACGACAATTGACACATGCAGCAGACGACAATTGACACATGCAGCAGACGACAATTGACACATGCAGCAGACGACAATTGACACATGCAGCAGACGACAATTGACACATGCAGCAGACGACAATTGACACATGCAGCAGACGACACTTGACACATGCAGCAGACGACAGTTGACACATGCAGCAGACGATAATTGACACATGCAGCAGACGACAATTGACACATACAGCAGACGACAATTGACACATGCAGCAGACGACACTTGACACATGCAGCAGACGACAATTGACACATGCAGCAGACATCCCTTGAAAACATTAAAGTACGCGAACAATTTGCTCATTGTGATCACGTTGTTCATGCGACACAACGATTGTTTTGTTTTAATGTCATTACTTATGACATGTTTTAGATATAATCCATATTTTAAGCAAGAAATTCTAAAAGTCGTTTGCGTCAGACGGTTTGTCGAATGTGGGAAACGGTTAACACATTGTGATGTAAATTGATTGATCTTTATACGCATATTCACTGACAATTCTGCAGCGGAGAATTCGTAAACATGTAGACATAAATATGGAAAATCTCTATAGTTGAATATAGTTGAAAACAGTGTGGCTAATGGAGCAATTGATCATTATAAGCAATTTCCCCTTTTGACAGAATGTTTTTAAAAGTCATCTGCTGCAGATGCGTCAAAAAGTTGTCCAAAAGAAGATAATCCTCAGATTAGTACTGTTTTAGTTTGGTTTAAACTTTTTATTTAACATCGATTGCGAAACAAGCTTACAGCTGATATTTATCATGCTCGATGTCTGCTTTCCTGGAGACTTAACCAGTACTCACGACGTCTATGTGGACAAATACCTTAGACCCCGGGAGACGCCGAAACGAGACGCCGACGCTCTACCACTGCACTGTTTTCAGTTCTATATTTCTGTTCTCTTCCCTAAAAGTAACGTTCAGATACAGAACACTTTAGTAACTACTGGGGAAATAATAAATTGATGTAAAAGAGAGATTTGTCACAATATTACCAACTATGTATCAATTTAACTAACAAATTTAATTTGAAGATTTCATATTTACTTAATATTTTCAAAGCAGACCGGCGGCATGGCATTTAAGTTTTTTTAAAAAAGAAAGTTTAACCCTGAAGTTCATTTACAAAGTGATTGAGTGCCATGTAAAGGGTCCGAATTTATCTATCAGTTATACAAAGAAGTGGCATTTAGTTCGTAAATAGAAATCTTAACTATAGTCACGCATACATAATTTGGAAACTGTCAAAATCAATCATTTAGGAGCGGACTGCGTCCTATACAAAACGGCCTGCAACTTAATCCCAAATCTGCAGCTGACGACATTGAACACGTATAGGATCATATATCGAAAGTTTCTCTAAATGAAAGTGTATTTATTGATTGGAGTTGAAAAATGTAACAAAGGCAGGAATTTTCTCATCACGAGCAATTTATCCATTAGTCGCAATACTTTCACAAGTTTCCTGTTGGAGATGCGGCAAACTGCGTCTGTAAGTTGGAAAGGGTTACAAAACGATGACACGCCTGTCCTTTCCTTTAGTGTCGTTAAATTCGGTAACATTTCACACAGCAAAAATGTAAACTTGAATGAATCTTCAAGCCAATACATCAAAGAAAAGCTCCCTTCTGACATGATTAACTCTTTCAGCGCCAAAGGCAATGTTGTGCTTTTTGCAAACAATGCAGATTCAGGTGGGTCAGCTCGTAACGAGCTGTCTCACCTGAAATCTGCATTGTTTGGCTGTGAGTTATAAGAATATTCCAAAAATCCTATACCATGAAAATAGAGTCGTCCGAGTTTGAACATGGAAAAATCTACTTTAAACAATTCGGCGCTGAAAGGGTTAACCCATTCCCACCTGCAGGCGCAATTTGACGCATCTCCAGCACGCGAACTTTGAAAACATTGTGACAAAAGGAGAAATTTATTGAGACGAGCAATTTCTCCATTTGCCACAACGTTTTCGACTCTATGCAATAAACAAACTTTCATTTATACGGATTTTTTCTTTATTTTTTTTTATAAATATTTTCAAATTCGTCTGCTACGGATTTGTTGTACGTGAGAAGGGGTTAACATATTTGTTATCCCATTTACGGATTCTTTGAACAGACATTTGTTTGATGTAGTGATGTCTATAGAGTAGCTAATTCACATAACGCTCATCAATATGCACATCATTACTATGTGATTTTAACTCCTTCCCACATCTGAAGCAGACAACTTTGAAAAGATTCCGGCAAAATATGTATATTTTCTTTAAATGAAAGAACACTTATTTTACAAAATTGAATCATTGTAGCAAAAAGAAGAATTGCTCATTTCTCCTTTTGCAACAATGTTTTCAACAGTCGTCTGCTGCAGAGACGTCAGAAAACGTCGGTATGTGTTTAAGGGTTAACGTTGACTGTCTGGTTTAGGCTTTGTGAATACTTCTCTGTCTTATTATCGAACAGTGCAGGTCCAGATCGGATTGAGCGGATCCTAAGGATTGTAATACATGAACATAATATAGAACAAGTTCATTAATTATAGAACTGATTGGTTGTTTGGTGTTTTAACTTGTTTTCCCCAGTTATATCACGGAGTTTCCTGTGTAAGTTACCAGGACAACTGGTCCGTTTATCCTAACACCAGCCAGTCAGTCGCAATGCTAACCCCGCAAACCTGAGCGCCAAGGTTTATTTCATCATAAATCCATTATCGTCAAATGATTTAGAACTAATACTAATACGTTTTAGTAGTCCCTGGTTTTGACAAATGTAGAAAGCGATCAATTGGCATATTCATACTTTGCTATTTTAATGTGCACTGTCTCAGCTATCAACGGCTCAGGGTGTGTTTCTTTGACTTGTGCAAACAATGCATACCCAGATCGGACTGTACGGATGCGCAGGATTATTATACATTTACTTACTATTAACATCCATTTTATAACATATTAACTAAATGTATGAACTATATAACTGATGACGTGTATCATCTTTAACCCTTTCCCTCATATATACACTTTCTGACGCCTCTGCAGCAGACGGCTTTTTGAAAACATAGTGACAAAAGAAGAAATTGCACAAAACGTGCAATTTCTCCTATTGTCACAATGTTTTCCACTTTTAGTCATAGGTTATCCATTCAATTATAGAGATTTTCCATTTTTTGACAAAATACGTTCAAAGTCGTCTGCTGCAGAATTGTCGTATGAGGGAAAGGGTTAATCCGTATCCTGTCGTCAAATAGTTTTCCGCGATTTCGTCATCGTACTTTCGAGTTTTCATCATCATAGTTTCGCGTTTTCGTCATCGTACTTTCGCGTTTTCGTCATCGTACTTTCGCCTTCCGGTACGCATGCGCAAAATAATATTAACAAAACAAATCAAATGGACGACTTCATACAAAGTCATTTTGAGAGAGGCTATGCCTACAACGAAATAATTGTTTTATTGAAATATAAAATTATCCTGAATTCTGAATTAAATGATTACCTTCATAATCACACTCTGAATCCGACATTTTCACGTGGAAGGAGAATTCCTGTATGCGCAAGCGCACCGGAAGGCGAAAGTACGATGACGAAAACGCGAAAGTACGATGACGAAAACGCGAAAGTACGATGACGAAAACTCGAAAGTACGATGACGAAAACGCGAAAACACGATGACGAAAACGCGAAAACGCGAAAGTACGATGACGAAAACACGAAACTGGAAAGTACGATGACGAAAACGCGAAGGTACGATGATGAAAACGCGAAATTGTATCGCATTTTCACCATCGTGTTTCCGCGTTTTCGCGTTTTCGTCATCGTACTTTCGCAATTTCGTCATCGTAGCTTCGCGTTTTCGTCATCGTACTTTCGCGTTTTCGTGTTTTCGCGTTTCAGATTATTTTATTTAAAGGCGAATATGCAGATGGCCCTAACGGAATTCCGTACTTAAGAGCCTCATTGATATACTAAAATCTATACCAGTAAATTGGCGACTCATGGAACCACTCAACTATCATATGTGTGTAGGAGGTTTCATTGGCCGCTCATGGAAACACTCTAATATCCTATGTCAGTAAAAGTTTTTATTTACTGCTCTTGGAAACACTTAAATATCCAATATAAGTAAAATATTTAATTGGCGCCTCATATAAACGCTAAAATATTCTTTGTGGGAAATACATTTCATTGTCGATCCATGGAAGTACTTTATATCCCATTTGAGAAAGATATTTAATTCGGGCTGATGGCAGCATAACATGTGAGTAATATATTTCATTGGCGGCCCATCGTAACACTTTAATATTCCATGCGAAGAAGAGATTTCTTTGGGGGCTGATGGAAACACTTAAATATCCCATGTGAGTAATTTAGTTCATTGGCGGCCCATCGTAACACTGTGAGTAAGAAATGTCATAAGGGGCCGATATAAACACTAATATACCATATGGATAAACTAAATGAATCTTTGATAATAACAGCCGGCTCATAGAAACACTAAGATATCCAATGTTAATAATATATTTTATTTGCTGCTCTTGGAAGCACTAAACTTGGTTATGTTAATAAGATTTTAAATTGGCGCCTCACGGAAACTCTAAACTGTCCTATATAGGTAGGATATTCCATTGGCGACTCATGGAAACACACAACGATTAGTATATGAGAAAGATATTTAATTGGCAGGTCATGGAAACACAAAACGATTAGTATATGAGAAAGATATTTAATTGGCAGGTCATGGAAAAACTATGTTAGTAGGAGTTTTTTATTGTTAACTCCATCCTCGGTACCCAGGCTATTCATGAAATATATACCCTGGGCAATCTCGTACTCATGAATAATTTATGAGGTGAAATGCAGCCGCTTGATTGGCCACATGACACAAACCTCATGCGATACGAAAAATTAGCTTGCGAAACTTCGTAAAGCATGCACCACGATTTCCTCCTTAAGTACTCTGTAATTTTCGTATCGCATGTGGTTTGTGTCATGCGGCCAATCAAGCGGCTGCATTTCACCTCATAAATTATTCATGAGTACGAGATTTGTACAGCCAATTTGCCCAGGGTATCATATATTTTATGAATAGCCTGGGTACCGAGGATGTGTTAACTCACGGATGCACTAATATATGTGAGTCATTGGACGCTCATTATTTTAGTCAGAGAGTTCATTGGCCGCTCATGAGAACATTATTTTAGTCAGAGAGTTCATTGGACGCTCATGAGAACATTATTTTAGTCAGAGAGTTCATTGGACGCTCATGAGAACATTATTTTAGTCAGAGAGTTCATTGGACGCTCATGAGAACATTATTTTAGTCAGAGAGTTCATTGGCCGCTCATGAGAACATTATTTTAGTCAGAGAGTTCATTGGACGCTCATGAGAACATTAGTTTAGTCAGAGAGTTCATTGGACGCTCATGAGAACATTATTTTAGTCAGAGAGTTCATTGGACGCTCATGAGAACATTATTTTAGTCAGAGAGTTCATTGGACGCTCATGAGAACATTATTTTAGTCAGAGAGTTCATTGGCCGCTCATGAGAACTTAATGTCAGTCAGAGATTTCATTGGCCGCTCATGAGAACATTATTTTAGTCAGAGAGTTCATTGGCCGCTCATGAGAACTTAATGTCAGTCAGAGATTTCATTGGCCACTCGTGGAAACGCTAAATCATCCTATGTTAGTTGACTCAAGAAAACACTTAAATATATCCTTTATAACGAAAAGAATATATTTGGTAACTTTTAGTTTTGATGTTAATCTATGCTTCGAGATATTCTTTTGTTCAAATGCAAATGTATATCAATGTGTCTGGAACATCTGAAAAAAGAATATTTTGTTGATTTCATACCTCTACTGGGAAAATATTTGGGTGAGGACTGATTCGGTCTAATACACTCGAAAACTCGACAAACCCGGTACTTTCTTGAATGTTCGCGAGTTAGAGAGACAGGGTAATCCAAATATTCATGACCGTACCAATCATCGCACACCCTTGGTTGTTGACTACGCTACGCTCCAAGGGTCCCATTTATCCTGACACGAGTACTGCTGGACCATTTATCCTAACACCAGCCAGTCAGTCGTAATGCTAACCCCGCAAACCTGAGCGCCAAGGGTGGAAAGCCAACAACAACTGGGGTAGCCGACGATGTATGGTATTGAGCCTACCAATTTTCGAGTGCTGTATTCCAAAGTACGCGGTCATTTAATGTTTTACAATACTCACTGATACGTATGACATGTACAGGTATGTTAACCCTGTTCCTCGTGCAGACGACTTCTGACGACTCTACGGCAGGCAGACGACTTTTGAAATCATTGCGACGTAAGAAGAACATGCTCATACTGAGAAAATTCTCCTTTTGCTACAATGTTCCCAAATTAATTTAATAAATATACTTTCATTTAAAGAGATTTACTTTATTTGTCAGCAGATGTTTTCAAAGTTGTCTGCTGCATATTTGTTGTATGTGAAAAAACGTGGGCGACCAATGATCACTTCATGAACGTCGCTATATTACATAAAGTGAGTTTACAGGGAGCTATAAAATATATGTTAGTAGCCAACAACATAATACATAAAACTTAAATATTTACCAAATCGGTTCACCATTTATTTTTAAAATCCCATTTCATAAGAGTGTAACTCACACCATAGATTATATTGTATTACCATTATCGGTTTTGAACAGCCATTTTGTACAGTTCATTCATTACACATACATTATATACATTTACATTCTAGAATGAACAATACAATGATACGAACCGCGTCATTCGCCAAACAGACAACAAGCGACTAAACCCTTTCCCTCATATAGACGCTTTCTGACGCCTCTGCAGCAGACGGCTTTTTGAAAACATAGTGACACAAGTAGAAATTGCACAAAACGTGCAATTTCTCCTTTTGCCACAATGTTTTCCACTTTTAGTCATAGGTTATCCATTCAATTATAGAGATTTTCCATTTTTTGTCAAACTATGTTCAAAGCCGTCTGCTGCAGAAGTGTCGTATGAGGGAAAGGGTTAACCCATTCCCGCATACAACAAATATGCAGCAGACGACTTTGAAATCATATAGGCCGAAATATGGAAATGTTCTATAAATGAAAGTTTCGTTGTTAAATGGAGTTGAAAACATTGTGACAAGAGGTGAAATTGATTTTTATGAGAAATTTCTCCTTTTCCCACTATGTTTTCAAAAGTCGTTTGCCGCAGAGGCGTCATAAAGCGTCTATATGTCGAAAATATATCAAAATGAGTGGCAATAACGATCAATTGCATTTTGTTTTAGTCAGTTTGTATGTCATAACCATACTCCAGTGGCTTCCATGATGCTCGTATGACGAAGTGTCAAACAGTGTAGAACCTGATAAAACATAACAGAGGGGCAGGCGGATCTTGATCTTTTAGCTGGTCGCCAAAACCCGACGGTCGGTTTTCGAGTGACAGGACCCAAAGGTATATTTAGTATACTTTACCCAATATGACGTCGTGTTGACACTGACTGTTTATCATAATGCCTGGTTTTATTTCTTAAACATTGTGAAAAATGTAACCTTTTCTCATTATATCATTTTCTTAAAACGTTATATTTACTGCATATTCTGTATATGTATATGTTAAGGTGAAGTGATGTGAATATTTCGAACGGAAAATACAAATAATAAACAATTCATGAACAATATATTATTTTATTTTGAATGTCGACGACTTGTAAATGTAGTAAAGAGCACGGGAACCCTTTTAACCCTTTTAACCCTTTTATTGACGAAACAAGTATAGACCCAGTCAAGCCGGTGCAGTCGTTTGACCACTCAATATAGTTGTCTTCTTCACTTAAAAGTCTTTAAATTGTCTACGAACTATTCCAAATGCAAGGCCGAGTTCATTTAAAAAAAAAATCATTAAAAGGGTTGATGTTTGGTTTAATTGTGTATCTGACGTGAGTTTATCAGAGTCGTCTTCCTTGACAAGGTATTTGGGAAAACCAGTGTAGAAATTCTGGACCTTTTCAATACCGTTTTAAAATGTCGTCGGCTAGAAATCATTTGAAATGTCGTCTGTATCAGGTAAATGGATTATTAAGTTGAAACGTGATTAATACATAATGCTTTATTCTTTAATCCCTCTTACTGGGATTGAGTTATTAATTTAACTACTTCGGTAGTTTAAGTAGAAGTAGTGAAGTTGTAGTTATTGTAGTAGTGGTCGCAGAAGTATTAAAGTAGTAGTAGTGAACTTATAGTTATTGTAGTAGTGGTCGCAGAAGTATTAAAGTAGTAGTAGTGAACTTATAGTTATTGTAGTAGTGGTCGCAGAAGTATTAAAGTAGAAGTAGTGAAGTTGTAGTTAATGTAGCAGTGGTCGCAGAAGTATTAAAGTAGTAGTAGTGAACTTATAGTTATTGTAGTAGTGGTCGCAGAAGTATTAAAGTAGAAGTAGTGAAGTTGTAGTTATTGTAGTAGTGGTCAGATAATTATTAAAGTAGAAGTAGTGAAGTGTAGTTATTGTAGTAGTGGTCGCAGAAGTATTAAAGTAGAAGTAGTGAAGTTGTAGTTATTGTAGTAGTGGTCGCAGAAGTATTAAAGTAGAAGTAGTGAAGTTGTAGTTATTGTAGCAGTGGTCGCAGAAGTATTAAAGTAGAAGTAGTGAAGTTGTAGTTATTGTAGTAGTGGTCGCAGAAGTATTAACGTAAAGGTAGTGAAGTTGTAGTTATTGTAGTAGTGGTCGCAGAAGTATTAAAGTAGAAGTAGTGAAGTTGTAGTTATTGTAGTAGTGGTCGCGGAAGTATTAAAGTAGAAGTAGTGAAGTTGTAGTTATTGTTGTAGTGGTCGCAGAAGTATTAAAGTAGAAGTAGTATGTTAAGAAGTAACAGAAGATAGTTCTAGTAGTAATAGTAGTTGTAGTAGTAGTAGTAGAAGTAGTAGTTAGTAGTAGTAGTAGTAGTTAGTAGTAGTAGTAGTAGTAGTAGTAGTAGTAGTAGTAGTAGTAGTAGTAGTAGTAGTAGTAGTAGTAGTAGTAGTAGTAGTAGTAGTTGTAGTAGTAATAGTAGTAGTAGTAGTAGTAGTAGTAGTAGTAGTAGTAGTAGTAGTAGTAGTAGTAGTAGTAGTAGTAGTAGTAGTAGTAGTAGTATCAGTAGCAGTAGCAATAGCAGTAGCAGTAGTAGTAGCAGTTGTAGAAGTAGAAGTAGTAGTAGTAGTTGTAGTAGTTTTAGTAGTTGTAGTAGTTGTAGTAGTAGTAGAAGTAGTAGTAGTTGTAGTAGTAGTAGTAGTTGTAGTAGTAGTAGTAGTAGTAGTAGAAGAAGTAGTAGAAGTAGTAGTAGTAGTAGTAGTAGTAGTAGTAGTAGTAGTAGTAGTAGTAGTAGTAGTAGTAGTAGTAGTAGTAGTAGTAGTAGTAGTAGTAGTAGTAGTAGTAGTAGTAGTAGTAGTAGTAGTAGTTGTAGTAGTAGTAGTAGTTGTATTAGTAGTAGTAGTAGTAGTAGTAGTAGTAGTAATAGTAGTAGTAGTTGTGATAGTTGTAGTAGTTGTAATAGTAGTAGTAGTAGCAGCAGTAGCAGTAGCAGTAGTAGTAGTAGTTGTAGTAATCACCGCCCCTTTTATACAAGGCCTTAAAAGTAAGATACAATCCCCCTTTTCTCAGAGACTAGTATGTCTGTTTTTTACGTCGTCGCCCAAGGCAATTTTCGAATAATAACAACGTTATTAACCCTTATACAACAATGTTTTAACCCTTTGCCCCGTTCAGCCGCATTTTGTTGCATCTTTATCTTTGCTCAGTATTTCATTCTTACTAATTATGACCAGCGGCATTCATCTTAATCCTTTTCCACATATAGAAGCCTTCTGACATCTCTGGAGCTGACGACTTTTGAAAACATGTTTGCAAAATAAGAAATTGGTCATGATGAGCAAGCATTTTTACTTTTGCCACAATGTTTCAACTAGTTTTAATAATTGAACCATCGCTTAAAGAGATGTTCCATATACACAATGTATTTGCCTAGATATTGTGGACGTCGTCTGCTTCACATTTGTAGGAAAGGGGGATAAACCAATATATGAGCTACAAAAGTCAACCGGTATATCACTTTCTCACATACAACAAATATGTAGACTTTTAAAATATCTAGGCAAAAATAAATGAACGTGTATTCATTGGCAGGAGTTAAAACCATTGCGGCAAAGACATAAATGTCTAAGGAAGTAAAGCAGATGCGTCAAAAAGCGTCTACATGACGGAACGGATAATGGAAGGTAGCAAGTTGCCAGGGATGCAGTACTGTTTAGATAGCCAGAATACGTACCAGGGATGCAGTACTGTTTAGATAGCCAGAATACGTACCAGGGATGCAGTACTGTTTAGATAGCCAGAATACGTACCAGGGATGCAGTACTGTTTAGATAACCAGAATACGTACCAGGGATGCAGTACTGTTCAGATAGCCAGAATACGTACCAGGGATGCAGTACTGTTCATATAGCCAGAAAACATTCTGTACGATGAATTACCCGCAGTGATATAACTGATATCCTCCTGATCGTTTCTCCTTTTACCACTATGAGTTTAACTCAATTCAATAATAATTCAGAGTGTTTGTATATGTTTACCACTGTGTTTTCAACGCTGTCTGCTACAAATTGGACGTGTGTGGAGAAGGGGACCAACACTTTAATTAGTATACACACGAGTCTCCATTGTGTAATATAAAAAGTGTTTGCCCTCATTATCCAGTGCGAGGATCATAATTGGACACAAGGAAGCGGAAATCAGGACTGATCCAATTAACCCTTTCCACATACAATATATCTGAAGCAGACGACTTTGAAAACATCTGAGTAAAATATGCAAAATCTCCGTAAACGAATTCATAAATATTGAACAGAGTTAAAAATCATTTTAGCAAAGGAGTTAAATGGCTCATTATGAGGCTATATCTTCATTTCATCCAACCTTTTCAAACGTTTTCTGCCAGTTAGACGTCAAAATGCGTTAACAAGTGGGAACGGGTTGAATTATAACAACCAAGTAAGTAGTCGGTGGGAAAATACACAACCATTATTTTATTATGTGCAAATAAATATGAAAAACATTGCTTGAAGAATTTCTTAACGACATTTTCCAACAATTTTTCAGTCATTCACGGCGGCCAGTTCACCTACTCATATGCTTCCTGATTTGCTCACACCAGTACTCCACACAATATAGTTTCCAAACAACTGGCTGCTTTTCCACAAAGACTGTTAGCCCATTGGTGAAAGACGAATGACACTTGTCACAGACTTTTGTCAAACGTCGGAAAGAATGTTGGCAGAGCGGAGATTCGAACTCTCAACCCCGGGGTTGATAGCCATTGTCGCTACCGATTGAGCTACCGGGGCTAGGTTGCATCTATAAACATCGTAATTTGTTAATAGGGTAATATTTGGGTTGATGGATTAAACTGTTCCCCTTGCTGGCTCTCACATAAATAACTCGGGCCGAGTAACACGGAAATCAACCTTTTCTACCAGCGAAGATCCTCGTGAGCCTGTGCCTCCACGCAGTTTCATATGGATCTTCCCTGTTCGCCACCTATATGCATGTTTTAAGTCATTCAAATATCGCGGAAGCCTTTTGAAAATGGATTATTATCCATTTTGACCTAATAATTACTTAATGTGGCAGTACCGACATGTCGCTTTGTATTTTACTTCGTGGCGCGTGAAAATAAATCATATCTTGTGAAACCAAAGGTCAAGAATTTTTTAGTCAGTCATGTTGTTTTTGAAAGTTATATATTGCATGTATTGCATGAAAAGGCATAGATAGATTACGTTTTATGCCGTTTTTAAAAGAAAAATCAGTCATATCACGAATCTATGTTTCTTAGCTTTCTCACATAGGCACTTCACACAACAGTCCTTTGCCACATAGTCGGTTAGCCCATTGGTTGAAGACGCAGGATGCATTGGCCTTTGTCAATAGATGGAAAGAATGTTGATTATGAATATATTATTATAACAATATAGCTTCCCCCCACCCCCGAATGTCGGGTTTATGTATGACGTGACTTACGTGGCCCTTTCTATGAACATTTTCTTTCACCGTGTTTCACAATGTTTTAAAACTCGTCTGCAGCACCTTCCTCAAATGGCGTTTCATCAGGTCAACCGTTTCCAACGAACAGCAAATATGTAGCAGACGACCTTGATTTTTGTTATAAGAAATAATAGAACATTTCTTTTAAATGAAAGTATAATACTTTAACAAAGCAATTCCTCCTTTTATCACAATGTTTTCAAAATGCGTCTGCTGTAGAGGTGTCAGAAAGTGTGTGTGTGTGGGAAACATCCGAAGTTGACCGCAACAAAAAAAAACATTAAAATACTCTTACTTCCATAACCTCAACTTTTCTCAATCGTCTGCTTTCGAGTTTTTATAAATCGTCTGTTAATGTGTGTGTTTTATTGTTATGAAGTCGTGCGGTGAGCAAAAATGTAACTGCATTAATTAATCTTTGTTATGCTCAGATTAAAATGTGACATTAACCCTTTCCTTGATACAGACGACGACGTTCACGCAGACGACTTTTGAAAACATAATGATAAAAAGAACATTTGCTAATTGAAAAGAACAACTTATAATTTTTCCGAACTATTTACATATATTTATATAAAAAAAATACACTATTGTATGTTTTCAGGTGGTATGTCTTTACCCAAGAAGATGATTTCAAAGCAGACGACTTTATAAAATAACCATAACAAGTAAACGGTTAAAGCATTCGTTGAGAAAGTATGTTGTCATTTTACGGCTGTAGCGATAGAGACATATTTTATATTCTGTACTTTAAGTGTCATAAGCCAAGATGGCGGGCTATATTCTTGTCGACATAAAAACGAAAAAGATCGTTGCCGTGTGCTCTATTATTACTGCGGTGCTGTTCATTATTGGAATTTTGATTGGCTACTTTTCCGGGAGAGCAGCGGAATCGAGCAAAAACCAGGTTTACCTCCATGAAAGTGTGACGGAAGCTCTCAGCGATTCTTGCACCATGCCCATGCCAGAAAGTAGTATGGCGGATACGTATTTCACACGTTATTTAGAAAGGCATAGTGAGAGATATGCGTGTGTCAACAGCAAGCAGGAATGTTTAAACTTTGGACTACCGCGACATTACATTGCTTACCATCTAAATGGAAAACGTATCAAGATTGATGGTCAACTTGAGGATGACGCTTGGAATGATGTAAGCTTGTTTTGTTTGTTTGTTTGTTTGTTTGAATGGTGATGGATTGTCCTCGTTATTTACCAGGATCCATATTAACCCTTTCCCTCTTACGCCAATTTTGCAGCAGACGACTTGGAAAACATTGTGGCAAAAGGAGAAATTGCACGTTTTGTGCAATTTCTTCTTTTGTCACTATGTTTTCAAAAAGCCATCTACTGCAGAGGCGTCAGAAAGCGTCTATATGAGGGAAAGGGTTAATCCGGACAGTACGACGTTTTTAATCCTTGTCCAAACGCAGACACATTTTCTCTCTCACTTTTTCAATCACATGCAGCAGACGACTTTAGGAAACATTATGGGAAGAAAAAATATGCTCATACTGAGCAACATTCAATGATTATACTTTCTTTTATAGAGATTTTTTGTCAAAATCTTATGATGCCGATTGATCGTATTTGGGAAAGGTTACCGGTAGTTCATTCATTTCACCTCGTTTCCGATGCACATTGTTAACTCTGCCGGACAACAAGGCATCAGGGATGTATTTCGGATTTACCTAAAAGAATAATTGATAGGAGGTTGTTAGCAATACAATTTCAGCAGACGTCTTTGAAACCAGTTAGTCAACAACACGGAAAATCTCGATGAATAAAGGTTTTATTACTGAACAAAAATGAAAACATTGTGGCAAATGGCGAAATTGCTCGTTTTGAGCAATTTCTCCTTTTGTCACAAGGTTTTCAAAAGTCGTCTGCTAAAGAGGCGTCAAAAAGCGTCTTTATGTGGGAAAGGGTTAACTTTATATTATATTGTGACTTTAAATTAGTATGTATGTATATTGTAAAATAGAGCTTATGCTATTTACTTGTTTACTAACAAATTCCCCCAAACAACATTTCTGTTTTGAGTATCTGAAAACATCCAAGTCTTAATGTGATTCCTACAACCATAAGCGTCAAGGAGGGCAGCAATACCTATACAGTTTTAAGTATAACCTTACAGGGGATCAAACTCACTCTATAAGCTAATACTAGTTGAGCTTTGTTGTATATAACCCTTTCCGGTTTCCCATAGGTAGACGCATTTGGACACCTCTGAAGCAGACAACTTTTAAAACGTTTGTGGTAAAAGACCAAGATGCTAATTATGAACAGTTAGTCATTTTATCACTATACCTTCAACGCTAATCAATAATTATACTTTTAATAAAAGAGATATTCCATCTTTTTGTCTAGGTGATTACAGGTCGTCTGCTGCAGATGTGTCAGTGTATGTGAGAGAGGGTTATGAAAGTGTACGAAGTATGGTTCAAATATAAATATATGTCTAAAAGATCTGGAAAACTTCCATAACTTATGCTCGAACGGTGCATATTCAGATCAGACACCAAGGATTAACATGCTTATTTGAAATGTGTGGTGATTGATGTATAATCATTGTGTTGAATATTGTTTAACACGGGTTTCAATAGTATCTCAATTATATATTGATAATGGCGACCAATGCATACCTTGTGTTTATAGATTTCGCACACAAGTGTTTCACACTTAACTTTGCAAATGGCTATCTTCCCACACAAACACTTTAAGCAAATTAGTGGTAGACAAATGAAGCTTGTCAAATTGACTTTTATAAATCACCGGCAATAAAGTTGGCCGAGTTTGAATTCGAACAAACGACCATAGATCGAAAATCTCGACTTGTCGCCAATAGAGCTATTGCGACTCAACACTTGTTTTAAGACACTAACTATTATCTTACTGTTATCTACTGTTAGGTTCCATGGAGCGAGGAATTCGTTGACATGCGCAGTGCCACATATCCAGCACCATACATGAAAACAAAATTCAAAATGCGATGGAACGACGAAAGGTTGTACATAGCCGCGCACTTAGAAGAAACCAATCTTTGGGCAACACAGGTTGAACATGATTCGTCGATCTGGAGAGACAATGGATTCGAGGTCTTGATGGACGTCGATGGTTCCATGTTTAACTACAAACAGATACAGATTAACGCGCTGGGGACCATGATGGATCAGATGCTGTTTAAATCACCGTATGACGGAAAAATCAATGAAACGATCCGTGAAAAAGACTGGCACGCCGATGTGCAACAAAAGGTACATGCTGAAGGGACGGTTAACCAGCCAGGGGATGTAGACAAATACTGGAACGTTGAAATGGCCTTCACTTTCAAAGCTCTGGCAAAGAATTCTGTAAGAGTTGTACCACAGCCCTCAGACAACGAGGTCTGGTTCCTCCAGTTTGGTCGATCGGAACAAAGGTTAAATGTTACAAAGGAAAACACCTACGTCAAAGTGGCCGGATCTAAAACTGATTGGTGGGCATGGCAACCGTGCGACACGGTCAATCTTCACTTGCAGGACAGGTGGGGGTTGGTTCAGTTCAAAAGAAAACTGGAAGATAAAATATTCGCTTATCAAAAATGGCATATCTATAAAAGCCTATTCGACATGATGGACGCTATGAAGAAATATAAAGCTATCCAAGGAAAATATACAGACGAAATACACGAACTGGATATTCCGCCATATTTACTTTCCGGCACATGCGTAGATATACCGGAAATAAAACTTTTGAAGCGTAATGGTGTCAAGGATTTTGATGTGATCGTTAAGTCTAAATTTTTATCGCACAAGCCGGCACACATTCGTTCAGACAGATACGTTACCTTTAAATGAGCATTGTGTACTTTTCTATATAGGCTCATTGATTCTAACAGCATACGATCCACTAGTGTTACCTGTTATATCATAAAACATTAAGATGACATAGTTTATATTTGAGGAATATACATACATGTGCGCCATGCGTGTTAATATCGTTGCACAAAGGAAGAAGCCGGGTAAACCTTTCCCACATACGACTTGTTTACAGCAGAGGATTTTGAAAGAATATTAGCGAAAAAAAGGGAACATTTTCATAAATGAGCCGTCCCGCGAGAAAACCAACATTGTGGACTCTGTGTAAAGCATCGATCCGGATCAGCCTAAGCATGCCGCGCAGGCTAACCCGGATAGACACTTTTCGCCTCCTGTTGATATTCTGTATTCTGTTTTTGGAATCATTACTCTATACCTCTATCCCCCTGAGACGGAATGTTTTGGCCCGGATCAGTCTACGCGGATTGTGCAGGCAGATCTGGTTATATCTTGCAGAAACGAGCAACTGCTCATACATTTTTAGATGAATAGGGTCAATTCGAGACAACCTTTTATGTTCTGTCGTCAGATCCAATTTACACACAGCGAAGTATTTTGGTCCGCTTTCAACGAGACTGAATACTAATGATGGTGATATCATGTTGTTTTACGGCACCACGGTTGATTTGAATGGACATTACATTAGTTATAATAAATATAATAAAAGGTTTAAAAAATCCTTAAAGCGTTGTTAACGTGCATTTGTTTGTTATAACATAATTCTCATTAAAATAAAACCAAAATACTTCGCTTTACTGTATTGGATTTGACTAACCTGAATATAGGGTCGTCTCGAATTGACCTTATACACTTAAATATTCATGAACACGTGCTCGGTTTTTATGTCCAATGTAATCGCACGATACAACAAACGTCCATGATATACAATCTAAACACTCGAAAATCACCACTTCTCTATATCGGTTATTTATATAGGGTTATCTTACCTGTTGTGCACTAAAATATTTGGTAAGCGACAATTTGATTGGCTGATGCAAAGGTCGATCTGAGACGACCTGTATGGGGCAGTCACCAGATCTATATACGAGCTAGCGAAGTTAAGGTCTGGTTTTAAATGAGATTGTACGATTATACCGAAATATTTGGTAAGCTACTATTTGATAGTCTGATGCAAAGGTCGATCTGAGATGACATGTATGGGACAGTCACCAGATCTATATACGAGCTAGCGAAGTTTAGGTCTTGTTATAACCTGTACATCAAACTCTTGTTTACATAAATGTATAAGTGCTGTGTGAATATATAAACCTGTAAACTTGTTTCATTAGACACGCGTGAGTCAGTTTATCACTTTAGTGAATTAATTCACCATAGTATATCACTTGAAGGATGTTTTATTTATTTAATGTTCGGTGTTGTTGTACGCCGTCTACAACAGTAACTCAGTCATATCACAGCGTTTCCTGTGAAGTTTTTACCAGTTCCACATGCACTCTTACTAAAGTACACGATCTGACCAAATGTAAGATCTGATGGCGATCCATTCGAATTCATCTTCTTGTTTTATCGGATTTCCAATATCGCTATTTTTAGATCCACCAAGCTATTTTTATTTGAACCAATCAGAGGATTCGTTTCATCAAACGTTTGGCTTAACCTTCAAAATGGCGTCAATTGACGAAGTTGAGCAAATTTAAAAACGTGAAAGCAAGGTTCTGATTGGCTGGCAGAAAGGTCGTCTGAACGTGACCCTCTATCGGTTGTCCTCAGATCCTATGCGTAGCGTTAATAGGAGATGATTTTAATGAGATTGTTCCACATGTAGTATTCATATTATTTACCCGACACCGATGCATCAGTCGTAATATTATCCTCACAATCCAATGACGGCAGCCACAACAACCATTTTAAAAGTACTCGCTAAACCCCGGTCAGAGATCGAACTGTGCTCTCCCGTTGCGAAGCGAAGGTGGACGATCTTACCAATACTAACGGAGACGGGAGAATGCTAATTTAATATGAAGAGATTCTAAAGTACACATCCATTTGTTGTATTGGAATTTTGTGCTATTTTCAATATTATTTCAGTTATATCACGGCGACAATTCACTCATACGTGATCCCTGAGTAAACAAACCAGTACTAGGCTAGATAATTTACCTTGACAAATGAAACTCCACACAGACTACCGCGACTTGGGTCGAACCCGGGACGTCTGTTTTCAAATCCCCGACGTTAACTATTCGGTCACCGCGCACTCCTCAGTACACACTCATTAACGTTGATCGAATAGTGTCTTCTCAGTGGTGTGGAACAATGAGATGTTTATCAACTTGATTTAACTAACCACTGTGTGTATATAACATTGATAATCGTGAAACAGTTAAAGAAAAATGCGTAACATCGGTCATTCATCTGCGCTCTTAACCCTTTTCCTGCATATAGACGCTTTCTGACGCCTCTGCAGCAGACGGCTTTTTGAAAACATTGTGACAAAAGAAGAAATTGCTCAAAACGAGCAATTTCTCCTTTTGACACAATGTTTTCCACTTTTAGTCATAGGCTATCCATTCAATTAAAGAGATTTTCTATTTTTTGACAAAATATGTTCAAGGTCGTCTGCTGCTGAACTGTCGTATGAGGGAAAGGGTTAAACACTCAACCACAGGGTTTGTGTTACCCATGTAGGTTGACTTGTAAATCTGCACAGTAGTTCGTATCTTGGCCTGTTTTCCTGCACATAAATCACAGCAGCTTTCAAAAGTTGGCTGAAAAGCGGTTAACATTGTGATGCATAGAACGAATTTCACATTCACTTGTCACACATCGATCCTTTAGTGCACGACTAGATGCCCGTATGGTAATTTCAGTTTAACCATAAATTGAATTACCATTGTCGGGCCGCGAAAGCTCAGTCGGTAACGACAAGAGATGTCAACCGAGGGTGGTGAGTTTGAACCCCGATTCGGCAATTCATTATGTCTTATGACTGATAAAATGCTCTGTGACTAGCGTCATTCGTCATCCACTAATGTACTAAATCGTCTGAGTGGAAAGGTAGTCAAGTTCGTGGACAGAATGATGACTGCAGTTCTAGTGCAACCACACCGGGGGTAAACACGTTCGATGAACTGGCCGTCATGATATAACTGAAATACTGCTGAAAACGGCGTTAAAACTCATGTCAAGCAATTAATTGAGTTACAGCAGTTTTGCATCCAGTGAACGAAATTCGCTAGGGGTTATTTGGATCATCAAGCCTTAATTGTGTGATGTTTAGTACATTGAATGGGTTATAACGCCGTTTTCAGCAATTTTCGATCATATCAATGCGGCAAGTTCACCTACCCGTGTGCGTCCTTGCTTGCTCACATCAGTGCTCCACAAAACAGTATTTCCAAACAACTGGCTTCTGTTTTCAAAGAAACTGTTAGCCCATTGGTGTTGCATTGACTTTGTGTTATACGTCGGACAGAATATTGACCGAGCTGGGTTTCGAACTAACAACCCAAGGATTGACAGCCTGCATCGCTACAGACTGAGCTAACGGGACCAGCTTGCTTTTGGAGGAAATAAGTAAAAAATAGCCGCGTACAGCGATTTGGAGTCTTAATGACCTTCCACTTTGCTTTGTATGTATGTTTACCATATATTCTTTATTTAGACTATACGGATGCACGGACTCGCCTGAGTTTTAACAGTACGCAGTTCCATTAAGCCTCCACATTTCATGACACGGCTCATATACCATATACACTATACCGTGATTTAGCTGTAGAACAGTTATATCCATTAATTTATCCATTCCCTTCTTCTAATTTCAAATGAGTCGCATCTGCAACCGACGACATTAATGACATAATATAAATGCTCACGATTAGCAATTGCTCCTATTCCCATACTGTTTCAACTTAATTTGTTTCCTGGGATGTTATATAAGCAAATAAGTGTTAAAGGTGCTGAACTCCAGATTATAGATAGTTAATTCAAAGTTTTAAAACTGTTCAAAAGACATCTTGAAATATTAGAATCATAGTTATGGGATTAAATTAGAGCATTCATTTCACATTCGAGTACAATAAACTTCTAAATAGTGATCGAGTATGCTTCATCGTTATTGGGTAGACATAAGTAAGTTGTGTACATTTTTCTGACTTTCAACATTTACTGCCGACATAGTTTTGAACTATTAATTACTTACTTTGCTGTCACTATTAGCAATATTTGCCGAAGTTCACAACATTACAGAATTTTGATCTCCACCTGGAGTTCAGCACCTTTAAGACCACGTGCGCTAGTCACACGAACTCTGTGCCGTCCATGTTCGCTATATATAGACATTTCAGTGAGTCGCCTCAAGCGAAAAGAGTCTGCAAACATTATTACCCTCTAGGACGAGTGTCTGTACATGCATACGCACAGTCTCACAATTAGCTTTTACTGTCTGAAAACACACGAAATTCTAATTGTGCAGTCCCACTGGCTTTACTCCCATGGCTTTTTATGCAATGCTAATACAGTGGTGCAATATGACCCATTTCCTCGTGATGCAGTTCCTGTTTAGGACATGGTAATACTGACCTAGTTGAATGTTTATGCCTGGCTCAGCTAAAGGCCCGGGAATCAGTTTTAACCCTTTCCCACATACAACAATTATGCAGCAGACGACTTTGAAAACATAGTGACGAAAACCTAAAATATCTCCATAAAAAATAGCTTAATTGTTAAATAAAGTTGAAAACATTGTCGCTAAAGTAGTATTGCTCATCATAAGCAATTTCACCTTTGGCCACAATGTTTTCAAAAGTCGTCTGCCGCTTTCGCGTCAATATCCGTCTGCAGGTGGTAAAGAGTTAATCTGTGGACAACTGCCATCAATAATACTGCAGAAGGATCGCACCCTGTATGGCCTGTTTATAATTCTGCGCGTTCAACTCTTCATATGCAAGAATCACTTCATGTAACCCTTTTTCACACTCTGCAGTAGACGAAGGGTGTTAACACAACGCTTTCTAATTGGAATTGCTGGTAACAATATCCTGTGTTTTCTTTGTCCTTAAAAAATGTTTACAGTTGCTGTAAATTGTGTTAACAGCGCTTTCTAATTGCAATTGCTAGTAACAATATCCTGTGTTTTCTTTTTCTTTAAAAAATGTTTACAGTTGCTGAAAATTGTGTTACCTATGTAAACAAATGTATGATAAAAAATAAACGGGCTGTCAAGTGACACCACATTGGGATAAAAAAAAAAAAAAAAAAACGTTTTCTGCTCTGTGCCGTGAAGTAAAATACCTTGCCAGACGATGCTGATACATTCACCTGTGCGAATGTTATAATCTATTTTTGAAATCTAGCAAAATCAGGAAACTTCAAAGTTATTTCGGATTATTATTTGTTGTTCACGTATTAATTTTGTTAATGTAAATGTATGTAAATGATGAGATACATGTATTTGTATAAGTCGATTAGAATCTATCTATCATTCATTCATATTGCTTTAAATAATGGTTAAAACACCAGATTTTGACCAGGTCAAAATAAGATCTTTTCCCTTAGACAAGCGACGTTGGCATCTTTGCAGCAGACGACCTTTGAAATACATTATTGAGGAAGACAGTTTTCGAAATTGGCAATTTCGCCTTTTCCACAAAGTGATTAATTTAGATTCAAAAGTTTTACTTCTAATTATCCAGAAAGTTAATGTATTTCCTATGATGTTGTTGAATCATACGAATCTAAATAAATCATATCAGGTAAAAATTTGACCCATGACCCATTTACTGTCTTCAACGTTTGATAAGAATGCGATAAGAAGGGCACCCACTGCCTGTTCAGATCAATCTAGGAAACGACAGCAGACAGGAAACATGGTAAAATAATTATTTTAACTCCGTCATTTAAAACAACACAAAAGAGAAGAAATGGTCACAGATTGGGAATTTCGACCTTCGGACTTGTTGTTGTTTAGTTCTTTATTCTAAAATTACGATGTATGTCAACTACGCTAATTGTAAATAACAGTTGGGTACAAGTCAAAACACCGCCATGTTCTAATCACTTGACTTGAATGATGACCTAAAGGCGGCACCCACCTCTATCTGATGTGTTGCGATTACTGATTGCTTAGTTGATTTGAGTTCAACGCCGCTTTCAACAATATTCGAGTCATATAACGGCTGCCAATTCATCTATACCTATTTGTTTCATGACTGCCCAAACCCGTACAGCATTCTACTAGGGCAATTGACCACCTGTCCACAGGCTATTAAGCTCATTCGTGTTGCGATTACAGTCCCTGCATAATAACCAATTGAACCGTGCCAGAGGATTGTGGACCTTGTTGCATTTCGGTGACGGTATCACATCAAGGGACACGTTAGTAACACCCGTCTGACTACATTTCTAGCTTTGTGCCAGATGTTACACGTCTGTACGCATATGTAACTCCGTTGAAGCCTGACCTAAACTCCTTGTTGCAGTATATATCTAATCACTGCAATACAGGTCATCTCAGACTGACCATTGCGTCAGTAAATCATGCCCACAAAATCGTTCGGCATCAACGGGGGAGATAACCGATTTAAATAAACGAGAAAGAGAACCGGTAAATTTTGTATAAAATATTGAAATGTATAGGGTCAATTCGAGACGACCTTTTATACGGCAAAGTCAGAAAGGTTGCATTTTGGGCCGATTTCAATATGATTGGTCTGCATATAAATTAGTATATATGCAATCGGACATTGAAGACTCTGGCGAGACTGTGTGTCTGTACCAACTCACCACAGACTTCATTGTAGACCTATCACCACGACGCCGCTCAATGAAAAAATGTAGGCAAACGTCTCCAGCAAAAACAAATATATAGTCAATGAGCTACGGTTGAATATCAAACGAACGTCTATTACAGCTGACAAGACTGTTTGTCCTGATTGTTGCCGTGTTTGGTTGCCATGGTGACCAGACAGTGGACATGAAGCTACTCCAGCACTGGGACACTAACTGGGAGGGACAGTTTGAAATCCCCCTTACGTCCAACGTGCTCGGATGGGAGTTTATGATTCACTTTAGCACACCGGTATCCGGAATACAGGTGGGATGTTAAAACAATATATTATATTATGTATTTTTGTATTTTATTTTTATTATTAATGATGAAATACCGGGAAATGTCATTTACGCAAAAAAACAACTCTATACATCTATCTGATGACGTACCTCTTTATTTAACACCACCTAACATCGCCAAAACACCATATTCACATATTTCATTATATCGCCGATATATAAGGAGGGGTATTCAGCTCTTTTTCCCACAATTTCTCTCTTATTATTAAAGTGATCCCTATGTTGTGGATACTCAAAAGAATCGTCTCACTGAGACGATTCTTTTGAGTACCCACAACATAGGGTTAGAGGATCAAATATGGATTTTAGAACATGCAAAACGCCCCTTATCTAGAGCTCTGATATCGGGAATGGAAGTATCGAGTGGTATTGGCTTACCCTCCAAACATTTTCTGTGAAGATAAAGCTTGATATCTCACTGAACACGTTCAAATACATTCTTTACAGATTGTAAGTGTAAAATGAGGATTTACATGTGTTAAGCGAAGGAGCAGATCAACCTGCGCCTCAATCTGATCAGGTTTACCACTTTTCGAGGTTTAGTCGTATACTTATTGTGAACGCCTCCAGAAAACGATTATGACTAGGCACTCGACTATACAAGCCTTCGATTGTCATTCATTTCCAAAGGCCATCGATATGCACACTAGATGTAATATTTTAACCAAATATAATAATCGATATATTTGTTCCGGAACACTTGATTGCAGAAGGCAGTTTCTGCAACACAAACAAAAGCCATGTGATGCATGATAACCGGGTAGTTTTTAACAATTGTATGTTGGTCTGATTGTGATGTATGACAATGGACGTGGCATGGAATACCATCTCGGTATTCGAGCCTAAACTCACTCTTTCAGCAATGGGATGGTACCTGGCTGGTGAGTGCCGGGGGAGCAGATGGCTTAGATTACGTCCTCATTAACAAGATTGATAAAGGATACCACGCATCCGGAACCACTATTACAGTGAGGATGATGGGTAAATTTACCGGCGGTACCCCACCAACTGCGACGGCCACGTTTGTAGATCTTACCGGAGATTCGCAGACAGTTCCCCCGATTGCTCACCCACAATGTACGTGCAGTTTGCTTTACGGCCCCTTAAAACGGCACGTATTATTGCAATGGATTTTTGTTATCTTCTTTTCGTCAGAAATACACACAGTAACAACTTTAGCAAACCATCTGTAACAATTTCAATTGATAAATGTCATATTTCAATGATAGCGCCATAGGTGATTCGTTTTGTTTGTTTGTTTGTTTGTTTGTTTTTCATTCTTTTTTTGAAAAGTGAAGTATAAAAAAAGCTAGAAACTGCAAGACACAAAAGTATTCTTCGCGTATGGTAAAACATGAAATAATTTGGGAAACGGAGACAGTTGGTTATTTTGTTTTTACTATTAAAACAGACACTCACCAGACCAAATATGACTACGAGGAAGCCTTGGTTAAATCGATTCTATTTTACGAAGCGCAAAGATCTGGTAAACTTCCGGCTAATAACCGTATTCCATGGAGAGCCGACTCCGCGTTGAACGACAAAGGGTCCAATGGCGAGGATTTGACTGGTGGATGGTATGATGGTATGAACTTTGTATAATTCGGGCCCTTCTCGGCTTTAAACATCCCGCATTGAACTACATTCGTAAGGAGTGTATTCGAACCGAAATTATATCATGGGGCGTTATTAATCCCGGAATATGTTGTTGTTGTTGTTGTTGTTGTTGTTGTTGAAATAGACGATTTGAAAATGGTGTTAAACAACATCCAAACAATCGACCCTTATTCTGCTTCATTCGACTTGAAACAATAGTTGATTATCTGGAAAAACATGGCTTTAAAAAACATTTGATTATCATGATAAACATGGCTTCCCTAGATGGGAAGTGCTATGTCGTTTATATGGGGAGTGAGGTCTCGGTCAGGAAGTGCTCCTCTTTATAAAACATATATATTTCTCTGGAAAGGATGAACAGTTGAGCACTCGACCGTCGGGACAGCTGGACAGCCGGGATGGGAGTGGTGTATTCGCCCCTGCTTCGCGCAAGTCTGATCTGGATCTGCACTGTTTGTCAATAATTCATATAAGGTTTCAAGAAACCTTTGTAAAGCGGCATCCATTGGCAGAAGCGCAGACAAGTCTTTTTCAACACATGATATAATGATGTTAAGGATGGTATTGGCAGAGGTCCGCTCAATCAGTGATGATAATATGTACAGCAATTTGACCCTTTCCCACATGCAGCAGACGACTATGAAACTATTTGGGCAACAATATGGAAAATCTCTATAAATGAAAATATGATTACGGAAAAAGTTGAAACCGTTGTCGTAAAAAGAGAAACTGTTTATTTTGAGCTATTTTGTATTTGTCACAATGTTTTCACAATTCGTTTGCTGCATAGGTTTCAGAAAAAGTCTGTATGTGGAAAAGGCTCAATACTTGTACCCGTTGTTTCAGCCGGAGATCACGTCAAGTTCAACTTCCCAATGGCCTACTCGACAACCATATTGGCTTGGGGTTATCTGGAGTGGAAAGATGCCTATGTCCAGATTAGGCAAGACACTGAAATGTTGGATCTTTTGAAATGGCCTCTTGACTACCTGCTTAAATGTCATACGGCGCCACATGAGCTCTATGTACAGGTAATTGAACAGTCGGAACTTTTTAGATAAAATTGCATGTCCGATTTCGGCGTCGGACGTCGTTCGGCTAAAACTCGTAACAATCCCTGCTAATTTGACCTTTGACCCAATAATGCTAGAGGTATTCTACGTATGAGTTCCAATCATCTCATGAATTTTGAAGACTTAGGGTCACAAGGTTCTTGAGATATTTAGCAGAAAATTATTTGACATTTACAAACCCTCTAACCTTGACCTTTCATCCAGTGACCCTAATCATAGTAGTGGTCATCTTCTCGTGGATTATAATCGTTCTTTGAGGCTTTAAGAATAGGTCAAAATGTTTCTTGAGGTATTGAACGGAAACGGATTTGACATTTACAAGACAATGAGACCTTGACATTTGACATAGTAACCCCAAAAAGCAAAAGGGGTAACATATTCAAGAAATCCAATCCTCCTGTGCTGTGAAGTTTGAGTACTAAGGGTAAGAGGGTTCTTGAAATATTGAGCTGAAACACAATTTACTTATCTAGTCAGTGTGACGGTGAGTGACCTTGATCTTTAATCCAGCGGCCCGTAACAAGTTGGTTCATATATGCATAATGAATCCTATTCAGTTTGGAGACTCTGGGACATCTGGATTCTTGAGGTATCGATCAGAAACGGATTTGACTTTAAATGCATCTGTTACATTGGACTTCGACCCAGTTAAGCCAATAATAAAAACAAAATATCATCTTCTCAATTGATAAATTATCCTGTGAAATTTGAAGAATTAGGGTTCTATTAAACTATTATAATTGAGCGGAAGCCGAAGATTGACTGACGGACTGATGGACGGACGGACAAGGCAAACACAGTATGCCTCGCATAATAAGGCGGAAAAGGTCCGATAATGTTCGTCTATTTCCGACGATCCAATGAAATTTCACATAATTTCTAATTGCCTAAATCAGAGATCTTTACTTTATAAATAAATGCAATTCAAATGGTATTTAAAATGGTCGGTCAATATGGACCCCAAAATTATTACTCGCCAGCTTTGGACTACTCCCTGCATATAATTGAAGCACGCAACAGACACAAACAGCAATTGGAAAACAAAGAAAAATACTAATACTTTCAGAATACGTTCTTGTAATTAAATATTCTTTATGTGGCAATAGACATTCCCAGATGTTTTCAATGCTTGGGCATTTAATAACAACCGGGATGGGGTGGGGGAAATCCTTGCCAAACTGTTTGAAAGGAATACCCTGGTCAACTGATCGCATGTTCGCAGTTTTTTACGAAAAAAACGCAGAGCCAGGACAGGCTAGCAGAATTGCAAAAAACACCTTATCGTTTCTATGGACAGCAGATAGAAATTCATTTTCTGCTGGACAGCAATAAGGCAGAATAACAGAACGAGGTTTTAATCGGAAGCAGACTTGGAGAATTGCAAAACAGCGTGTCGTTATTTCTATACAACTTGCAATATATAGTAGATTGATATTGATGTTCTGTTGGTAAACACACTGAAAGCATAGCACCCAGTTGACAATATTCCCTGTGTGCGAAGGCAATGTCGTGTTATATACTTCTAATTACAAAGGCACTTACATTAATCCGTTTAATACAGGTAGGAAATGGCGGTGCGGACCACGGGTACTGGGGTCGACCAGAGAACATGACCATGGCGAGACCAGCTTACAAAATAACGGAAGCCAATCCCGGAAGTGATATTGCTGGTGAGACGGCGGCGGCGATGGCGGCGGGCTACCTTGCTTTTAAAACTGTCAGTAAGTGGCTCCCTCATGTGTGTTCTCGAATTAAACCCGCCACACAAAACGCCACGTTTGGAGTCGGGTTTGTTTAAGTTAATGGCGATAACTATCTAAGTGCATGCATGTTTAGTTGGGTTGAACGAGACAAGATGATCTGGACCTTCACTGATCTTGAAGTTCTGTAAGTCGATTTACATGTGAGCTGAACCATTTATCCATCATGTTATATATACACAGATATAAGTATCATGACGTGTATAAGCGTCACATCAATTTAGAAGTTCATTTAGTTATGAATCTGATTTTCTTTTTGCACGAATGACCGTTTGCACAAATATCTGTGGAATGATAGCATTTTAAGAGCTAAAACATATAACAGATTGTGAAAGGTTATAAAGGATGTTTATGAACTGTCTACATTGCGCACTGATATAACAATTTCATTTAGATATGACCAACTGCTTTTAAAAGTCAGATGGTGTTTGTTCCTTATTCCCCTTACACAGCTTTCTTCCTACAACGGGTTTCCCGTATGGACTCGGTGATTTCCGTACGAAGTCGCCGTAGGTCGATATTGTTCGTCGGTTTACCAGTCATTGTCACCGGAGATGACCGACAAGCAAACGAACAGTGCCGATCTCTAACGACTTCGGACGGAAAACGCTTAGCCTATATATACTGTTAATAAATACCAACGGCATACGGACATCTCCGAGCACTATATTGAAAGTGTTCGAAGTTGTATATATCAAAACGTAAGCAGCGCACAATCTATGCCGACATTATACTTCATGAATGAGCAGGCTTATCTTGGTCTACATTCGTCGCACATTCAGTTGAAAGAAAAACATATCGGTAAGCGCAAATGCTGCTTAAACTTGCGTACAGCAAGAAATGACTAAAGACAGGTTTAACCCAACATGTCTGCAGTCCTGAGGATAAAACACTTCTCGGACAAAGGATCACTTTGCACACCAATTAAACGGACTCTTCGGGCGACTGAGAGTCTCGTTTGGACATAACAGACAATATAACGAGAGTGAAAATGTTACATCTACGGCTATGTTAAATATAGGCGGACAGTGAATACTTCAGAAGATCTCCAGTGTTCGCATTTACAACAGGTTCTATAGGAATATCACTAATGGGGTTACATTTCTAGTAACAAATTACAACTATACCTGCCCTAAATATAGGCGTTCAGTGAATACTTCAGAAGATCTCCAGTGTTCGCAATTACAACATGTGCTATAGAAATATCACTAATGGGGTTACATTTCTAGTAACAAATTATAACTATACCTGCTCTAAATATAGGCGTTCAGTGAATACTCTGGTGATACTTTGCGAACGCACAGGCTTACCAGAGTCTTCAAGATCCTATTCCTATTCCACTTTGCACGGCTCACGTCTCTCTTCTTAACCTTATCTGCAGACGCCACTTATGCCAACGAGTTGTTGATGCACGCCAAGCAGCTGTTCGAGTTTGCCACGCAGTTCAAAGGGAAATACAGCGATAGTGTCAGTGCGGCAGCTGCATATTACAGGTAACCTTAATTTGCTATTACTTTGCTATATAACTGGAAATATATTTAGTATGTGTTGCCTACTTTGGCAAAGTAGCAGATTTGGATCACATTTTCGTCGTCTTTCTGCCTGTCCGCCTGTGTTTCCGTCTGTCCGTTAGTCAATAGTGTAATGCGGTAGCTGGATATGACAGGTGGCCTTTGATGGTAATTTGCTATATAACTAGAAGTATATATAGTTTATGTAGCCAACCAATATTTCGGCCCTAGGCATTCTTTAGGATTTACAAATCATCACCACAGACTATGTTGATGGACTGAAAAGGCCAAGTGCCAATATTTCAATATTTGTAATCAAATAGTGCTTTTATTGTTTTTTATATATATTTAATTTCCAATGGAATGGATATTCCGAATAGATTCATGTTATAAAACCCATATTTAACCATAAAACACAGTTGTGGATACCTCAAAACATCTCCTTACTTAGACAGTTCTTTTAAGCAGCCACAATTTAGAATTTGGTAGGAAATTAGAGAGAAAAGGGGGGGGGGGGGGGGGGGGGGGGGAATAACGATTAACTAGCCCTCTGTTATTATAACATTATAGGTCTAACGATTATCACGATGAGCTGGCATGGGCGGCCATATGGCTATACCAAGCTACCGGAACGCAGTCGTACCTGGACTATGCTGAGGCTAACAGGGTTACTGGAGCAGGCTGGGGAGACTCCTGGGATGACAAAGTTACTTATACCAATGTAAGAATGTCTTCTATAGCATACGCCTCGAGAGCGGGAGACCAGGGTTCGAGACATTGCTCATGATGTGGTTTTATCTTCACTCAATCATTATGACCTGAACATCTTTTGTTGAGGGTCACCTACGTAACATTTCTGCGACATAATCTTTAAAATCAGACAAGCAGTATCAGAGAATATTTTATCTAAAAGTTTTGTCATCACACCCCTTTAATAAAGCTGCATAACGTCCACGTTTTCCATCAATCCATATGGATTAAAAAAGGTTTGTAAATGATCGCATAAAGAACATTTGTTTAATTTAGTATCTTGAAAATAGACAACCAGTTTTAAAATAAGATGAATATGTCAAGTTTAGTCATCCCCTTCCGATACTGCCTATTAGCCAAGTGTTTAAACCAAGAAAAGTCTTGAAATTAGACCAGCTGTTTCAGATGAATATAATTTTGAAGTTGTGTCATTCAAACCCTTTTTTTATGACATATTTACTACATATCCACAAGAAATATTTTCTTTGAACCATTTTGCGAGCGAAGAACCAAAGGAACACTACTGTAAATATTGTGTGCACGTTGTGGTTAGGTGAGATAAAAAATCGTAGTTGTAACTTAAATTGGAATGCTTAATGTATAGCACATTTGGTTTACTCCGATACCACTTCATTGACTATCCAAATGGCGAGACAACTAAACCCTGTTTTTGCCTGACGCGATTCAAATCTTTATTATAGACCCTGCTGTACAAGTTCACAAAAAAGGATCTGTACAAAATAGACGTTGAGGCCACCATGACCGATTGGATGCCCGGGGGCACTGTTCCCTACACACCCGGGGGTCTGGCTTGGAGAAGTCAATGGGGCTCTCTCAGATATGCAGGTATTGATGAGTGTTACTTATGTTCAGAAGTACTTACCGGATACGTTAACCCTTTCCTTCTTGCAGACGCATTTTAACGCATCTGTAAAAGATATGGGGGACAAATGCAAAAGGAGAAATTGTTCATGTTGCAAGCGGCGATTAAACACCATAACAAAAACCAACAAACAATAAACCCCCATTGATTGAATAAATAACTCACTTTACGTTTGAATCGAAGCAAAGCATACAGAGAAACACTTTATGGACAATATCATTTATAAGCAAACAAAAGTATTTCGCTGTATGTATATTGCTAAATAATATATGTACGGGCGAACGAAGTTAAGTTCAGATTTAAACTCTTTCAGCGCCAAAGGCAATATTGAGGTTTTTGCAAACAATACAGATTCCGGTGAGTCGGCTCGTAACGAGCCTCTCACCTGAAATCAGCATTGTTTGCCTTTTAGTTATCAGAATAGTCCAAAACGTTTATTACATGAAAATGGAGACGCACGACTTTGAACATGGAAGAGTCTACTTTTAAACAATTCGGCGTTGAAAAAGTTAATGAGATTAACTGCATCGGCATACTTGTGAATCCGATCCTGCGTATTTACGGTCACGATCTGCCTTGCGTGCAGTGCAGCAGTTCGGTTGCTTTGGTAAATGGTGGCCTGAGATTTCTGATTTCATTATCATTTCTACTCAGAAAATATGGCGTTGGTAGCGCTGATGGCCGCAGATGCTGGACTCCACACCCAGGAATACCGCTGTTGGGCTATCAGTCAGATACATTACGCTCTTGGTGACAACCCCAATCAACATAGCTTTGTTGTGGGCTATGGACAACAGGCCCCAGCACGACCCCATCATAGATCAAGGTACGGTCGGTAGATATTTGTCAATGAATGAACCTTAAAGGGACACTTTCGGGTTTTGTTATTAAACAACGATAACTATTCCATTTGTATGACTTTAAGTAGAACATAGTCAGTTCCATATTAGAAATGTCCGAACAATTCACGGACAATTGTGATCTTTTACGACGGAAATAGCCGAGTCCATCGAGTGGTGTTTTCGTTAAAACTAAGCAAACAATACCGATTTCGATGCCGTATTAGTATTCTTTGTACGAACAGTATAACGATATCTAGAGCTGAAAAACGTGCAAAAGGGTATGTTGAGTTATGATATAGATAAACAAGAAGTATCCGATCATAGCTGCACTTTTTAAATACTACAATGAAAGCAAAAAAAAAAAAGAAAAAACATTTGACACCTCTGCAGTAGAATATTTTTAACTAATTTTATCAAATAGATACATAATTTTCTCTATCAAGGGAATTAATCTTCCGTTATATCTTTTCATGGTCTCATTTTAGAACAATATTTATCTCCCTTCGCCCGAGACTTTGGGAGCCTTTTGACCGCTGGAACAGATTATGTGAAGCCTGTGTCACCAGCATAGAGACAGCCAGGCCAGGCCCACTGGGATCATCTGCGTCGTCTTATCAGGCTCTATACTATTGAATTATCATATCAACATTTTTATCTTGATATTCCTAGAATTGGCTATGGTACCCGGCGAACTATAGTAAATTCCTTATAATGTAACGGTAGGGGTAGTTCACTCCAGGCTACCAAATGGGAAGATGGTCAAGTCAAGTCCATTTAAAAAAATGTTAGCGTTGAAACAATTGTGATATATTTTTGTTGGGAATATTTGCTCTTTTTTCTTAATTACAATGTATCTATCTATCGCCAGCTCATGTCCAAGTATGCCAGCACCGTGCGGCTGGGATGAACAGAAGAACCCGGGTCCGAATCCCCACACACTGTATGGCGCTCTGGTCGGAGGCCCAGGTAAAGATGATACTTACACAGACGACAGGATGGACTACGTGTCGAACGAGGTGGCCTGTGATTATAATGCGGCTTGGCAATCAGATATCGCAGGTATGAGTCTTTGTCATAACACGTGATATGAAATCTGTCTTGTTTGGATTTGTTGGTGTTTTTTTTACGCCGATTGCTAAACAAATTATGTTGTAGCACGGTGTTTCCTGGTTAAGTTACCAGTTATATTGGTCAATTTATCCCGACGTTTCCTGGTTAAGTTACCAGTTATATTGGTCAATTTATCCCGACGTTTCCTGGTTAAGTTACCAGTTATATTGGTCAATTTATCCCGACGTTATGTTAATCTCGCAATCCTACGTACCATGGAGGGAAAGCCATTAATCTCATCGAACCCGCGCACGAGACAGAGAAATCTATTTTAGTCGATTTAAAAAAAAAACGTAAATTGGGCTCAAACTAACTAGATAATGCAGTAACTCGAACAATGCCATTGAACAGATCTGTTACGGAAAAACAGGACATCAACCGATGGATCATACCTTTTAATAGGAGTTTATCACTGGTTTGCCTTCCATTATAAATACTTCAGTATAAATGATAACGAAGTTGACATCACATAAATTATATTAGTATATATCCAACGATCAGTCCATCCCTGTCGACTGTCTCAGTAATCACGAAATAATTGCATTTAAGTTTCAACTAGAATATCCAAAATGTATTGTCTAGGAAAATGTCTTATTATTGTGTATAATTGGGAACACGTGAGTATCTGAGCTCAGCAGCAGCGCCCTAGTCTGTTTAATCAAAAGTCTCGGGATCGAATCCATCGATGTACGGTGTCGACCTTTGGGATGTTCTTACTTCCTTGGAACAAGCCTTAACCCTTTGCCACATGCAGATGACTATTTAAAACATTGTCGCAAAAGAAGACATTGCTCATTGTAAGCAATCTCCTTTTTTACCAAGTTTTCAACTATATTCAACAATGACACTTATATGGCGAGTTTCCATAGTTTTGCCTCGCGATGTTTTAAACGTGTTCTGCTGCAGATTGTCAGGGTGTGGAAAGAGTTAATTGGGTTCAAGAAAATTATCTAAAATGTAAGCACTTCTTTCACAACGGATATAAACAAAGAACAAACGGAAACATGTAAGAAGTACATGTTAATTCATGATGCGTTATCTTGTATATTTCAGGTTTGATTCACCTTGCAATAAAAGACCAGATGCCCACCTGTCCATAAGCGCCGTATTCACTGCCTTTGTATTGCAATGTCTTTGTCCAATTAAAAATTTAAATTACTGGTAAATTATCCATGTCTATAGTAAATTTATAAAGATCAATAATTCAAAGATGAAACAAATGTGGACCCATTCCCCTGAAATCAAATATCAGAAAAGGGTTAAAAGTAAGTTTTAGCTTCAAATGACATCTCCGCCTTATCCAAAGGACTAATTTTAGCAAACTTTCTAGGTGTTACTTTTGGGGTCCTCTTTCAAAATTGTTCAGAGATATAAATTATATGCGGGACTTTGGTTGCAGCGGCATCAGAAAGGGAGAAAAATGCCTAACTTTAATTTCTTCCTCTGTTATTCCAGGATAATTTGATAGAAATGGACCTTGAGTGACCCTCTAAAAATGTATTTTTATTTAAAGACGGCATAAAATTCCATTCTTATTTAAGTTCTCATCTGATTTCTAGAAGAAATGTTCCTTTAGTGACACTACATAATTTGTTCAAGCAATATGTCTTGGTTGAAAACGATAGCTGCCAGGCGAAATCAGAAAAGGGATAAAAACAACTTTTAGATTCAAACGACATCTATCCCTAAACCAATGGGCGGTATGAACCAAATTTCAAAGGAATGTTTCAGTTGTGTTCCTCTTCAAATTGTTCAAATATGTAATGCACTATTATAATAGTCCTTCACTGATAAGCTGTTTTTTTGTAGTTCAATCACTCTTCATACAAAAATCACCTTTATTGTTGCTACTATACAGTACCACTCAAGTGATCGATTTAGGGCCATCTTGTTATTATATCACGATGAACTGTCTAGCGTTCAATGAAATAGTTCGTGAGCCAATCAATCAATCAAATTACAACATTTAGTACGAATCGTTTCAAACCGAGCGCTACAAAATGCTCCACTGAATGCAAGACAGATGATCTTTCGTGTATTTCCTGGCTTTCTCGCACCTGTACTCAACAGAACTCTCTCTCCAGATACATCTAACTGGCTACCTTCCCACAATAACTATTTATGACATTGTTGGAAAACGAATGACCGTAGTCACAATGACTTTTGTCAAACACAGAAATAATGAATGGTCGAGTCACGGTTCGAATTCACTATCCAACGATTGATACCCTTCATTAGTCGCCGGGCAGAAGCCCGCGACTTCTATTTTTAATAGGTTTTCTGAAATCACATGGGAGGGGGGATTATTATTAGAAAGAAACACATTTAGATGTCTTGAACATATTACAATTGTTTTTGTTTAAAAACACTAAGTAATGACACATCTAAAATGAAATAAATATTCCGATGTTTTAGGTATTTTCAGTTTCTTTATTTTGACTCGCATTTATGTTTTTTTGTTTTATTTACGAAGACAAAACAGTCCCTATTAGCTAGACTGGTATACTTTATTTTTACACTATATACTACATGTAATCAAAAGTCGATAACTATAAACCTTTACGTCGCAGTCTAATTTGTTTACTTACGCGCACCTGCGTGACTCGCGAACACCAACTGCGTAGATCAATCTCCTTTGCAGAGAGCCGCTCTTTACACTCCCTTACAAATAGTAAATTATAGGTGATTTAAAATGTTTATTTGGTTCGAAACAAATGAAGAAAAGAACAAACCGAGATAAAACTGGTTTTAATGGAAAAATGACTTTGAACGAACACTCTCTGCCTATAAAGAGAGTTTCAAGAACGACACCTCTGCGAATAAGAAAGAATCGGGTCTTTCGTACAAAATCATTTCGTCCTTGACAATTTTAAATGTGTCATTTAATTCCCTAAAGGCATATTGCTTCCGATCTGCATATTGTTATGCATCATTGACACAAGGGCGCTCATCATAATATAATTTTTAAAACATGAGTAGTTTGTTGTTTTCATTATAAAAAAGGAAGGAAAGAATAAAATAAATTAACATGTTGTAGGGCTCTGTTTATGTTCGAAATTAAGTTTAAATTATACAACAATTTCAATGAGATTTAACTGTTTCGTTGATATTATATTTCGAAGGTGGTCTAATTTATAAATATTGGACTACATTTCAACATTTGTTAAAGTATGATATAATTAGGATGCTAAGATAATATCATTTTGAGAAAAAGAGAAAACTCATGTCTTCAGCGATTTAACCCTTATCTCATTGTTTTAAAAGTAGATTGCTGCAAAGGTGTCCACTGTTGACTTTAAAAGAGGAAAGGTAAAATGACGTGCTTTTGCATGCAAATCCTAAATTGTCTGTTTTGTGGTTTTATTGAAAAATAATAAAATTCAAATATTCTGACAAACATCTTGAAAAGTGTATGTGGAATTCACAAATCTTATAATTATTCCTTAATGAAAGCACTGTATACATACTGTAACGTGCCGGGCTAAAGACGCAGAAGATCCCTTCAGCGAAAAGTATACTCAACCCTGAAGGGATCCACTTGTCTTATATATTTAACCCAAAGACCATCACTTCGAACCGGTGATGCTAATTTGCATATTCGTTACAATACTTCCCACTCCGAGAAGACTCGTCCCGAGTCTTGGCCTGGGAAACCCATGGGTAAGGCAACTCCAATATGGCAGTTGTCTTCATCCCACCGCTGCCACCAATGTAACGTGCCGGGCTAAAGACGCAGAAGATCCCTTCAGCGAAAAGTATACTCAACCCTGAAGGGGTCCACTTGTCTTATATATTTAACCCAAAGACCATCACTTCGAACCGGTGATGCTAATTTGCATATTCGTTACAATACTAAGACTATTGCTTGGCAAGATTACTCATTTCCATTACTGTTTATGATCAATAATTAGTTGGTTGTGGGTATGGTCAACCTACTTTGGAATAGAGATTGATCATAAACAATGAAAGGCTTCAATTATCATTCACTTCGTTGACAAAACAATGCAAGTTATGATACATTTTCACTTGACCCCACCCCTGATGTTCCAATATGCCCCTCAGTTGATAACTGTTTATTCAACTACTATAATGTTAGTGTTATGCATAACTGCACTATGGATATCCGGCGACATTGATGCGTTGCATCAACTTTCTCTTGTCGTTACTGATTGAGCAACCACGGCGCGGTCTATGTCCAGTCGTCTGATTTAAATTGACCAATTTTACCACTACCAAATGACATACGTGCATTGCCATAAGCTATCAGAACTCTGCAATCAATCAGTGCGCCACATGTATTTTCGTGAAACGCCACCAGACATAACAGCACCATAATTGGAAGGGAAATGACAACCATATAATGACACCATTAGACATTTTATTGATAATAAATACACAAGAAAGTGAAAATAATTAAGATTTGTCAGGTAAAACGGGGTCTAGTCGTAATAATCATAATATAATTATCCCTTTCCCACATGCAATAAATCAATAGCAGATGACTTTTAAGTATTTTGGAAAAGATAAAGAAAATCTGCATAAAAATTTGTTAAACTATTGAATAGAGATGAAGACATTGAGGCAATATGAGATTAGCTCAATATGAGAAATTTCTCCTTTTGGCTCTATGTCTTCAAAAGTGGTGTGGTTGCAGACACTTCAAAATGCATCTATAGGTCAGAAAGGGTCAACTTTCGTGAGACATGTATGTGCCAAGCACAACAAGTCAATCTTCAAGGCTTTTGGAATAAATGATAGTAATGATCTCCTTGTTAAGCATGATTTTGGTCATAGGAATTCTCCCGAGGTTTTTACGATGCTTGAACTACTAGATTCTAGACAGGGAAGAACCTGATCAGACTGCATTGTTGGGCAGGTTGATCTGGATCTTCACTTGTCATTATGTGTTGAAGGTTGGTTTCTGGATGGTTAATACATGTATATATATATATGTAGGTTTTATGTATACATACACCACTTAAATAGGCCTAAAACTAATCAGGCTATAGTTCATTTTTTATGTCAAAAGAAAACATCTTGGACAAAACTACATGTGGACAGACAGACAGTGAATTATCTAGTGAAGCGTATGCAGTGTGACCCATAATCACTAGAAGCGGGTGAAACGTATGCAGCTCTGTTAGAACTATACTGATCAACCAGAGTATTTCGAGGGGTTGGCGTAAAAAAAAGGTGGAACTAAAATTGGTATTTGTTTACCAAGGTTAATCACCTCGCCATAAAGTCTTTATAAGCATTAAATCATTTTTCTTGATGAACAATGGAAATTTAGGTGCCATTGCTCGTTCTGAGCAATGGTATCTAAATTTGCATTGTTTACAAAGGGGTCAAAATTGACCCTAAACCAGGGTTTTCAAAATAGGTTTTTAGTTACAACCGTTTCACGCCAAGCCCTCAATTTACTATTTGCATGTGCAACAAACACCTTTTCCCCTAAAGCAACTTATTTGTAGTGTACATGTATACATTTAATATTGAAAAAACTACTATTGCTCAAATCATCATTGACGGGAATTTAGGTTTTAGGAACCATATAAAGATATTTCAAAGGTTCAACATGATCACAAATGGATTTCCTTTTAATTCAAAATATTCTTTGAATAAATGATAGTTCAATAAAGGATTCCGCTTCTCTAATACAAATCCTATAGTTAACATTGTCATGAACTTCCATGACAAAACAAACAAGTAAAATCAATAAAGGGTTGTTATATGTCAAGGGGACATAACTATGTATTTTTCTTTTAACTTATCACAACTTGCAGACACATTTTGACGCATCTGTAGCAGAGGACTATTATAAACATTGTGACAAAAGCATGCACACAGACAATGCAGCTATAGTTATGCTTTTTTTTTTATAGAGATATCTTAAATCACCTATGCAAAAATAGTTAAATTATGAATTCAGAAGTACAGTTTCAATACAGACTAGAAAGACATGATCTAAAGAATTAATTTCACATTGTGATATATTTTTCCCTTTCCACAAATGTTTTGAAAAGTTAAAATTTGCCATTTGTATCAGAGAAAATGTTAAACTTTGTCTATTGCGATTTTTGTAAAGTCTATCAAAAACATAAATCATAATTGTCTGTTCCCTTACAACAAAGGTTCAATGTTAATTTCTAACGCAGCACATGGCATGTTCAGTTCAAACTTTCCGATTACTTCAGGATGCACGACTCCCAGATTCCCGATCTTTTTACCAAACATGAAGACATCGGCACAGCTTCCGGGGAAGAAGGTTGGGTCTGAAAGAGAGGGAAACATTTATTGTTGACTTAACCTGAAGCGGGTCAACTTTTTACCTTTCTAAAGCTTGGAAAAGGAGTGTTTGAATGAGCACAAGTTTCCCTTGCCAAAGACTCATTTAGTCAAAGAATGACTTTAACCCTTTCCCTCATACGACAATTCTGCAGCAGACGACTTTGAACATATTTTGTCAAAATATAGAAAATCTCTATAATTGAATGGATTATGACAAAAAGTTGAAAACATTGTGGCAAAAGGAGAAATTGCACGTTTTGTGCAATTTCTTCTTTTGTCACTATGTTTTCAAAAAGCCGTCTGCTGCAGAGGCGTCAGAAAGCGTCTATATGAGGGAAAGGGTTAAAGTCAGTGGAGAAGTAAGTGTCATCTTATAAGATATACAATGTTAATGACTCTAACCAATCAAGATATTATTTGTGGAAGACAGTGGTACAGAGGTAGAGCATCGGCCTCTTGTACCAAAGGTCCCGGGTTCGAATCCTGTGATAAGCGGGTTCTGCCTTTGGGACTTTTCCACACAAACGGCGCAAGTACTGGTTAAGTTTCCAGGAAGCAGACATCAAGCGTTATTAATATAAGCTTAAAGCTTGTTTCGCAATCGATGTAAAATAAATAAGTTTAAACTAATAATGATATCTCCAGTTTTAGAGATTATTGATAATTATTTTTGCCTGGATGCCACAATGTTAAGGACTAATCAATAATAATATCTCCAGTTTTAGAGATTATTGATAATTATTTTTGCCTAGATTTCATTTTGAAAATATCTTACCATTCGACTTTTGGATGTAGTATCCCGAGTCATCCTTTGCTTGTTTGACCTCCATGATCTGCATAATTCTGTCGAGAAGTCCATGGATGACCTCAAACCCGGCCTGTGTGTCGTAATTCAGTGCGCATATGGTTCTCTGGTTTCTACATCCTACATCTGTTATGAAATAAATTATTTGATTTGAATAGCTAGGAGCATGCAAGTTCTTGTAGCATGCCGGATCTTAATCGAGATTACTTATACACTACTGATAATAACTTTCTTCAGGCCTATGCTTCAGTTGTGGTGATAAATTGATCTAAAGTAGTTTTCAGCCTTATTATATTAATATCTTGGCGTATAGTTCACCTTTCATATGTTTCATGGCTTTCTTGAAACAGTATTCCTTCCTTTGCACTCAAATTTGTTCACCTGTCACAATGACTATTCTCAATCTTTGAAAAGAATGTTTGGTAAGGCAGAATTCTATCTCACAACCCCTAGGTCTACCTTAACCCTTTCCCTGATAAAGACGCTTTCTGACGCCTCTGCAGCAGACGGCTATTTGAAAACATAGTGACAAAAGAAGAAATTGCCACAATGTTTTCCACTTTAAGTCATAGGTTATCCATTCCATTATAGACATTTTCTACTTTTTTACAAAATATGTTCAAAGTCGTCTGCTGCAGAATTGTCGTATGAGGGAAAGGGTTAATACAGTAATATCAAAATTTCATCTTTTTCTACAATGTTATTAAGAGTTGTCTGCTACAGATGCATCAAAATGGGTTTAATTAATTAACCCTTTGCCACATAAAACAAATCTGCAGCAAACGACTTTGAAAACAATCATGCAAAAACATGAAAAACAATTATAAATGAGAGTAAAATTACTGAAAAAAAAGTTGAAAACATTGTGGCAAAAGGAGTAATTCCTCTTTTTGAGCAATTACTCCTTTTGTTACAAAGATTTCAAAAGTCCTCTGCTGCAGAGGCGTCAGAAATCGTCGCCATGTTGGAAAGGGTTTAAACCAACCTCTTGTCCCGTCCTTCAGTACGATGTCCGATATCTCGTAAAGTTTGAGGGGGAGGGGCATTCCCTTGTTGTAGAAAACGGTCTTCAGTATGCCTGGTAACAAGGTAGTCCTCGCAATCTAAAATTGATCAGAACTAGAATAACACGGATGTCAAACATTAGTGGATTAGTTTTATTGAGGTTTTACGCCGCTTTCTACATTATTTCAGTTATATCACGGTGACAGTTCACTTATTCATGAACCCTGGGTAAACAAACCAGTACTAGGCTAGGAACAAACATTAGTGGATTACAATTAACCTTATCCCTCATATAGACGCTTTCTGACGCCTCTGCAGCAGACGGCTTTTTGAAAACATAGAGACAAAAGAAGAAATTGCACAAAACGTGCAATTTCTCCTTTTGCCACAATGTTTTTCACTTTTTGTCATAGGTTATCCATTCAATTATGGAGATTTTCTATGTTTTGACAAAATACGTTCAAAGTCGTCTGCTGCAGAATTGTCGTATGACTGAGAAAGGGTTAAATGATTGAACGAGGGGCTTAACACAATTTTTAACAATTTTCTTTTCCAAGAAACTGTCTGCTTTCCCACATAGACATTTCTCTTTTCCCAACAATATTTTAAGCTCTTGCCTTTTCCATATTATTCTTGACATGTTTTCAAAGATGACTACTGCAAATTAGATGTGGTTAAAGGGTTAAATCTAACTAAACATTTACATTATTTCTTGATGAAAGTCATCAATTGAATTAGCCAGTTAAACCCTCTCTGATGCCTCTGCAGCAGACGGCTTTTTGAAAACATGGCGACAAAAGAAGAAATTGCTCAAAACGAGCAATTTCTCCTTTTGTCACCATGTTTTCAACTCTATTCAATTATTGAACTTTCATTTAAAGGGAGTTTACAAACATTTCGGGGATGTTTTCAAAGTTGTCTGCTGCAGATTTGTTGTATGTGGAAAAAGATTAATAAATCAAAGTGTAAACAGAGAGTTAATCAAGATAAAACCTTCTGGTTTTTATTTCTATCAACAACTGAAAAGAATGTAATTAATTAACCCCTTTCCCTCATATAGACGCTTTCTGACGCCTCTGCAGCAGATGACTTTTGAAAACAGTGACAAAAGAAGAAATTGCACAAACGTGCAATTTCTCCTTTTGCCACAATGTTTTCCACTTTTTGTCATAGGTTATCCATTCAATTATGGAGATTTTCTATTTTTTGACAAAATACGTTCAAAGTCGTCTGCTGCAGAATTGCCGTATGAGGGAAAGGGTTAAGCTAACACTAGCATTGGTTAGATACCGATCAAACACCCTGTTCCTAAAGCCAAAACAATTCCAACTAGAACTATCACTGAAGATGATAAATAACCCCTAAACAGCACCTTGACCTACACCATAACTTAATATGTAAAAGGGCCATAACTCTGTAAAATAACATGCAATTGTAACCCCTTTAGGATATGCACATCTCCTCTAGGTATAGAAGCTTCATGTAACATTTTTTTGAATTCCACCCAGTGGTTTGTAAGAAATAGGCCGGACAAAATATAACTTCTGACCGACCGACAGACAGACAGCCAGACACAGTGACTCCTATATCTCTTCTTCGAAGGGGGTATAAAACAATAGTCAAGCTAGAATAGGTCATGTTATGTAATGAAGTGAACCTGGAATTCCTGTGTTTTCGGGTTTGCAATATGAACTGCTTGTGAATCCTTGATGTCTTTCCTCAGTTTGTCTGATACATCGTCTCTGGAGCACTAAAAGGAGAAGAGGATACATTTGTAGGGTTCTATTTAAGGTGTGTTTTCTGCATCCTTGTTTAACCCTTAAATCAAATGTTGTTGGTAATCTAAAGAATCCTTTTTTTAACCCTTTCCTATGTATAGATGCTTTCTGACGCCCATGCAGCAGACAATTTTTTAAAACACTGTAGTAAAAGGAGAAATTGTGGAAGAGCAATTACGCCTCATTTCCACAATGTTGTAAACAATATTTAACTCTTATTGAAATTATTTACTATTAGTGTCGATTTAATTTCAAAGTCGTCTGCTGCAAATTGTTTGCATGTGGGAAAGGACTTAACGCTTTCCCTCATACAAACAATTCTGCAGCAGACGACTTTGAACATATTTTGTCAGAAAATAGAAAATCTCTATAATTGAATGGATAACCTATGACTAAAAGTGGAAAACATTGTGACAAAAGGAGAAATTGCTAGGTTTGAGCAATTTCTTCTTTAGTCACTATGTTTTCGAAAATCCGTCTGCTGCAGAGGCGTCAGAAAGCGTCTATATGAGGGAAAGGGTTAAGAGATATTGTTGGGAAAAAAACAAGTTTACTAATCCTGTGCAAGATCTTTGCCCCTTCCCTGTGAAAATTAACTTTATGATGCCTCTACAACTGAGGATACAAGAAAATAACAACGAAAGTGTTCCACGGAACACATGTGTCATCAGTGAGAAAATAACAACGAAAGTGTTCCACGGAACACATTTGTCATCAGTGAGAAAATATACAGACATGAAAATTGGAAATAATTTCAAAAATATTTGTGTACAAAACAAACCAAGATTAGCCTTCAAATATGTGCATTCTAATCTTGGTTTAAATTGTTTGTTTATATTTCAAGATCATATTAAGTTTCAAGGACTTGAAAACAATTTTATAATTCAAGTTTTCAAGTTTCAAGAAAGAGTTGGAACCCTGCATGTGTTTAATTTTGGTGTTCAATGTTTACAAATCCTTCCAACATCTCCATTAAAATTGCTCTTGAATGACAAAACAAGAAAATCAAACATGGCACTTACCAATGCAAATGTGAGGACCTCGGTGAAACCCGAAGAACATACTTCTTGCCGCAACTGATCCGTCAGTTTGTTTAATGGGAACTGAAATATATGCAGGGAAACTAAGTAAACTATATACAGTTGTAGTGATCTGAAGATCGTGTTAGATACCTTTTCTGGAAAGTCAAAGAAATCTGTATACAATAGAATTAGCAAACATGCCACAAACCACCTTGAAAAATTCTAGGCAAAAACTGTGGAAAATTACTCTAAATGAGGGTATTTTCCAAAACTCTCAATTTCTATTTTACGTGTTTCAAGTGCTATTGCTAAAAGCAGGTAAAATCAAGAGGGATAGGAAAACTTGAGTATAAAAACGTAAAACGTAAATATATCTTCTATTGCATAAATGATCAATGAACATTGATGTCAATTCTCATAACTGACGTTACAGACTTTTCATGACACAACTAACATTGATTGATTGGGGTTTAGCGCCGTTTAAAAAAAAAAAAAGTATATCCCGGTGGCCAGTACACCTACTCCTGAAGACAAATAACTAAGCGCAATGTTAAGTGTAACATAATATAGAGCATGAATTCATATTTTCGTGGTAGCTGATCATCTACCATATGAATTATGTCCTCTTAGTAAATATATCCCCATATAATTCTAAATATCTTCGGAGTATAAAAAAAGTTATAAAACTATTGGAACAAATTTAAACTAGAAATACTGTGAGCAAAGCTCACTGAAGAATACCCCCCGCTCCCCTTGGAAGAGTCCGAGGCGTGTGATCTTCCTTCATGCATCATGTAAAGTTTGAACCAAATCCATTGAGCCGTTTAGGAGGAGTAGTGCTTACAAGAAATGTGGAGGTATGTGCACAGGAGTCCCTCGCAGATAACCTCTAAGTTGAATTATCTCCCCTTGGAAGAGTCCGAGGCGTATGATCTTCCTTCATGCATATCTACATATGATGTGTAACCTTCATGTAAAATTTGAACCAAATCCATTGAGCCGTTTAGGAGGAGTAGTGCTTACAAGAAATGTGGAGGTATGTGCACAGGAGTCCCTCGCAGATAACCTCTAAGTTAAATTATCTCCCCTTGGAAGAGTCCGAGGCGTGTGATCTTCCTTCATGCATATCTACATATGATGTGTAACCTTCATGTAAAGTTTGAACCAAATCCATTGAGCCGTTTAGGAGGAGTAGTGCTTACAAGAAATGTGGAGGTATGTGCACAGGAGTCCCTCGCAGATAACCTCTAAGTTGAATTATCTCCCCTTGGAAGAGTCCGAGGCGTGTGATCTTCCTTCATGCATATCTACATATGATGTGTAACCTTCATGTAAAGTTTGAACCAAATCCATTGAGCCGTTTAGGAGGAGTAGTGCTTACAAGAAATGTGGAGGTATGTGCACAGGAGTCCCTCGCAGATAACCTCTAAGTTGAATTATCTCCCCTTGGAAGAGTCCGAGGCGTGTGATCTTCCTTCATGCATATCTACATATGATGTGTAACCTTCATGTAAAGTTTGAACCAAATCCATTGAGCCGTTTAGGAGGAGTAGTGCTTACAAGAAATGTGGAGGTATGTGCACAGGAGTCCCTCGCAGATAACCTCTAAGTTGAATTATCTCCCCTTGGAAGAGTCCGAGGCGTGTGATCTTCCTTCATGCATATCTACATATGATGTGTAACCTTCATGTAAAGTTTGAACCAAATCCATTGAGCCGTTTAGGAGGAGTAGTGCTTACAAGAAATGTGGAGGTATGTGCACAGGAGTCCCTCGCAGATAACCTCTAAGTTGAATTATCTCCCCTTGGAAGAGTCCGAGGCGTGTGATCTTCCTTCATGCATATCTACATATGATGTGTAACCTTCATGTAAAGTTTGAACCAAATCCATTGAGCCGTTTAGGAGGAGTAGTGCTTACAAGAAATGTGGAGGTATGTGCACAGGAGTCCCTCGCAGATAACCTCTAAGTTAAATTATCTCCCCTTGGAAGAGTCCGAGGCGTGTGATCTTCCTTCATGCATATCTACATATGATGTGTAACCTTCATTTAAAGTTTGAACCAAATCCATTGAGCCGTTTAGGAGGAGTAGTGCTTACAAGAAATGTGGACATACGGACAGACAGACAGACGGACAGACAGACGGACAGACAGACGGACAGACGGACAGACGGACAGACAGGGTGATTCCTATATACCCCCCCAAACTTTGTTTGCCGGGGGGTATAACTAGGAAATAAAGCCTTACTAAATACAGACTATGCGTTTCAAAGCTGATGAATCTTATAAACAATATTGGAAAAGGAGAAATTGGTCATGATAAGCATTCACTATTTGTCCATTCTCATAAATATATCATTATTAAAAAAGGATTTCATATTTATTTTTATAAAATGATTTATGTTTCGCAGGTAAAATTTTGAAAATGTCTAAAGTCTGAAATAGCATTCCACCGTTTATTAGTTACTGAGATATGTTGTCTAATGTAGTTGTATGCAACACTTTAACCAGAATTTCTAAGTCGAATAATAAAGGGCCATAATTTGCATTATAAATATCAAAGATAGATTTATCTAACTTGATTATTTACATTGGTTTGATACATGGGATGAGCTATATAAAGTTTCAATGCAATGCATCAATCTTTTACCAAGATATACTCTTAACCCTTTCCCTCATACGGCAATTCTGCAGCAGACTACTTTGAACGTATTTTGTCAAAACATAGAAAATCTCCATAATTGAATGGATAACCTATGACAAAAAAAAAAAAAGGGGAAAACATTGTGGCAAAAGGAGAAATTGCACGTTTTGTGTAATTTCTTCTTTTGTCCCTATGTTTTCAAAAAGCCATCTGCTGCAGAGGCGTCAAAAAGCGTCTATATGAGGGAAAGGGTTAATGTAGTTGCATGCAAAACGGTATCAATGCAATGCATAAATTTGTTACTGAGATATACTCTTAATTTAGTTGCACGCAAAACAGAACTTCAGAAGTTAAAATAAGGGCCATATGCAGAATAGGGTTACATAGGTGTGATAGCTGGGAAGCCTTGTAGAAAATTTCAATGCAAAATATCTAGTAGTAACTGAGCTATGGTGCAATACATGTACTTGCATACAAAGTTTGACGCAGACGCTAGGGTGAGTACCATAGCTCTCATATTCTCCAAAAAGTCGAGCTAAACATAAACTTACCTGGTTACCAATTGTGTTTGTGTCGGGGACTGTCTTTTCCAATTTGTTAAAACCGTAGGCTATGGCTACGTCTTCCACGATATCACAGGCATGCAGAATATGTGATAGTATGTTAAGGAATGAATGGAAAAGGTATAAGTTCATTAAATAACACTTTCCCATATATAACAAACCTTCATCAGAGGATTTCAAAACATCTGTGAACATTTATGGAAAACAGTCTGTGAATAAAAGTAAAATTATTGATAAAAGTTGGAAAAGTTGCGACGAAAGGGAAAATTGCTCACTTTCAAAAGATCCAGGCAAAAATATTGAAAATTTCTATAAAAGTAAGATTTATTATTGAATAGAAGTGAAAACATTGTGGCAAAATTATGAGCAATTTATCCTTTTTCCACAATGGTTTCAAAAGACATCTACTGCAAAGGCGTCATATGTCGTCTATATCAGGGAAAGGTTTAACCCTTTCCCTCATACGACAATTCTGCAGCAGACGACTTTGAACATATTTTGTCAAAAAATAGAAAATCTCTATAATTAAATGGATTACCTATGTCTTAAAGTGGAAAACGCTGTGGCAAAAGGAGAAATTGCTTGTTTTGAGCAATTTCTTCCTTTGTCACTATGTTTTCAAAAGCCATCTGCTGCAGAGGCATCAGAAAGGGTCTACATAAGGGAAAGGGTTAAGGATGATATCAGGTGAATATTAAAAATATAAAGGATATCTGCCCTTGTTGGAGGTATGACCACCTTCAAATTCTTGCCATCGTCTACGGGTGTAGAACTCAAGTACATCTTGGTCAGGAGGCGAGCCATTTCCTCTGCAGGTACTCTGGAAATATAAGGGCACACTTTTTACTTTAGGCTAATTCTTCACCCTATCCCACCAGCAGACACATGTTCATTCATTTGCAGCCAAAGGTTTTTTTGATGAGCAATTTTCCTTTTTTCAACAATAGTTTCATTTATATTAAGTTAACCCTTTCCAACATACAGCAAACCTGCAGCAGACTACATTGAAAGCATGTTGGCAAAAACCTAGAAAATCTCTATAAATGAAGGTAAAATTACTGCAAAAAGCTGAAAACATTGTGGCAATGGAGAAATTGCTCGTTTTGAGCAATTTCTCCTTTTGCTTCAATGTTTTCAAAAATCTTCTGCTGCAGTTGCGTCAAAATACGTCTGCAAGTGAGAAAAGGTTGAATGAAAATTACATGTATCCATTACAATGCTTGTTTTTGCAATCCTTTCCCTGATACAGACAACTTTTGAATTACTTGTAGTAAACATATTTTTAAAGGATCACAAGTAAAAACAGGAAAAACAGAAAAATAGTTCAAAACAATAAATGACTCCATTTCACTTCTTTTGAGCAATTTCCCATTTTTTTTTTTTTTTTTTTTTTTTTTATTAACCCTTTCCCTCATACGACAATTCTGCAGCAGACGACTTTGAACGTATTTTGTCAAAACATAGAAAATCTCCATAATTGAATGGATAACCTATGACGTTTTGTGCAATTTCTTCTTTTGTCACTATGTATTCCAAAAGCCGTCTGCTGCAGAAGCATCAGAGTTTGTCTATATGAGGTAAAGGGTTAAAAAAGAGGTTGTTCTACTTACTGGATTCCCACTTTTTTGTTGGTTTCATCCACACTGATTATCTCCTCTCTGTAAGGAAGCTCCTGTATAGATAAGAAGGAAGAACAAATAGTTTATAAACTAATGTCCAAAATGGGGTCATGGATAAGGTCAAAGTCAAGGTCAAAGCTTTATACCCTTTCCCTCCTACCTGTAGACGCATTTAGACGTCTCTGCAACAATCAACTTTTGAAAACATTGTGACAAAAGGGGAAATTGTTCAAAACAAGCAATTTCTGAATTTTCTTTTATTATACCTTCATTTATAGAGATTTTCCGTGTTTTTGCGTGAAGGTTTTCAAAGTCGTCTGCTGCAGATTTGTTGTATGTGGGAAAGGGTTTAGTATAAGGCAAAATTCCTTCACAAGGTGTATTGTATGTGCATACATAATTCTGTATATGTTGAGTCATACAGTAAAACAAGGTTGTTTTTCTTAAAGTACATCAATGGTCAAGGTCACTGATCATAAATAGAGTATCCAAAACTTCCCCAGGATTAGATATTAAAATCAATACATTAAGTTTAGTCACTGTGACCTAACTTAGCTACTTGACACACCCTCTTTCCAATATATATGTGCATGCAAATTTGTTATTGTAATAATCAGAGTTTAAGACATATGGTCCAAATAACCACTAGACCACATTCCCAATTAACCCTTACCCACTTGCACACCCATTAACCCTTTCCCTGATACGACAATTCTGCAGCAGACGACTTTGAACTTATTTTGTCAAAAAGTGGAAAATCTCTATAATTGAATGGATAACCTATGACAAAAAGTGGAAAACATTGTGGCAAAAGGAGAAATTGCACGTTTTGTGCAATTTCTTCTTTTGTCACTATGTTTTCAAAAAGCCGTCTGCTACAGAGGCGTCAGAAAGCGTCTATATGAGGGAAAGGGTTAAGACGCATCTGAAGCAGAAGACTTTTGAAAATATTGTGACAAAAGTAGTAATTGCTCTATGAGCTATTTTTCCTTTTGTTACTACATTTTTAAAATGATTCAATAATTACTCTTTCCTAAAGAGAGATTTTCAACATTTTCAACGAAATGATTTCAAAGCTGCCTGCTGCAGAATATTGTTGTATGTGGGAAAGGGGGAGTTAACCCTTTCCCTCATACAATAATTCTGCAGCAAACGATTTTGAACATATTTTGTCAAAATATGGAAAATCTCTATAATTGAATGCATAACCAATGACTAAAACTGGAAAACATTGTGGCAAAAGGAGAAATTGCTTGTTTTGAGCAATTTCTTCTTTTGTCACTATGTTTTCAAAAAGTCGTCTGCTGCAGAGGCGTCAGAAAGCGTCTATATGAGGGAAAGGGTTAAAGGGCACATATAGAAGATGGACAATACTTACAGGATATACAACTACACTACCATCTCTTTGTACGACCTCTGCTTGTTCAACGCTGAAATTTAAAATCAAATTATATATCATTACCATTTTTTCTACCTCCAGACAAAAAAAAAAGTAATCCCTAAGTGCATACCATGCTACGCAGGGTGACACAAAAAGAGTGATTAGAGGAATATTGAGGGACAAAGACCGGTATACTGACATCTTATCCTGATGCAGCTTATCCTGACATCTGATATTAAGCAAAGCCAAGCGAAAACCATCCTTCAAAGGTTTCAAGTTTATTGAAGATCCAAGATCAGAATACAGGTTTGTATGAAGTTCTTAGTGCAATAACACTTCTTATGAAGTTCTTAGTGCTATAACACCTCATATGAAATTCTTAGTGCTATAACACTTCATATGAAGCTCAAAAATAACATTCTCAATCAGAACAATTTTTATTTCTTTAACAGAGTTGATATTGACTAGTATTATCATAATGATAGTGCATTGATCTCTTTGATAGAATTGAATTATACAATACATTGGTAAGTTGTCACCAATTGGACTCATACATCCACATTTCACAGAATTCATCAGCATAAGCTGCAGCCTGTCTTCTATTTGGAAAAATGTATTATAGTTCAGCCTCTTTCAAACTTACACAAATGGTTCCGCACAGTACTGTCCGAACATGGTGACCATCGTGTCGAGTACAATTTTAGCCTTAGTCAGATCTGTGGCCGTACACTCAATGAACACATTCTTTGTTTTCAGGGTGATCTTTGAATGCTCACCTGAAAACAACAATTAGTTTAAACATATTTTATTGCCATATAAATTATTTAACATTATACATTGTACAGATATATCATATACTATTATAGGCAAAAGGGTCTGTACACAAGTTCTAACAATATTAGATACTGGCCATTACCTTGAACCCTTTCCCTCATATAGACGCTTTCTGATGCCTCTGAATCAGACAGCCTTTTGAAAACATAGTGACAAAAGAAGAAATTGCTCAAAATGAGCAATTTCTCCTTTTGCCACAATGTTTTCCACTTTTAGTCATAAGTTATCCATTGAATTATGGAGATTTTCTATTTTTTGACAAAATATATTCAAAGTCGTCTGCTGCAGAATTGTCGTATGTGGTAATGGGTTAAACAACAATTGGTTTTGTATTAGAGTGTTTTCTATGCAGTAAATGACTTTCAAAACATTTAGTAACCAATATTCAATCCGCCTTTGGTTGGGTATAAACAATATGGCAACTTTCTATAAATGAAAGAAGAAATATTGAATAAAGTTGAAAACATTGTTGCAATAGAAGTAAATTTCTCCTTTTGTCACAATGTTTTCAAAAGTCACCTAGAGCAAAGAAATCAGAAAGCTTCTGTTTATGGGAAAGGGATAATGAGCAACTTCTCCTTTCTTCACTATGCTGTTAAAACTCGTCTGCTTGAGATGCTTTAACCCTTTCCACCATATAGACGTTTTCTGACGCCTCTGCAGCAGACAGCTTTTTGAAAACATAGTGACAAAAGAAGAAATTGCACAAAACGTGCAATTTCTCCTTTTGCCACAATGTTTTCCACTTTTAGTCATAGGTTATCCATTTAATTATGGAGATTTTCTATGTTTTGACAAAATACATTCAAAGTCGTCTGCTGCAGAATTGTCGTATGAGGGAAAGGGTTAATAGATAGAGGATATTACATGAGTGGTCATTCAATACGGAATTTATTAAACGAGTTTTCTGAAATTGATAAGAACGAGCTTTGGCGAGTTTTTATCACTTTTAGAAAACGAGTTTAATAAAATTCGTATTGAATAATCACGAATGTAATGTTCTTTTTATATCATAGATACTAATTTAATAATTTACAGCGCTATAAAGCGTGCGTATTTACAACGCTAAACGTTACGTTATGACGTCACGTTACGTAACATTGTTATTACACTAGTTGAATACGCAATTTATTCAATGGCTTTATTACACTCCCGGCGACGTCATTTATGATATAAGCATCTATATATGTGTGATGAGTGAATGAATAAAGACAAAGATGCCCGTGCTTACCATTGATGATAGGTGGCATAGATAGGACCACACCATTACTGTCGTAGATAACTGGGTACACTTCCTTGTCTTTGATGATGGCTAGATAAGGCTTCAGATGGCTGTCTCCCTGATGTTAAACAAGACAATCCATGAATACAATTAAAACAATAAATCTTTAAAAATATAGTCATTTCTTTTTAAAATTGGAACATGCTAAAAGTATGTGCATCTTATCTTTGCACTGAAACTTCCCAGAAGGTTTCATTGAATTCCAGCCAGCAGCTATTGGTCAAATTGCTTGAACATGAACTCAAACCCAACTGACAGACTCACATACACATATGACGTACACATGCACCCAGGCACAAGGAGACAACTTTCTACTTTTATGCATCCCGATAATTTCAGGGAGAAAAAAAACATACATTCTGTCATTCAGATTGCCCATATGACATCTTAATCATTTCCATCATACAGAATTGATGCCTTGGCAGCTGACAATTTAAAAAAACATTGTAGGAAAAGGAGATAAAAAGACAAATTTCTGCTTTTTCAACATTGTTATATATCACAGTATATTCAAATGTCCAAGATGATGCACATTTTTCTAAGATGTTTCGTAAGTAGACATAGTTATTTAAATTTTCAAGACATAACCTGACCATCCCTTCTCTAGATACAAAATATCTGCAAAAAATCTCTATCAATGAAATTTTAATTTTTTATAGTTAAAAAACATTTTTGCAAAAGGTTAAATCATTACGATGTTTTCAAAAGTCAAAACCATCTTTAAGTGAAAAAGTAATTTTAACCCTTTCCCACTTCAAGACGCAATTTGATCATTCTGCATCAGACAAGTTTTGGAAACATTGTAGCCAAAGGTGAATTGCCCGCAGTACTGGCGAGCTAAAAACTTACGGCATATAATTCCATAAGCTCTACTGCTGTGTATTCCTTTGTTTGACCCAGGGCGATGAATTTGATGTCTTTCGGAGGTTTCGCATTATAGACAAAGGGCCCTTTCAAAGTGTCAAGGTCATGTGTTCCAATGGCAACCAGTGATCTTTGTCTGGAAAACAAAAAGGAAAGATCGTTATTAGCAAGTAGCAAGAAGTGTCACATAATTAAATATATAATTTAACCCTTTCCCACATAATATAGACGGTTTTTGACGTCTCTAAAGCAGACGACTTTTAAAAACATTGTCTTCAACTTTTTCCAGTAATCAAACCTTCATTTATAGAGATTTTCTGTATTTTTGTCAAGATGTTTTTGAAGTCTTCTGCTGCAGCTTTGTTGTGTGTGGGAAATGGTTAATATATGATAATTTGATTAAAATGATCAATATATAATTATCACAGTTTTCGAGGAGTTCTTCAGCTTCAACCCTTCCCGATAATGATAACATTGTTGCAAAATGAGCAATTGCTGCTTCGCCAGTGTTTTCAATTTTTTTTCAGAAATTCAGAGATTTTTCATGTTTTTGCCTAAAAGCTCATCAATGTTTTTAAACAACAACTTGTCCCGGCCGCAGAATAATATAATATTTCTTAGACTTTGTAAACATCAGACTCATTCAGTGTTAGATCAAGATCAGTCGAAGGAATTTTCAACGGAAAATACAAAATGAACGTTAATTTTGTACAATTTCTCCTTTCTCGCTTCTCCAAATTGTTTTTAAATCAAGGTTAAGGTTCTGGTTTCATGAATTTAGAAGAGTTTTTTAGAAATCAGTCTAAATAAGCAATATTTCCTTTTGTCACAATGTTTTCAAAACAGTTTCAAAATAAATGTGAACTGTACCAAGAAAAACAAGATGTGTTTGTGAAACACTGATGCCCCCCAATGGCAACATCTAGGTCAAAGGTCAAGGTCGCAAGGTATACACATGTGAAATATGGTAGCATTACCTGTTATTGTTCAAAAGTAGTGGGGAAGGTTAAAAAAAAAATTGAGAATGGCAACATCTAGGTCAAAGGTAAAGGTCGCAATGTCAAAAATGTTGGTACTGACAGAAAGGTCATGTCACAAGGAATACACATGTGAAATATGGTAGCCGTATCTGTTATGGTTCAAAAGTAATGGCCAAGGTTAAAGTTTTTTTCGAGAATGGCAACATCTAGGTCAAAGGTCAAGGTCGCAAGGTCAAAAATGTTGGTACTGACATGTGAAATATGGTAGCCATACCTGTTATGGTTCAAAAGTAATGGCCAAGGTTAAAGTTTTTTTCGAGAATGGCAACATCTAGGTCAAGGTCAAGGTCGCATGGTACTGACAGAAAGGTCATGTCACAAGGAATACACATGTGAAATATGGTAGCCATACCTGTTATGGTTCAAAAGAAATGGCCGAGGTTAAAGTTTTTTTCGAGAATGGCAACATCTAGGTCAAGGTCAAGGTCGCAAGGTAAAAAATGTTGGTACTGACAGAAAGGTCATGTCACAAGGAATACACATGTGAAATATGGTAGCCGTATCTGTTATGGTTCAAAAGTAATGGCCAAGGTTAAAGTTTTTTTCGAGAATGGCAACATCTAGGTCAAAGGTCAAGGTCGCAAGGTCAAAAATGTTGGTACTGACAGAAAGGTCATGTCACAAGGAATACACATGTGAAATATGGTAGCCGTACCTGTTATGGTTCAAAAGAAATGGCCAAGGTTAAAGTTTTTTTTTAGTATGGCAACATCTAGGTCAAAGGTCAAGGTCGCAAGGTCAAAAATGTTGGTACTGACAGAAAGGTCATGTCACAAGGAATACACATGTGAAATATGGTAGCCGTATCTGTTATGGTTCAAAAGTAATGGCCAAGGTTAAAGTTTTTTTCGAGAATGGCAACCTCTAGGTCAAAGGTCAAGGTCGCAAGGTCAAAAATGTTGGTACTGACAGAAAGGTCATGTCACAAGGAATACACATGTGAAATATGGTAGCCGTACCTGTTATGGTTCAAAAGTAATGGCCAAGGTTAAAGTTTTTTTTGTGCAGACAGACAGACAGACCAACAGACAGACCAACAGACAGACCAACAGACAGGCCAAAAACTATATGCCCCCCGAATCGGAGATTCCGTGGGGGCATAAAAATGTTTAATCTTATATATACTTATATATACTTATATATACTATATACCTATAACATTTCAGAAAGTCATATCAAGTTAACAAAATAAGTCAACCTGATCGCCAGACAGACAGATGCACAGACAGATGTGATCAATAACCCTTTCATATATAATTTCTCCCTGTGTCACATTGTTATCAACAGCTGTCTGCTGTAGATGTGTCTAAAGGCATCTTAAAGTTGGAAAGAGTTAACACTTTCCCTCATACAACATAGACGACTTTGAACATATTTTGTAAACAAGAGGGCCATGATGGCCCTGGATCGCTCACCTGATTTTTATATAAGCCCCTCCCCCTGGCGACCATAGTTTCCGACCAATCAACTTGGCTTGAAGGAATCTGATAGAGGGTCACCCTAGGAACATTTCTACAAAATTATTTGAAAATCGGCCAGACACTTTCGGAGAAGAAGATTTTTTCAGTTTTCACTATAGCCATATAAGGCAAAATAGCCCCCCCCCCCCACCTGGCGGCCATGTTTTTCAACCAATCAACATGGCTTGAAGGAATCTGATAGAGGGTCACACTAGGAACATTTCTACAAAATTATTTGAAAATCAGCCTGACACTTTCGGAGGAGAAGATTTCTTAAGTTTTCACTATAGCCATATAAGGCAAAATAGCCCTGCCCCCCTGGTGGCCATGTTTTTTACCAATCAACATGGCTTGGAGGAATCTAAAAGTGGGTCACTTAAGGAACATTTCTACAAAATTATTTGAAAATTGGCCTGACACTTTCGGAGGAGAAGATTTTTTAAGTTTTCACTATAGCTATATAAGGCAAAATAGCCCCGCCCCCCTGGCGGTCATGTTTTTTGACCAATCAACATGGCTTGAAGGAAATTGATAGAAGGTCATCCAAGGAACATTTCTACAAAATTATTTGAAAATCGGCCAGACACTTTCGGAGAAGAAGATTTTTTAAGTTTTCACTATAGCCATATAAGGCAAAATAGCCCCGCCCCCCCTGGCGGCCATGTTTTTTGACCAATCAACATGGCTTGAAGGAATCTTATAGAGGGTCATCCAAGGAACATTTCTACAAAATTATTTGAAAATCTGTCAACCAGTTTGGGAGAAGAAGATTTTTTTTTTTAAGTTTTTTTCATTTCGTTGCCATGGAAACCAGAATTCTGCATGGATCCCAAAAATTTGAAGGAAATCTGGTGAGGTCAATGAGAGGATGCTTTCTGTGAAGTTTCATCCCAATTGACCCAATGGTTACTGAGGAGAAGAAGTTGACGCACGCCGGACGACGGACGCCGGACAAAAGGCGATCACAATAACTCACCTTGAGCAAAACTCAGGTGAGCTAAAAAAATAGAAAATCTCTTATAATTGAATGGATAAGCTATGACTTAAAGTGGAAAACATTGTGGCAAAAGGAGAAATTGCTTGTTTTGAGCAATTTCTTCTTTAGTCACTATATTTTTAAAAAGCCGTCTGCTTCAGAGACGTCAGAAAGCGTCTATATGAGGGAAAGGGTTAAATGTGTCCCTGCCAAGGCAGACAACAGAACAATCCCAGAAGTACAATGAAGGCAAGACAAACAATTGTGAGAAATTGCATTTCTGTCAATCATGCATTACAAATCTTTCTGTTTTTGTTATCCCTTTCCCAAATACAGACAATTTCTGATGAATCTAAAGGTGACAACTTTTGAAAATATTGTGGCAAAATGAGAAATTGTTAATCATGAGCAATTTCTCCTTTTGTCATAATAGTTTCAACTTTTTTCAATATCTAAACTTGCCCTTATAGAGATTTTCCATATTTGTGCCTAGCTGTTCTTAACCCTTTCCTGCATACGACAATTCTGCAGCAGACGACTTTGAACATATTTTGTCAAAAAATAGCAAATCTCTATAATTGAATGGATAACCTAAGACAAAAAGTGGAAAACATGGTGATAAAAGGAGAAATTGCACATTTTGTGCAATTTCTTCTTTTGTCACTATGTTTTCAAAAAGCCATCTGCTGCAGAGGCGTCAGAAAGCGTCTATATGAGGGAAAGGGTTAAAGTTGCTTGCTGCCAATTTGTTGTATGTGAGAAAGGGTTATTTTGGTTTCTGTTTCACATTTCAAGATTTAACATTATATTGCATCAGACAAGACTTAGTGTTTGGCAAATATCATAAATCCAAATGTTATCTTATTTTACACGTTCCCACTTGCAGATGCATTTTGACGCATCAACAGCAGAGAACTGATGAAAACATTGTGGCAAAAGGAGAAATTACTCACGATGAGCAATTTTTACTTTTGTCATAAAATATTCTTCTCTATTCTAAGTTGGTATAATGCTTCATTTAGAGAGATTTGGCACCCTTTTTCATATACATGTACAAATATTAACCCTTTCCCTCATAGGACAATTCTGCAGCTGACGACTTTGAATGTATTTTGTCAAATCAAAGAAAATCTCCATAATTGAATGGATAACCTATGACAAAAAGTGGAAAACATTGTGGCAAAAAGAGAAATTGCACGTTTTGTGCAATTTCTTCTTTTGTCACTATGTTTTCAAAAAGCTGTCTGCTGCAGAGGCGTCAGAAAGTGTCTATATGAGGGCTTAAGGGTTAAGGGCCTGTCACACCTAGCCGATATGGCTTGCCGGAGCGATACCACTACCAGAGCACAAAAAATTCTGCCATTACTCTGCCGGAGCAAGCAACGGGACTACAACAGCTATACTTAAGTATAGCTTTGGTAATGTCAGTAGAGCACCGGTAGCACCCCGTAATAGATCGGCGGCTCTCCGGTGGCATCAATGTGTACTGTAATTGTACATATATGATACCGTAGTCCTGCCGATGTATTAACAATGTACTACCGTTCTTAGCGATGTGATACAGCACTACATCGGTATTGCTACAGCCAATTTGTTATTTTTCAAGTGCTTTCTCTCCGTTGTTAATTGTGTGCAGGCAAGGTACATCGGTAGTGTGTGACAGAGCCTTTAAGCAAAGAACATTGAAAACATCATGAAAAAAATAAATAGAGAATCTTTAGCAACTGAAGAACACATACTAAACAGAGAAGAGCAGATTCTCTGTTTCAGATAACATTAAGATGTTTATAGTGTCATCAATATTCGGGAGAGTTCCCACATACAAATGCATTTTGATGCAAATGAAGCAGATGAAGTTTGAAAATAGTGTGGAACAAGAGTTGTCGGAGGACAATATAGCTCGCCTATCAGGGCCATCGTCTAATCAGGGCCTACTTCAGAACAGTTATAGCATTGGTAAAAGTCTATAACCCATCATTCCCAGTCTTGCACACAAAGGTTTTACCAAAAAGGGGCACAATTCGACAAAATCCCTTCCAGAGTTATGGGACATGACATACAATGTCATCTAATGACCCTGAATAAGTGTGTGAAGTTTCAAAGCAACAGCATACAAAGTGTCTGAGAAAAGGCCTTCACGCAAAGGTTTGACCAAAATTCTAAGTCCAAAAAGGGGCACAATTCATTTAAAATCCATTCCAGAATTATGCGACTTGACTTACAGGGTCATCTTATGACCCTGAATAAGTGTGTGAAGTTTCAAAGCAACAGCTTATACAGTGTCTGAGAAAAGGCCTTGCACGCAAAGGTTTGACCAAAATTCTAAGTCCAAAAAGGGGCACAATTCAGTCAAAATCCATTCAAGAGTTATGGGACTTGACATACAAGGTTATCTAATGTCCCTGAATAAGTGTGTGAAGTTTCAAAGCAACAGGTTATACAGTGTCTGAGAAAAGGTCTTGCACGCAAAGGTTTGACCAAAATTCTAAGTCCAAAAAAGGGCACAATTCAGTCAAAATCCATTCCAGAGTTAAGGGACTTGACATACAAGGTCATCGAATGACCCTGAATAAGTGTGTGAAGTTTCAAAGCAACAGCATACACAGTGTCTGCACACGAAGGTTTGACCAAGCTGACCAACATTGATCCTCAGAATTTTATTATTTGGGAAAGTGTAAAAACACGCCCCTCATATTTCAAATCTGCAGCAAATTATTGAATGAGTAGAACAACTAGAATGGAGTGCTCCCCAGAGCACGTGTGTCACCTGCAAGGGCCTTGTCAGAACATTCTATTTTTTGACAGAAAAGGGGCACTCTGATATAACAATATTTGGATTATCCCCCTTTTGAGAACCAATCACACACATTGATATAAACATTTGTCAGAAGTTTCAATGTAATCCTTTGAGTAGAAAAAAAGTTATTTGAAAGAAAAAGTGTGACGGACAGACAGACGCCAGACAAAACAAGATGTGTTTGTGAAACACTGATGCCCCCGAATGGCAACATCTAGGTCAAAGGTTAAGGTCGCAAGGTCAAAAATTTTGGTACTGACAGAAAGGTCATGTCACAAGGAATACGCATGTGAAATATGTTAGCTGTACCTGTTATGGTTCAAAAGAAGTGGTCAAGGTTAAAGTTTTTTTTGAGAATGGCAACATCTAGGTCAAAGGTCAAGGTCAAAAATTTTGGTTCTGACAGAAAGTTCATGTCAAGGTTAAAGTTTTTTTCACTGACAGACAGACATGCAGACAGACAGGCCAAAAACTAGATGCCCACCGAGTCGGTGATTCCGGGGGCATTAAAAAAAAGTAATCCCTAAGTGCCTACCATGCTACGCAGGTGACACAAAAATTGTGGCAAAACGAGAATTTCCTAATCATGAGCGATTTTTCCTTTATGTTGGAAAGGGTTAAACCTTTCCCTCATACTACAATTCTGCAGCAGACGTCTTTGAACATATTTTGTCAACAAATAGAAAATCTTGATAATTGAATGGATAACCTACGACTAAAAGTGGAAAACATTGTGGCAAAAGGAGAAATTGCTTGTTTTGAGTAATTTCTTCTTTTGTCACTATGTTTTCAAAAGGCTGTCTGCTGCAGAGGCGTCAGAAAGCGTCTATATGAGGGAGAGTTAAATGTGTACCCGCAGAGGCAGACAACAGAACAATCCCAGAAACACAATGTAGGTAAGACAAACAATTCTGAGAAATTGCCTTTCTGTCCATCATGCATTACAAATCTTTCTGTTTCTGTTATCCCTCTCCTAAATACAGACTATTTCTGATGCATCTGCAGCTGACAACTTTTGAAAACATTGTGGCAAAAGGAGAAAAATGATTATCATGAGCAATTTCTCCTTTTGCAACAATAGTTTCAACTCTTTTCAATATCTTAACTTTCCCTTATAGAGATTTTCCATATTTTTGCCTCGATGTTTTCAAAGTTGTCTGCTGCCGATTTGTTAAATGTGAGAAAGGGTTATTTTGGTAATCCAATGATATGTACATAAGGTACTAATTTCTGTTTCACATTTCAAGGTTTTACATTATATTTCATCAGACAAGGGTTCGGCAAATATCTTTAATCCAAATGTTATCTTATTTTATGCTTTCCCACTTGCAGACACATTTTTACACATCAGCAGCAGTGAATTTTATGAAAACATTGTGGCAAAAGGATTTTGTTGTATGTGAGAAAGGGTAATTTTCGTCATCAAATAATATGTACATGTACTAGTTTCTGTTTCACATTTCAAGTTTTAACATTATATTGCATCAGACAAGGGTTTGGCAAATATCTTAAATCCAAATGTTATCTTATTTTACGCTTTCCCACTTGCAGACACATTTTTACACATCAGCAGCAGTGAATTTTATGAAAACATTGTGGCAAAAGGAGAAATTACTCATGAAGAGCAATTTATACTTTTGTCCAAAAAAAAATCTTCTCTTTTCTAAGTTGCTATAATTTTTCATTTAGAGACATTTAGCACCATTTTCACATACAAATCTTAAGCAGACAACACTGAAAAAACAAGCAAATTCAGAGAATCATGGTCCCCCGCCAGGGTCAAGGTCACAAGGTCCAAAAAATGGAAAGGGGTTGTCACAAGGAATACACATGTGAAATATGAAAGCACTACCTATTACGGTTCAGAAGTTATGACCAAGGTTAAAGTTTTTGTGACAGCGTGACTGACGGACGGACTGACTGACTGACGAATGAGAAATAATAGTCCCCAGCTTTCGCTAAAAGCGGGGGACAATAAATAGAGAATCTTTAGCAACTGAAGAACGTATACTGTGTCATCAATATCCAGGAGAGTTCCCAGATGCAAATGCATTTTGATGTAATTGCATCAGATGAAGTTTGAAAACATTGTGGAAAAAGGAGAATTTACTACTGATCTACTATCTGCTTTGATTTCTACTCTGTTCTTATAATACTCTTTCTTTTAGAAATATTTCAAATATTTCCCCCTCAGATTTGTTTCTATATGGGAAAGTGTAAAAACACGACCTCTCATATATCAAATCTGCAGCAAACCACATTGAACAATTCTCGACAAAACTATGAAATTCTCTGTAAATGCAAGTATTTAAATAGTTATTAAATTGAGTAGAAAACATTTTGGCAAAGGATTGATTGATTGATTGAGGTTTAATGCCGGTTTTAACAATTTCTCAGTCATATCACGGCGGCCAGTTCACCTACTCATGTGTTTCCTGGTTTTCCCACACCAGTACTCCACACAACAAACTTCCAAAGCAACTGGCTGCTTTTACACATAGACTTAGCCCATTGGTGGAAGACGAATGACGCATGTCGCAATGACTTTTGTCAAAAGTCGGAAAGAAAGTTGGCCGAGCCGGGATTCAAACTCACAACCCCTGGATTGACAGCCCGCGCCGTTACCGACTGAGCTACCGGGATTCGGGTTGTGGTAAAGGAGAAATTGCTCCTCATGAGCGATTTCTCTCTTTGTCACAATGTTTTCAAAAGTCGTCCCCTGCAGATGTTTCAAAATGCATATAAAGGTTGGAAAGAGGCGTCAGAAAGCGTGTATATGAGGCAAACCTGCAGCAGACGACTTTAAAAGCATGTTGGCAAAAACCTGGAAAATCTCTATAAATGAAGGTATAATTACTGCAAAATGTCGAAAACGTTGTGGCAAATGGAGAAATTGCTCATTTGGAGCAATTTCTCCTTTTGTCACAATGATTTCAAAAGTCATCTGCTTCAGATGCGTCAAGATGCGTCAAGAAGTCGGAAAGCGTTAAGATATCATTTAAGAAAAGAAGACCAGTAAGGGTATAAATACATGTAACGTATAAATTTGTTTGCGCACGCAATAAATTTTGGAAAACCAATAATAACTGACAAGAACAAAAAAAATTTGACCTTGCCCATTAGAAAATGTACAAACAGAATGTTGTGAACAGTGCATCTGCACAGTCTTGAGAAGGTTCACCTTCTTCATATATATCTTGCATAAGCTTATTAGAAGTTTCTTTCCACTTGCTTAAATTATGACAAGTCTTGAGTAGGGGGACGAAGCTGATCTGAACCTACACTGTGTGTGCATGTATACACAAACGTATGCCTTTTCCCAAGGGCACATTTGACAAAGTAGTTCCTGGTATGAAGGATTACTCATTATTTGAAGAACCACAAAATGTGAAAATGAAAGCAGTTTTCCAACTACAAATTTGTTCTTCTTTCAGAAATCTGTTTTTGTCTTTTGAACAAGTTTTTATAAAAGATGTATGTTTTATGTCGACTTCACCAGTTTTTGAGATGCACACTGCCATGTTGTCTGAACTGTTTATTCTTTTTTTCATTTGCTTTTAATTTGGAAGAGTCTATGATAATTTAACCCTTTTCCACATACAAAAAATCCGCAGCAGACAACTTGAAAACATAGTGACAAATCCTGAAAAATGTCCATAAAAGATAGCTTAATTGTTAAATAAAGTTGAAAACATTGTGGTCAAAGGTGAAATTGCTAATTATGAGCAATTTTACCTTTGGCCACAATGTTTTCAAAAGTCATCTACTGCTATTGCGTCAAAATGCGTCTACAGGTGGGAAAGGGTTAAGCATATCAGGTAAAGGGTTTACCACATCACCATTTCCCAAATACTACAACTCTGCTTTGTTTGCATAGTGTTTTATGACACTCTCAACAGTTTTTCATTTTAACCCTTTCCATCATACGACAATTCTGCAGCAGACGACTTTGAACATATTTTGTCAAAAAATGGAAAATCTCTATAATTGAATGGATGACCTATGACTAAAAGTGAAAAACATTGTGGAAAATGAAGAAATTGCTCGTTTTGAGCAATTTCTTCTTTTGTCATTATGTTTTCAAAAAGCCGCCTGCTGCAGAGCCGTCAGAAAACGTCTCTATGCGGGAAAGGGTTAATGTAGTTGCATGCAAAACGGTATCAATGCAATGCATAAATTTGTTACCGAGATATACATTTCCTGGTTAAGTTACCATTACTACTGTCCCATTTATCCTGACACCAGCAAGTAAGTTGTAATGTTTAACCCTGTCAGGGATTGAACCTGCATCATCCCGCACCCAAGCCAAATGCTCTACCACCATACTACCCAGGTGGCCTGACAACTCTGCATCAGACGACTTTGAAAAACAGGCAAAAAATATAAACAAAAGATCAGTTATTAAATTGAGTTGAAAACATAGGGACAAAAAGAGAAATTACCACAATGTTTTCAAAAATCCTTTGCTGTAGATACGTCAAAAGCTGTCTACGTAATCATGGGAAAAGTTGAAAGGTCATAAGCAGATGTAAATCACACATTTACCCTTTCCCTCATACGACAATTCTGCAGCAGACGACTTTGAACATATTTTGTCAAAACATAGAAAATCTCCATAGTTGAATGGATAACCTATGACAAAAAGTGGAAAACATTGTGGCAAAAGGAGAAATTGCACGTTTTGTGCAATTTCTGCTTTTGTCACTATGTTTTCTAAAAGCCGTCTGCTGCAGAGGCGTCAGAAAGCGTCTATATGAGGGAAAGGGTTTTAAGATCAAAGAAAATCTATAGATGATGTAACAAAAGTTCATTACATCATTTTCAATGGATGATTGAGAAAAAACAAAAGGGATTTTTTAGTCACATAGACACTTTCTCAAGTCTCCGAAGCCGACGGCTTTTGTAAAACATATTTGCAAAAGGTCAAAATTGTTAAAATTATGATGATGTTATACATTCTTTTATTGAGAATTTCCATATTTTTCTCTAGATGTTTTCAAAGTCGCCTGGAGCAGCATTGTTCTATGTTGGTAAGGGGTAAACTTATCTCTACATGTCAATAACAATGGAAATAGAACAATTGTTTATTAAGATGCAAGATCGAGATGTGTTTCCTTTTATGAAAACCAAAAGAAGTGTTTCCTTTCAGTAAAACCGTAAAATCTATTTTCACTTGTGGCATAGCCAGGCTAAAAAATATCACTTTTGGTATTCACCAAGTGAAAATATAATATTGATCTTATACTTAAACAAACAATTATCCACTAAATACATTGTAATTGACAATCATATATCATTCTTACCAACAGCCAGGCTCACATATATTGACACATCTGCAGCAGATGACATGAAAACATTGTTGCAAAAGGAGAAGACTTTTGTTTCAATGTTTTCAACTCTATTCAAAGATTACCTTTTATTTTAAAAATATTTTCCTTCAGTTGACTAATAAGTCGTCTGCTGTAGATTTGATGTATGATGGAAAAGATTTTCAAGGATATTAATCCACCCCAGAGCTCTAGATAAGGAGCGTTTTTTTTTCATGCTCTTAAATCCTTATTTGACCTCGAAAACCTATGTTGTGGGTACTCAAAAGAATCGTCTCAGTGAGACGATTCTTTTGAGTACCCACAACATCGGTTTTAATCAGTGCTAACAGAGATCTCGTGGAAGAAAGACCTGTTTACTCGTCCTTATCTCGTCCTCTGCCACCCTGTCTGCCTCAAGGACACAGCCGCGGGGATCTCAATGATAAGAGGAATATTTGAATAGCTAACAATTTTTATCTTTTTTAGTGTTTGTGCACAAACATGTATTCGTAATGCACAAACATATATTGGAACTGCACTCCCAAGTATATTAACTCTTAGCACGCTAGCGGCGGGTTTTGTTAACCGTTGATGACATTTGCAAACAGTTTGGATCCAGATCAGTCCCCACAAAACGTGGGGACTGATCTGAGATCCAAACTGTTTGTCACTCCGATTCAATTTCAGTAAACATTTAGGGAAATTATATATATTTATTTTTTTTCGAAATTTTCCAGACGACAATACAGTAGACGAAAATAATTTAGCATGCAAAGAGTTATATAATAAAATATTTTAACCCTTTCCCAACTACATCAAATCTGCAGCAGACAACTAAAATAAGAACATATCGAGGGCTTGGCGTGAAACGGTTGTAACTTAAAACCTATTTTGAAAACCCTGGTTTAGGGGCAATTTTGACCCCTTTGTAAACAATGCAAATTTAGGTGCCATTGCTCAGAACGAGCAATGGCACCTAAATTTACATTGTTTACCAAGAAAAATGATTTAACGCTTATAAAGACTTTATGGCGAGTTGATTAACCTTGGTAAAAAAATACCAATTTTTGTTACAACTGTTTCACGCCAAGCCCTCGATATCATGTAAATGAACCTCCTTTTATTCAAATACATTTTTAAAAAAAATTCAATACTAGAAGTTTCACAAAAACAGAGGGCCATGATGGCCCTGGATCGCTCACCTGAGTAATGCAATGTGAATTGTCATTCCAACATCGAGAAAAACATTTTATTTACCAATCAACACGGCTTGAAGTAATATTTCTACAAAATCATTTGGAAATTGGCCAGATTCTTTCGGAGAAGATTTTTGAAGTTTACACTACATGTATAGCCATTTAAGGCAAAACAGCTCTGACACTGGCAACCACATTTTTCGACCAATCAACATGGCTTGAAAGAATAAGATAGAAGGTCACCCAAGGAACATTTCTAGAAAATTATTCTAAAATTGCCAGATACTTTTAGAGAAGATTTGTTTTTTAAGTTTTCATTATACCCATATAAGGCAAAACAGCCCCGCCCTTTTTTCGACCAATCAACATGGCTTGAATGAATCTGATAGAGGGTCAAACAATGAACATTCCTACAAGTTAATTTGGCAAAACAGCTCTGACCCTTAGTCTCAATATTTCGCCGTTACATATTTCATTGTAACATCGCATTTAGAGTACAGAATCCTGGACTACTCTGACCCTGGCAACCACTTTTTTCGACCAATCAACATGGCTTGAAAGAATAAGATAGAAGATCACCAAATAAACATTTCTAAAAAATTATGCTGAAATTGGCCAGATACTTTCTGAAGAAGAAATTGTTTAAATTTTGATTATACCTGGCGGTTTCGTTTTTCAACCAATCAATATGGCTTAAAAGGAATCCGATAGAGGGTCACCTTAGGAACATTCCTACAAAATTATTTGGAAATCAACAACATACTTCAGGAGAATTTTAAAGTTTTCACTATAGTCATATCAGGCAAAACAGCCCCATCCCCTGGTGACTATGTTTTTTGACCAGTCAATATGGCTTAAAGGAATCTGATAGAGGGTCACCCTAGGAACATTTCCGTCTATTGCCATGGAAACTAGAATTCTGAACGGATAAACCAAACTTAAAGGAATTATGGTGAGGACATTGCTTTCTGTGAAGTTTCATCCAAATTGACCCCCTGGTTACTAAAGAATATGTTGATGCAGGACAGATGACGAACAAGAGGTAATCACAATAACTCACCTGGACCGCTTCGTGCTCAAGTAAGCTAAAATGGCAATTTCTCAAAATAAACTTGGGCAATGAAGGTTATCAAACTTCGTCTAGATAGCATTCCCATAAACATTGTGACCAAGTTTGGTGTAGATTGATCAGGGTTTTTCATAGTAACAAGCAGATGCTAGCTAATTTTCTTAAATTGCTGTTAGTTAGGGACGCTTACTTTGAAGGATTGTGGATTATGGAGATCATTATCATAATTTACTGTGATTTTATATGCCCATAAGTATAATTGTGTGTCGATAACCTAGATTAGGTGGTAATAGATCAATAGTGTCTGGATGACCAAACTGGTGAAGAATGGGTCAGGATTAGGCGGTAATAGCTCAAGAGTGCATGAATGACCAAGCTGGTGGAAATGGGTCAGGATAAGGTGGCAATTTCTTCAGAGTGTCTGGATGACCAAGCTGTTGAAAATGAGTCAGGATTAGATGGCAATAGCTTCCGAGTGTCTGGATGACCAAGTTGGTGTAAAATGAGTCAGGATTAGGTGGTAATAGCTCAAGATAATCTGGATGACCAAGCTGGTGGAGAATGAGTCAGGATTAGGTGGTTATAGCTTCAGAACGTCTTCATGACCAAGCTGGTGAAGAATGGGTTAGGATTAGCTTGTAATAGCTGAAGAGTGTCTGGATGACCAACCTGATTAAGAAAGGGTCAGGATTATGTTGTAATAGCTTCTGAGTGTCTGGATGACCAAGCTGGTGAATCATTGGTCAGGAGTAGGTGGTAATAGCTCCAGAGTTTCTAGATGACCAAGCTGTTAAAGATGAGACAGGATTAGGTGGCAATAGCTCCCGAAAGTCTGGATGACCAAGCTGGTGAAGAATGTGTCAAGATTAGCTGGCAATAGCTCAATAGTGTCTGGATGACCAAGCTGTTGAAGAATGGGTCAGGATTAAGCGGTAATAGCTTCAGAGTGTCTGGATGACGAAGCTAGTGAATAATGGGTCAGGATTAGGTGGTAAAAGTTCCAGAGTATCTGGATGACCAAGCTGGTGAAGAATGAGTCAGGATCAGGTAGTATTAGCTTCAGAGTATCTGGATGACCAAGCTGTTGAAGTATAGGTCAAGATTATGTGGCAATAGCTTCAGTGTCTGGATGACCAAGCTGGTGAAGAATGGTTCAGGATCAGGTGGTAATAGCTTCAGAGTATCTGGATTAACATGCTGGTGAAGAATGGATATGGATTAGCTGGTAATAGCTCAAGTGTGTCTGGATGACCAAGCTGGTGAAGAATGGGTCAGGATTAGGTGATAATAGCTAAAGTGTGTCTGGATGACCAAGTTGGTGAAAAATGAGTCAGGATTAGATGGCAATAGCTTCCGAGTGTCTGGATGACCAAGTTGGTGTAAAATGAGTCAGGATTAGGTGGTAATAGCTCAAGATAATCTGGATGACCAAGCTGGTGGAGAATGAGTCAGGATTAGGTGGTTATAGCTTCAGAACATGGCAATAGCTCTAGAGTATCTGGATTACCAAGCTTGTGAAGAATGGGTCAGGATTAGGTGGTAATAGCTTCAGAGTGTTTGTATGATCAAGTTTGGTGAAGATTGGATCAGGATTAGGTGGCAATAGCACAAAAGTATCTTGAGTTATATAGCTTGCTCTTGAAAATGAGATTCGTGCCAACCAAAACATTGTGACCACATTTAGTGAAAGGATAATAACTTCCCATTGATGTTGACGCTGCACGACCAACCATAAGACGATGGTTTTCTCATAAGAAGTCTTGTCTCCATCCTTTCCAACTTGCACTATTTTTCATGCATATGCAGCAAACAACTTTTGAAAATATTGTAATACAAAGTATCAGTGGAACTGATGTATACATCACAAAATATAGCGAGGACACAGGAATTGGGTTACACTATACTATATGAGGCAAAATCAATTGGTCATACGTAAGTCAATATTAAGAAATGTGAGTGCAAAAGTGGAAATAGCTATAATATACCCATCTCCTCCTGTTAACCCTTTCCCTCATACGACAACTCTGCAGCAGACGACTTTGAAGGTATTTTGTCAAAACATAGAAAATCTCCATAATTGAAAGGATAACCTATGACAAAAAGTGGAAAACATTGTGGCAAAAGGAGAAATTGCACGTTTTGTGCAATTTCTTCTTTTGTCACTATGTTTTCAAAAAGCTGTCTTCTGCAGAGGCGTCAGAAAATGTCTATATGAGGGAAAGGGTTAAAGACTATTCTATTAAATTGTCATTGCATTACAACATGTAATTGCTGAGAATTAGCTTGGACAGTTATAATTGTATATTATACTCTATAGAAATTCAAAGGGCCATTATTCTGTGATAAAATCTTTCAGCGGTAACATGTTTATAACATCCACATCTCCCATTGTTAGTGAAGCTTTATTTCAACCCTTTCCCAAACATAATAAAAGTGCAGCAGTTTACTTTTAAAACATCAATACAAAAATATGGAAAATCCCTATAAATAAAAAGAACAATTATAGAATAGAGTTGAAAAGTTGTCTGCTGCAGTTGCATCAGGATGCATCATACGAAAATTCTGCAGCAGACGACTTTGAACATATTTTGTCAAAAAATAGAAAATCTCTATAATTGAATGGATAACCTATGACTAAAAGTGGAAAACATTGTGGCAAAAGGAGAAATTGCATGTTTTGTGCAATTTCTTCTTTTGTCACTATGTTTTCAAAAGGCTGTCTGCTGCAGAGGCGTCAGAAAGCGTCTATATGAGGGAAAGGGTTAAAGTTCCAGTTAGTGGTTGATGAGAAATAGCCTGGCCACAAATGGTCCTATATTATACTATATAGTTTAGAAATTCAAATTAAAAGTTGTCATTTTAACCCAAAACCTTTAAATATTTGTGTTAACGCTTTTCCTCTTGCAAGGGCATTTTCAGCAGACTACTTCTGATAACTGATAACCGAGCCAATTCTCCTATTGCCACAATGTTTTCCGTATTTTCTGCAGATTCATGAAAGTCGTCTGCTGCAGATTTGTTGCATTGGGGAGCTGACCCTTTCCACCATTCAACAAATCTTAAGCAGACAAACCTTGCAAATCATGTGAGCAAAAATGTGGCAAGTCTCTGATATAGATATAAAAAATATAATTTTGACCCAGTGACCCCAATAACAGTAGTGATCTTCTACTTTCTAAGGCAAATAATAACATGAAGTTCAAAATGTGTCTGCAAGTGGGAATAGGGTTTATAACGATGACCCTGATGCCAATGACAGGGTGAACACTTAAACTTTCTGAGGACACTAAGGAGCTAAGATAAGAAAGAGTGTCTAAGAATTGAAAGTTATAAATATTTTTGCCAACCTGCAAATGTTCATGTGAAGTTTGTCCTGCAAGTCAATGAAACTTTTGTATCTGTCCTGAAAAAATAATATTGAAGATTATTTTATACACAACCAAAGGTTGTTTGTTTAACAAATCTTCCAACTTGCAAACATAATACTGAAGATTTTTTATACATACCGGAAGTTGTTTGTTTACCAACTCTTCCAAATTGCAAAAATAATATTGAAGATTTGTTATACATACAGGAAGTTGTTTGTTTACCAACTCTTCCAAATTGCAAACATAACATGGAATGAAATGTAAACTTGGAAGCATGAAGCCAGATCTCAAGGTAAGATGTGTTTAACTTCCATATTTGACCCATAACCCTTTCCAACATACATATGCATTTTGATGCGTCTGCAGCAGGCGACTTTTGAAAACTCTTTTCAATAAATATACTTTTGTTAACCCTTTTCCTGATACGACAATTCTGCAGCAGACGACTTTGAATATTTTTGTCAAAAAATAGAAAATCTCTATAATGGAATGGATAACCTATAACTAAAAGTGGAAAACATTGTGGCAAAAGTAAAGGAGAAATTGCTTGTTTTGAGCAATTTCATCTTTTGTCACTATGTTTTCAAAAAGCTGTCTGCTGCAGAGGCGTCAGAAAGCGTCTATATGAGGGAAAGGGTTAATAGATATAGATCCACCATGCTAACCACTTGGCAGCAGTGGATTCATTCTCATGATACAACTAGAAATCAAAATCCAGTTCAAATATGTGCTTGACGCATGCAACAATTGAATTAAACAAGATGTGTTTGTGAAACACTGATGCCCCCAAATGGCAACATCTAGGTCAAAGGTCAAGGCCGCAAGGTCAAAAATGTTGGTACTGACAGAAAGGTCATGTCACAAGGAATACACATGTGAAATATGGTAGCCGTACCTGTTATGGTTCAAAAGTAGTGGTCAAGGTTAAAGGTTTTTTTGACAGACAGACAAAGAGACAGACAGACAGACAGGCCAAAAACTAGATGCCCACCGAATCGGTGATTCCGGGGGCATCAAAAATCTCTAAAATGAATTCTCTATCAATTAAGAAAATCAAACAAGCTGAATCAATCATTAATCTGACATTCATTTTCATCCAATAACAACAGCTTACCATTCATACCAATACAACAGTTTACTTTACATCAAATATCACTTGAAAACATTTCTGACAAGGTTAAGAACATAACTAGCAACCCAAAGGACAAATGAGTCTGTCCATGGGAAAAGGTACAAGTTCTCTTTTGTGAACAGTGTAGATCCGGATCTGCCTATGGATCAACACGTCTAATCAAGATCCACACTGTTCACATATTACCGTACTTGCACAAGCTTGTTAGAAGATTCTATTAACCCTTTCCCTCATATAGACGCTTTCTGACGCCTCTGAAGCAGACGGCTTTTTGAAAAATTAGTGACAAAAGAAGAAATTGCTCAAAACGAGCAATTTCTCCTTTTTTCACAATGTTTTCCACCTTTATACATAGGTTATCCATTCAATTATAGAGATTTTCTATGCTTTGACAAAATATGTTTTAAGTCGTCTGCTGCAGAATTGTAAATGAGGGAAAGGGTTAACTTGTGTTGTTTTGATATGATTGAGCAACGAACAGTGTGATCTAAACCTACAATGTACAGAAATGCCTTCTTGTACCTTTTTTGCATGGACTGAATCAAATAAACAGTTATATACTTCTATACATTTTATTTTAGTAATCCACTGTCACCAAGTGGTTAGCAGCAAGGATTTGGAACTAGGCATCCTGGTTCGATCCCCAGTCATTTATTCATGATGGAGTACTCTTGGGCAAGGCACATTTCCTAGCCAAGTATTGGTTTGTTTCCCCCTGGGGATCATGAATAAGTGAACTGTTGCTATGATATAATTGAATTAATTTTATTTTGGTATGACAAAAAGTAACGTGATAGTACTTACTTCAGTGAAGGTGATATTGCGCAATACTGCTGCAACTGCATGTTGGCGTACTTTTTGTGTCTACAAATAAACAAAGAAACTATTTGTACTTAAAAGGAAATAATTCCTGTATCATAACATAATTATAAATTGCATAAATCCAAATAAAATAATTTAATATAAAGACCAATAAAACTTAAATGTTGGTTCAGAGTTGTAATTGAATTGTAAAAAGAATGGTTTCCAAAACTGATTACATGAGTTGGTTCTATAAGCTCAATATGATTAATTTCTCCGTTTCCCACAGCATTTTCAAAATTTATTTGCTATAAATCATTAAAGGTGTCAAAAAGTTCCTTTATCCGACTTACCCTTTCCCAATTAAAAATGCTTCCTGAAGTCTCTTCAGCAGATGACTTGAAATCATTGTGGCAAAAGGAGTAATTGCTTATAATGAGCAATTTCACCATTTGCCACAAAGATTTCAACTCTATTCAATGATCAAACTTTCATTTTTGGATATATTCTATATTTTGGACTTGATCATTTTAAAGTCGTCTACCCCAGCTTTGTTGTATGTGGGAAAGGGTTAATGCAAAGAAGACAATGATTTGTGACATTTAACTTACATCAGGTAAGATGGTCAACTTCTGCATTTCTCCTTTAGGGGGTACAGCCTTGTATCTTGGTGGTTCTAGCCTAGAATAAAAAAGTTCCCAAAACGTCATAGGATTTAAAGATGCAATAAGAATATGAGAACCTCATATACCCAACATATCCAGACCTCTGATAGTCAAAAAGTGGTTCTAAAATCTTTTAACACTTTTTCAATGGGGAATCCTTTAAATGTTCTTGTCCAGATTTGCATTTGTAAGGGTCCATAACCAAATCTAAACAAGAGGGCCATGATGGCCCTGGATCGCTCACCTGGCGGCCATAGTTTTCAACCAATCAACATGGCTTGAAGGAATCTGATAGAGGGTCACCCTAGGAACATTTCTACAAAATTATTTGAAAATATGCCTTCAACACTTTCGGAAGAGAAGATTTTTTAAGTTTTCACTTTAGCCATATAAGACAAAATAGCCCCGCCCCCTGGCGGCCATGTTTTTCAACCAATCAACATGGCTTGAAGGTATATGATAGAGGGTCATCCAGGAAACATTTCTACAAAATCATTTGAAAATCTGCCAGAAGTTCTGGAGAAGAAGAATTCAATATTTTTTTTCGTTTCGTTGCCGTCTGTGGCAAAGGCCTCAGAAAATGTTTGTATGTTGGAAAAGGTTGATATAGATTCACAATGAACACCCATGCAGCTTGCTCTGGCTTTTCACTGTTCATCAATTAGTCACAGAATGTTGAAAGGATGTTCTGACATATAGTGTACATTTGGTTCTGATGGCCGGTATGCCACATCTGTCATAAATATGCTAAGCTTGGTTTTCCCAGAGCATGTCAGATATATTAAGTTACTTACTTTTCTATAAAGACCTTGAGACCTCTGCTGATCCCTTCTATACACAAAAGATCATATCTGGAAAGAAAAAATTGATTAGTCAGATACTATTATTAACATGTATTCATCCTCAATATGTATTGTTCACAATGTGCGTAAAATAAGTTTCTGTATTTAACTTGTGTGTGATACAGAATCAGATGCCACTGTAAATGTATACATTGTAATCATGTTCCATACACATTAAATAGTAAACAATGTCAATCAATTTGGTTCCAATGAAGCATTTCCACTAACAATATTAAATCAGGCTTAAACCCTTTCCCACATACAACAAATCAGCAGCAGATGACTTTGAAAACATGTGTGTGAAAATATGGAACATTTGTATAAACAAGAATTTTATTATTTCATAGAATTAACTAGAATGGAGTGCTCCCCGGAGCACGTGTGTCACCTGCCAGGGCCTTGTCAGAAAATTTTAATTTTTGACAGAAAAGGGGCAATAACTCTGATATAAAAAATATTTGGATTATCCCCCTTTTGTGAACACATCACACACATTGATATAAACATTTGTCAGAAGTTTCAATGTAATCCTAAAGTGCCTACCATGCTACGCAGGTGACACAAAAACATGTTGGCAAAAGGAGAAATTGCTGGTTTTGAGCAATTACTTATTTTGTCACAATGTTTTCAAAAATCCTCTACTGCAGAGGCTGCAGAAATCCTCTGTATGAGGGAAAGGATTAGCCAGAGGCTGTTTCATCAAAGGGCCATAATTAATGTTTGTTGATTCAAGAGAATGTTTTCCACTCTTGAAAATCCTCCTATTCAAGCTGTTGGGCTTTTGAAACCCGTTTCCAGTGGTAGCAGTTTTTCCACAGATGTTTTCAATGCAGTTATAAATGTCCTATTTGGTCAACAGTTAATAGCTATTAGCTTCCTAATCATACCTGTTGGCTGGTACCTCAATCTTGTAATTCACTTCCTTCAGATCACCTTGACCTTTCTGAAATACATTCAACATGTTGATGACTGTTAGGCCAAATAATTATTTTATGTGATGTTCAGGTGATCTTACCTACCCAATTTATATATTTTAACCCATAATTTAATTTTTCCTATTTATGCAAAACTTCAAAACAATAGTTTCTAAAAAATCCCTTACTATCTTCCCCATTCTTCCAGCAATATAACTTAAACCCCATATATGTATTGTTCGGCCTTAGTAGACCTATTCCTTTCCGATATATTGACAACTTTTGATACATATATTGTGGAAACTTAACCCTTTCCCTCATATAGACGCTTTCTGACGCCTCTGCAGCAGACAGCCTTTTGAAAACATAGTGACAATAGAAGAAATTGCTCAAAATGAGCAATTTCTCCTTTTGCCACAATGTTTTCCACTTTTCGTCATAGGTTATCCATTCAATTTTAGAGATTTTACATTTTTTTGACAAAATATGTTCAAAGTCATCTACTGCAGAATTGTCGTATGAGGTAAAGGGTTATGTACATAAAATACAACATGGTTTATTTTTATAAAAAAAAAAAAATTGTCCCTAATTTCGACTAAAGCATTAGTTATCCTACCTGAACTTCTTCTTCGTCATCTGCTATTTCCACCTCCAGGCCAAATTCAAAGCAGAGTTCATCAAACTCTTCGAAAGCTGAAATAAGGAAAGAGATTAAATTTACACTCTGAGATGCATTTGTTGGACATCATAATTTTGAAAATTTCCTTTAAAAGATCAGTTCCACTTTTTGGAAAGAGGGCAAATGTATTTTTTTTCCTTTTTCTAACTATCGCCAGGTTTTCTTTGTAAGCAATCATGATTCACTTCAATTTATAAAATTATATGAAGAGAAAGATTGTTTCCCTTATACTGGTCTGGTCACCATACTTGTTACATACTTTGAAAACTGGTTCTTGAATCTAGGGGAATTTAGAACTTTTCCTACAACTGTAGGTAAGAAATAGAAGCAATAATTAAATTTGATAGATGGTGCATGGTTATAACAAACTCAAAGGAGCAGGTACCAAAAGCTTGATTTAAGCCGTTTACACATACAACAAATCTACAGCAGACAACTTCCAAAACATCTTTGCAATAACATGTAAATCTCTATTACAGAATTTGCAGTAAATGAAAGTATAATTACGAAGTTGAAACATTGTGGCAAATGGAAAAATTGCTTGTTTTGAGCAATTTCGTTTAGAGCAATTACTACTTTTGTCAAAATGTTTTCAAAAGTTTTCTGCTGCAAAGGTGTTAAAAAGCATCTATATGAGGGAAAGGGGTTAATGAAAGGATATGGCACCTCTCAACATTATCAATTAGTGACTAACTGAACTGATTGTTTCATGGGATTTTTAACACATGAAAGACATTGTGGCAATAGGAGAAATTGCTCATGACTTGCATGTTCTCCTTTTGCCAGTTTTATAAACTCTTTTCAGTAATAACAATTTCATTTTCATAGATTTTCCATATTTTTCAATTGCAAAGTCATCTGCTGCAGATTTATTGTATGCGAGAAAGGGTTAAATTAGGAAAGATGTTTCCAGCAAGGATACCTGAACCACTCGTATTTTTATTTCCCTATTAACTATAAAGGTTCTTTAGTTGAGTTGTGATTCTATGGATTTAGCACCACAATTGAAGCATTTTGAGTCCCAGTAAAATGATTCAAAATTCTTATTACAAAGATTAAATTTGCATTTTTTAAAAATTGGTTAATTCTTCTTATTTCTTTTTGAAATCAAGTGAATGTTTGGGCGAATCATCTGCATAATTAGAACCAAATATATGGATTTATTGAAAAGCTTTACATTATTATTAAAAAATCAACAATCCTACGTTTTACTCATAGCAAAATTGTTTATCTTAATTCTGAATTAAAGGAAACAAAACACAACTTGGAGAATCAATTCATTTTGTTCCTGTGCACAGCAGGGTTTAAAACAGACAATTATGCAAATATCAGTAGCAAAAATATTTTAAAGATTATTTTTTCCTCGAATGTCAATGGGAAATGAGATATTATAAATCAATTAATTGGTTTAATTCTAGTCCAAATTAATTTAGACTTTCGCTTGCTTGTTTCATCATCTTTTATTTATTTGGCAACAGAAAAATAATAACAAAATGAAAAATGAGCATAATTATGCAATGTCTTTCAAGGAAGGACTAGTTTAATTCATGTCTCCTTTATATATGTGTGTACGGAATACAGTAGTTACACTTTAAAATGTTCTGGAAAATAAAGGGTAGTAAAGAAATGGTAAGCTCTGTTTGGTAATTCAAAATAATATGTTAAATGTGTTAGATTGGATTATGAAACAATATCAACATGAAGAGAAACGGAAATCTGAATTAAAAATACCTGTAAATCGGCGGTGTCACTAAACAGAGTCTGGTAGAGTCTGGTAGAGTCCGGTAGAGTCTGGTCGTCAAATATCCCATTTTATCACTGTTTTGTTGTGTTTTTGTATTGAAATGAATGAATAAACGTGTTCTTGTATCATAAAAATAAAAATAAAAAAGGTATTTGCCTATTTCAGATCATTTTCGAGTGAATATAGAAATATTATATGCGTGAACACGGACACTGGTAGAGTCTGGTCATTATTAAGCAATAAATACAAAGTTTTATACGATTTTTAAGTTATAAAAAGTTTAATTTGATTTATATGAGTCATATTATATATTTATTTCTTATATTATTTCAGCTGATAATCGGGAAAATAGTGGAAGATTGAGGATTTTTAACGATAACATTGTGTTTCGTAAATCAAAATGGCTGACGTGAAATTTCTGTTTATAATGCGGCAATATCGCACATCCTGAACGAGTAATACACTAAATTCTCTCTCTATTATGCGTCAACTAATTGATTAGGTGTGATCAACAGATTAGTGTTATAATTATATTATAACAATACCAAGATATTAAATGTATGAAAACTACTAGATTGGAATAATTTTATGTTTGATATGTCATTAACATTAATTAAACCAAAAACTTAGAGAGCTATATATACTTACTTAAAAGTAATTCATATGAAATTAAAGAGACTGTGTAGATACTACATTCCGCCAAAAGTAGAATCAAACTAAACCATATTTGCATTCTTTTTTTTTAAATATGCAAAAATATTTTAACTTGAAAAATAATTATATATCCTGATATAGTTCATAAAATGCATTTTGCGAAATATTGTATCCAGGCCACACCACGTGGGGGAACTCTCTCATGGCCTAAAATTTGATGTTTGGATCTATATTATATAATTTTTGGGAATTTATTCTATGTTTTCCATTTTAGGTTACCAAAATAGAGCCGTAAAAGTCCCTACACAGAGCTGCATTTTTTGGATTTGTTATTTTATGATTTTGGTTCTATGTACATTCATTTGATAGAGATTCAAAGCATGGCCGAGCAGCAGCACCCAGCTACCGGCCGTGTCTGCACCACCGTTGAGCGTGCTAGCTTAGGGTGCTCACAGCGCTTGTTTAGCATGCAGACATTGCCGACATGTGAATCCGGGGCCAACATTACCCGCGAAACCTATAAGTCAATATAGTCATTTCTGTGAATGAGGTTGCAGTTTCAGCACTTAAGATACCATTAGGACCGTAGAGTTTACAAATATGCGGTTAACCTCAGGTTAAGGAAGACACTTATTGAGTTGATTTACCGCATTATCCTTCAAATGTTTCGCGCAAAGGACTCTTGTAGTTTGTGGGAAACATATGTCAATGGCTTTACAAGTCCAAAACTCTTCGTCGGAACAAAGAATTAATTTACTCTGATCGATGTAACTCAATTTATCCTGCAATTTCATATGAATTACTTTTAAGTAAGTATATATCGTTGGACATTCCATTTTCGTTAGCATCCCTTTTTCGTGACGTCACTATTTTCGGGCTTATATCACGTGACTTTGTCCTTGCAGCCGATTTGGAACTGTAAAATTATTTCCCAATGGCCAATGTATTTGCTGACATATTTCAACAATAGAATGCATCTTCAACAGTTTTGTAACTTGTTGTCATGGGAGGAATAGCCAAAATACCCTTATTTTTTATATACCAAATTTAAAGAACAGTTTAAACCCCAAAAAGTGGAAAAATCGGACATGAAAATTTACCGTAAAAAGGGTATTTTGTTGTTTACAAAATGGCGGCTAGGGTCATGTGATTTGTTTGACCTAGTTAGGTCAATGCAATTTTTCATTGGATTTCACATTCCTAAAGGTGCTTAAGCATAGAGATGTAAAATAACTAAAATATTTTAAATAATATCCCATTAGAAATATGGCAATTTTGAAATCTGTATTGATCTTTGTGATGATATAAATATAGGATGCCTACAGGGTCCAAACATCCATGCAAACCCTTTAGGTTGATACAGTGGGATAAAAAAAAAAATGAGAAAGGAAAATAAGTTTAACGAAGATTCAAAGTTGAGTAATTAAAAAAAAAAAAGTTCATATTTATATCAAGGATAATTTCAAATTAATTGATTTAAACTATATAAAATGTTTAATTACTTCAGTTTTTTAGTTTTCAATATGTTACGACCTATTGCCCCTTTTAAAAAAAAAATCTTTGTTGTGTGTGTTGTCTTTATAGAAACTGCAAAGTGCCAAAATAATGACGTCACGAAAATAGGATAACAATTTCGGCTTCTGACTTGTTGAACACATGTGTATTCAAGATTATTTTTTTTATGTATTATTAGTTTTCAAAGGATTTTTTGCTCGAAACTTGGAGGAAATAAATAAATCTTTCAGATAAGACATGACATTTTGTATCATTCTGCATATTTTGTCTTTGAAGCCTTACACTCACGAATTACGGATGCTCGAGGATAGTTCTCTAAGCATTTGTTTTAATTAATGTTAATGACATATAAAACATAAAATTATTCCAATCAAGTAGTTTTCATACATTTAAAATATTGGTAATTATAACACTAATCTGTTGATCACACCTAATCAATTAGTTGGCCCATAATAGAGAGAGAATTTTGTGTATTACTCGTTCAAGATGTACGATAGGGCCGCATTATAAACAGAAATTTCACGTCAGCCATTTTGATTTACGAAACACAATGTTATCGTTAAATATCCTCAATCTTTCACTATTTTCCCGATTATCAGCTGAAATAATATAAGAAATAAATATATAATATGACACATACAAATCAAATTAAACTTTTTATAACTTAAAAATCGTATAAAACTTTGTATTTATTGCTTAATAATGACCAGACTCTACCAGTGTCCGTGTTCACGAATATAATATTTCTATATTCACTCGAAAATGAACTAAAATAGGCAAATACCTTTTTTATTTTTATTTATATGATACAATAGCACTTTATTTTATTCATTTCAATACAGAAACACAACAAAACAGTAATATAATGGGATATTTGACGACCAGACTCTACCAGACTCTACCGGACTCTACCAGACTCTGTTTAGTGATACCCTGTAAATCTTATTTTCTTATCGCACTTCAAATTTCATAAAAATCCGAAGCTAATTTTCTGTGTAGTGTCATTTCAATTTAAGAAACCACTTTACTTGATTTAAAAAATAACAAATTTCCGCATTCAATAGAACGCATATGTCACACTATCAATGTATTTATTTATTTGGTTGAACGTTATTGATGACGAATCAACCGGTACACGTTTCGAGAAACGTTAAAATGAGTCGACTTACTGTAACTTTCGCCCAGAATCTGGAAGAGCTCGTCCCTCTTTACTGTTATGGTCGGCATTTTCCTCTAAAATGAACACTCTTATGTCTTAATCCTTCCTCGATTACTCACTGACTGAAACTGAAAGCCAGGTGACGAAACTTGTGGGGCCTCAAAGGATAATCGACGAAATATTCCGAATATGTAGTTTCTGGTAGTTAGTTGCTTCCCCCTTATTAAGGGAAGCAACTGAGAAAAGTATAATTCAAAATTCTTGTAAGGGTTTTTCCCCTTAGATCCGCAGAATGAAAAGGGAAACTTTTCAGACCCCGTTTTTCTTTGACTTACTCTCTTCTACGGCAGCTCTAAAGGGACACACACGAATATTTTGTTATCTCGTGCGCACGAAATACTAAGTCGTGGTAACGAGATAAGTATCTCGTGCGCACGAGATAGTATTTCGTTCGCACGACTTAATATCTCGTACGCACGAGATAAATACAATTCGTGTGTGTCCCTTTAGAGCTGCCGTACAAGGACGCTCATCATAATATAATTTTAGAACATAAGTATTAGTTATTTTCATAATTATCATTATAAAAAAGGAAGGAAAGAATTACAATAAATTAACATGTTGTAGGGTTCAGTTTATGTTCGGAATTAATTTTGAAATTATACAACAATTAATTTCAATGAAATTTAACTGTTTAGCTGATATTATATTTCGAGGGTGGACTAATTTATAGATATTGACTACATTTTAACATTTGTCAAAGTATGATATAATTAGGATGCCAAGCTAATATCATTTTGAGAAAAAGAGAAAACTCATGTCTTCAGCGATTTAACCCTTTTCTCATTGTTTTAAAAGTAGATTGCTGCAAAGGTTTCCAATTTTGACTTAAATAGGGGAAAGGTAAAATGACGTGCTATTGCATGCCAATCCTAAATTGTCTGTTTTGTGTTTTTATTGATAAATAATAAAATTCAAATATTCTGACAAACATCTTGTAAAGTGTATTTGGAATTCACGTGGAATTCACAAATCTTATAATTATTCCTTAATGAACGCACATTTCTGTTCATGATCAATAATTAGTTGGCCGTGTGTATGGTCAACCTACCTTAGAATGGAGATTGATCATAAACAATGAAAGGCTTCAATTATATTCCAATGAAGGACATTCACTTCGTTGACAACAAAATGCAAGTTATGATACATTTTCACTTGACCCCACCCCTGATGTTCCAATATGCCCCTCAGTTGATAACTGGTTTTTTTTTTCAACTACTATAATGTAAGTGTTATGCATAACTGCAGTATGGATTTCCGGCGACAATGATGCGCTGCATCAACTTTCTCTTGTATATAAAGTAATAGAGACCAAATGATCTCAATTGCTTTTTTATCCCATATGACATCATAAGCTTATAGCTTTTATATTCCCTTTTTAGAAGTATTTCACAAGTATTGGTATCGTTCAAAATTCAATTTCCCTTTTGACAATACTGCACTATAAATTACGGCTAATTTCTAGTGTGAAGGAACGATTTTAATGTAAATTCCACTAAATAACTTATTATAGGTCTTTGATTCCACTAGGTGACATAGTGTGACAGTTAATAGTTACGAACTATTCTACAGCTCTATAATTCACTGATTTCACATATAGACTATCACTATGCGACATTCTGACAGTTACTATTTTTGAAATATTCTATAACGCTATTTATCCCTGATCTCGTTTGGGATTTTCACACTAGTTTTCTCAGTTTCTGTTAACGACACCTATCACATAATAGACAACTTGCATATATATTGGATAGTTATTATTACTACTATAGCACTGATTCATATCACATCTTCTTCTATATTTCACCACATTTCCTCACACTGGACATAGTCTGATCACACATTAATCATGAATAGCATGCTAATTTATACTTAATCTCAGTTGAAGATTATTTCTCATATAAAAATATTTACATTACTTTTTACTTTATCATTTTATATATTTCTGTTTTCATAAAATTGCCACACTTGTAGAAACGCTGTACAGCTTCCGGATTTACATCTGTTTTTCTATTTGCCCATGTTTTTCTTCTGTTGTTTTATTTCTTGTTTTCTGGTGTGTTGATGATTGTTTCTTTGCCTTCTTCTATTTGCTTCTTTCCATCACTCAGTTCCTTTATTTCCAATATGGTTCGTAACAGTTTTACTTGAACTTATCGTTCACAACCCAATGTCTGTTTAGCCTTGATTTGAATGAGTTAACGGTGGGTGCTTCTATGATTTGAGAAGGTAAATATATATGTATGTATACATGTACTTGACAAATCTAACAGTTTAATTGCCATTGGAATATACTATAGAAAAGCTAACCACAAAAGAAAAAGTATACTTAATGAATTAAATGATTAGATGTTGAGTGTTATTGTCCTTATTGACCTTATTGTGTCGGGAAAACATAGCACCAAACTTTTTTATCCGAATTCTGAATACTTTAATCATAGACATATAATAATGTATTTATATGTCTCTGCTTATATATATTCCTCTCATTTCGAACATTTTTTTCCACCTTCTAGGCAAGTTCATCTTAGTATTTTGTTAAATTGTACGTCTAATACTATTTTCTTAGTATACACATGTATATTGTTAATATTTTGACGATGAACCAAATGTGTTCAAGTCATATGAATAAAGCTACTGTTCTGTTCGTGTTTACAAATTATATTTCGATAGTCGTTTTACACAAACATGTAGTATCAGGGTCAGCCATTATCACGATTGACATTTTGTGTAACAGCTTGTACTATATCACAAAACGGGATGCTTGCTCACCTGCGTTTACAAACGGTATTTGATCCTATCCGTGCGAAAATGTACAGGTTGGCTTTTGAGCCATAAGATCCAGACCAGCCTGTTTAATTGACATAGGACTATAATTGGTTTTCGCAGAGTGCGGCTCACAATGCATTATATATGATAGCAATTATATAAGTGACGCAACGCATGGGTTCAATTCACGACATGAACCATAACCTGAAATTATATTTTTAAAACAGTGTGTGAAAAGGAGAAAATTGCTCGTTTAAAAAAAGTTTTCCGTTTCAAACAAATGACGTCTGTGTCTGGGAAAGGATTAAAGATCAATTTCACGAGCCGTGAACTATACCTCTGAACGAGTCTTCACTTACAGGGGCGTAGCTCCCTTTATGCACTGTAGGCAAAAATGCCCCAAAATGCAGCTGCGGCGATAGACATCTGCGCAATGTATCGGCCAGATCAGCCTGCGCTGATCCGGCCGACACATTCCGTCTTAGGGGGATAGATGTATAGAGTAGTGATTCCTGAAACAGAAAATCCACAGGAGGCGAAAAATGTGGCATGCTTAGGCTGATCCGGGTCTATACTTTACGCAGAGTCCACAATGTTGATTTTCTCACGAGACGGCCTACACATTGATTATTGCAAAGCTACGCCCCTGACTTATATTGTAAACATTTATAAAAGTAGAAGTAGTGTAATGTAATGTAATTGTAGAGACCACATGCTCTGATTAGGCTTGATAGTCTGCACGTTATCGTGTACAAGCATCTGACAGATGCAGATACTTTCAAGAGAAAGATTTAGATACAAAGAAGTCCGATGCGATACCCTAGCTCTTTCCGAAAAGGATTCTTTGGTTCTTAAGGTTCTCGGAGTAGGATATAGCACCGATATACGCGAGGCCTTTTCCCCTTGGAAAGGACCAGAAGGCTACTTCACCTCTAGCTGAATCATTGAATGGAAGACCCTTAAAAGCATCTCAGAAATGTCCAGAACCCCGACCTCTGGACAGAGAGTCCAGTCCAGGGTGTTAAACGCTAGACCATTTTCAATAACCAAACGCATTATACATCACGCATCTGCCGCAGCTGACAACATATATCCAATTGCCACATGTTTTCAACTGTATTCAATAAGTATTCTTTCGTTTATAGAGATAATCCATAGTTTTGCCTACATATTTCATAGTCATCTGCTGCAGATTTGTTGTATGTGGGAAAGGGTTAAAACAGACCTTTTATGTAGATGCATCAAAAGTAGTAAAATGCTCAAACTGAGAAAATATTCCATTTCTCACATTCTACTCCGGATCAAAAAATTAATACAAATATTAAGATGTTCTTGTCTTGCCGTATATGAGTTGAAGCAAATACGCTTCTAAATATCACAACAGGCATTGAATGATGTAGATCTACATTTTTCAGTGGTGTGGCCGTACAGATCCGGTTACCAACCCTTTTCCAGTTGAAGAACTTTTTTGACGCATCTGCAACATCAACCTTTGGCATTATTGGGGCAAAATGGGAAATTGCTCCTTATTTTAAAATGGTTATAACTATATCCAGTAGATGTACTTTCATATACCGATGTTTTCCAGAGATTAGCCTCTATGTTTTCAAAGTCATCGGCAGCAGAATTGTTGTACATAGGGTTTCAACCATATTGTACAACAAAGTGGTCCTCACGAGACACCGACAGCAACACAAGACGGAAAAAAATGAAACTCGGTTTAATACAGGCATTTGTTATGTATCTGTCGTTGACAGTTACGGAATCTGCGGACAAAACGGGATGCCAATATCCGATTCACTTGACCCAATCATCAAAGAATGGTGAACAACAAATCGCGGTTCTAAGTGGAGACAGGTATGTGTAACAGTATACGGATGCAAACCAGTACCGGATGTTTCCGTGTATTTATCCAGTTACTACCCTGTTTACATGCAGCTTGACAATTTATATTTTACAAGAAGAATGAATAATTAAATATCTTGTATTAATGCTCCTTCATGATAGAAGTATAAATTGTTATGGCATTGGAAATATAAAAAACAGTAAATAAAATATAATATCCTCATTCTTCTCCAGGTAGACTTAGTGGTTCAGGAGTCTTTGTATACTGTATGATTTACCTCAAAATGGGGAATGATTCAATCACACCATTTCCAGTAATATGTTCAATTAAAAATGATTATGGTAAAATTTACAATTACTATATACAGAGTAACAGATAGTGTTTGATCTAGTGGGAGGTGGCAAGACTGGAAGCCGGTCTTGTATGGTCCTGGGGTAGAACACATTTTTGTACACTTTGTTTGACGACAATGGTTGCTATATATGTGCTTGTCTTCTCTCATTCTGCATTCATTTTGATGCCATATAGACCATGGACTGAGGTCAACCTGCTTGATGCTGAATCTTAAAGAGCATAATCAGCCGGTGCTCTTTTTTTTTGATCAGCCAGTCAGGCTCAACCAAGACCCTGTAGCATATCAGTGACACAACCTGTTGACAAAGTTTATCAGCACAAATATTTTTCCTCTCCCCTGGATTTTCTGCAGCTTATCTGGCTTCTGGTAGGGATCCCAAAAGCAGAGATCTGCCAAGATTTTGAAAACATTGGGCCAAAGGCCCACTGAGTCTGAAAAAGGTGGGCCATTTTCAAAAACTGTGGGCCATTGTAAAATATTATTTACGGTTTTACCTGACTGAATTTGGGCACCAAAAATCTGGCTCAGTCTTCAGCTAAGCAAAGGAACTAACATGATTTACAGTTTTAAACAATTAACTTTTATTTACTTTAACCTATAACTTTAATCAACAATTGAGGCATGTCTTGTTAATGTGGATGTTTTGAAATTGTTACATTTCCCATTTGTTAGTGAATTTACTTTCTTATGTCTCAAACATAAAGTACATGTCATTGCATTTGCATTTTCATTAAAATTCAACCATTTGAAATCATTAAGCCACTTTTTATGGAAAGGACGGTTTTTTGATGCAGACGACGTCGATGGGTTTTCTGACAAGTCGCCTGACAGGTTGACGGATTCGTTTTTATTTGACTCGCTGACGCTATCACTTAATTCAGACTCATTTTAACTGTTACCGTTCTCATCTTTATTCGGGGATTGCTTTTTAGGGGCAGAGCCTTTGAAATAATTTAACAAAGACATCGATTGTTTACGTGAGGCCTGTTTACGTTTCGCCGCCATATTGAAATATGCGTCCTTTCGGTTTCGGCGTTTCGCCCCACCTCGATTTCGTTACACGATCAATGCGTGTTCATTAACAGGTGCGCGGAGATTCCCAAACAGGTGCGCGGAGATGCCCACTTACAAAACGAGGCATTATGTCATAGGAAAATGGCGACAACACTTTCGTTTTGTTTAAATCAACTGTTTTGAGTTTGAAAGTGTAACAAACTTCTGTCATTTTTGTCTCATGAAAGGCCTGATATTTATTTGGTAATTGATATCTTTTCTGTTCTCCCTTCGACTTTATTTACTAACTTTTTAGTCGATACGGCAAATTTTAAGCCTCAATTTCGGGCGCGCCAAGGGCCCATTTGTAGGAATTCTTCTGCGCCATTCTCTATTTCACTGCGCCAATGGCGCAAAAACGCGTCCTCGGCAGATCTCTGCAAAAGGAAGAGGCTTATTCCATTGTTTGGATGACAAAGGCTGATAGAGTGTGTTGCCTGAGTGGCTTCCTGGGTGGCATTGACAATATATTGAGAGAAAGGTTTAAGCAGCCTTCAAGGATAATTTTTTGATGCGCTCATCCCAGGAGGGTTCCTTGCTGATGGTGACGACAAGATATTTTCGAGGGCTTGGCGTGAAACAGTTGTATCTAAAATTGGTATTTTTTTACCAAGGTTAATCACCTCGCCATAAAGTCTTTATAAGCGTTAAATCACTTTTCTTTGTAAACAATGTAAATTTAGGTGCCATTGCTCGTTCTGAGCAATGGCACCTAAATTTGCATTGTTTACAAAAGGGTCAAAATTGCCCCTAAACGAGGGTTTTCAAAATAGGTTTTAAGTTACAACCGTTTCACGCCAAGCCCTCGGTTTGCATTGTCAATCTTTTCCAGTATGTGTCCGTGTAGTTGGTATGATGTTCCACCCTTTTACTTTAATAGGGCAAACTTTGTGGAGATCCTGATGACTTGGCACTTGTCTGGGTGAAGTTTTATCTGCCACTTACAGTGTGCATTCAGGTTCTCTTAGTTTGAGATTCCTTGCATCCTCTGGTGTTCTGAAGTGGCGGTATTAATAGACTATCATTTGAAAACCTGTTGTCTGAAATGGTTGCCTCAGGTATGTCATTGATGACCAGGGACGAGAAATGGCACACCTGAAACTATGGCAGCTTTCACTGAGAATGTCCCGTCTATTGCAACTCACTGGCTCCTGCCGTCTACAAAGGTCTTGATCATGACAGGCCTACAGTCTGAGATTCCATAATCATTTTGGTTAATATTGAGAAAGTGTTTTTGCATTGAAAGTGTGGAACTTGTGAGTTATAAATGGTTTATATGTAAAACCCTCTCCTTTCTCCTATAGATATACAGTCCATGATAAGTCCTTCACATACTTCATTGGCTTGTGTACAGAGGCCATGGATCCTTATCCAGAGGGAAAAGAAAGTGTTCTTGCTGGGTCAGGAGTGGTTCAACAGAATTCTGAAGGCGATTTCAAAGTCATCGGGAAATTTGAACAAGCAGATATCATGGCTGGACGTAAGCTGCTATGAGCTTTGGCCTCCCCTCCCCCCAGGAACACGGACAGCAGAAGATTTTTGAAAATATTGTGGCAAAAGAAGAAATTGCTCATAACGAGCAATTTCTTTTTTTGCCACAATGTTTTCGACTCTCTTATTTAATAAACCTTCATTTATGGAGATTTATAAATTTTGTCAATATTTTTTCAAAGTTGTCTGCTGCAGATTTGTTGTATGTGGTAGAGGGTATAAGATACATCTGTGCATCCATGCTCCCCGATTCAATTTTGTACTAATAATCAGAAGTTCCTTGCAAGCATCTGTGACCTATTGGCATACAATACAATGCAGTCAGATCAGACTGCGCAGATATGCAGTATAATCTGATCTACACTGGTTGCAGTTAATTTTCCAGGAACGTGTAACACTCATTAATATTTCCATGGCAAGGTATGCCTGTCCCACACAATAAACAACACTAATGAAGCTAATAGAGCTATAGGTGCTACCTATTTATAAGAAAATAACACAGCATATGACCATAAATATCAACTTTGAAAAGGTTGACTAGAAGATGATAATGTTCAATTCGTGTTTTTTGCATGACCATTATATATTTGTAATTCTCATTGTGGTAGTCTATTATGAAGTACATAAAATAATAATAAAGATACAATGTACTTAATACATTTTATACCCTTAAAGTAAATTTTATTATTTTGCAAGAATATATTAAGTGAACAAAATTATAACACTTTTCTATATCCATAAATATTGATTTTCAAAAGAAAATGGTTAGACAATGATAATTTTCAATCCGGGTTTTATGCATGACAGCAATTTAATACATATCCAAAATGCGACTTTGGGGTAATTTCAGAGAGTTTCATAGGTGAAATGTTGACTCGGGCATGTTGTTGATGAATGCAAGGAAGAGAACTAAAACTAATTTTTTACTTTTTCATATCATCTTAATTTCCAAACATAAAATGTAAAGCTAGATCAAATTTACTGTCAACATTATTTGACTCTTATAAAAAATTACATTTTCCATCACTTGGCAGCAGAGCTTAATTAACCCTCCCTCATATAGACACTTTCTGACGCCTCGGACGCAGATGCCTTTTTGAAAACATAGTGACAAAAGAAGAAAATGCTAAAAATTAGCAATTTCTCCTTTTGTCACAATGTTTTCCACGTATAGTCATAGGTTATCCATTCAATTATAGAGATTTTCCAAGTTTTGACAAATTATGTTCAAAGTCGTCTGCTGCAGCATTGTCGTATGAAGGAAAGGGTTAATGTATATTATTAGTATAATTCATATTCTAAAAACCTTATTCTCCTTATCTTGGCTTCTGGGTTGAGTAAGCTGGAAAAAGTTAAGGCATTCCCCAGGCATTGATTCTCCCCTGAGAAGTATATAACAAACCTGTGCATGAATATGAAAGAAGAGTCTAGTATAGTATAAACATCTTTGAATAAATATAGAAAATCTCTACAAATGAAAGTTTAAGATTTAATTGAAAAGAAAACATTATGGCAAAAAACAAATTGCTCTCAATGAGCAATTTCTCCTTTTGTCACAATGTTTTAAAGAGTTTGATGCTGCAAATGTGTAAAAAATGCATCTGCATGTGGGAAAGGAATAAATACCATTATATTATAGCAGGTTATTTTACAGTGTTTTCTTTCCCTTTCAGCTGAATGGGTGATGCTAGAATACAATGGTGGGGATCAATATGGGAGTCACTGTGTTGGACCAAACAATAAGACGGAAAGTCGGAGAGCTAGAATTCTCTTCATCTGTGATGAAAACCTAGTAGATGTAAGATTTTGAGCACATCTTTTTAAGGTTTCAGGTGTTAGCATTACAACTGACTCCCTGGTGTCAGGATAAATGGATCAGTAGTTTTGATAACATACCCCGAAAAAGAGAACAAACAATTTGTTGAGGGATGCGCAAACAAACAAATCATGATTTTAAAAAATATAAAGAATATCTATGATCTTTAACATCACTTGGCTATTGTCGGCATTTACATTATAATCATGGTTAATAAAATGTTTAGGACCTGTTATCTCCGAAACTAGTAAAGCTAGGGCTTTAAAGCCTTGATCACTTATAAATCATCATCAGCCGCTATATAATGCAATTCGAGGGCTTGGCGTGAAACGGTTGTAACTCAAAACCTATTTTGAAAACCCTGGATTAGGGGCAATTTTAACCCTTTTGTAAACAATGCAAATTAAGGTGCCATTACTCAGAACGAGCAATGGCACCTAAATTTCCATTGTTTACCAAGAAAAATGATTTAACGCTTATAAAGACTTTATGGCGAGGTAAATAACCTTGGTAAAAATATACCAATTTTAGTTACAACCGTTTCACGCCAAGCCCTCGAATTGTGCGACTTATTGATTGCGCTTTAATGTTGCCCGACTTCATAGGGATTACTTCTATGTCATCAGTCCTATACAATCAATATACTTTCATTAATAGAGATTTAGATATTTCCAAATATTTGTTGTATGTGGGAAAGGGTGATATTTGGCGTCTTGCTCAAAATTTGCCATGGCCTATATCAGCTATGTATTTGAAACTTTAAATATTGAGATGTCATTGTTTCTACTTTTGGTTAAGTTTTGCATTTAGGTACACTTATTTGTGTGTGAGCTTTGATACTTGAAACATTTATTTGTTATCCTTTGATGCATATTTAATGAAAAGTTCTGCCAATTTTGTTTCAGACATTTTACATGAGTTTTTGTCCATCTGAATCTAAATAGAATCAGTGAGTCCAGTTTGCGATACCCTTCTTTAACACTTTCCCTCATACGACAATTCTGCAGCAGAAGACTGAGTTTGAACATATTTTGTCAAAAAATAGAAAATCTCTTTAATTGAATGGATAACCTATGACTAAAAGTGGAAAACATTGTGGCAAAAGGAGAAATTGCTCGTTTTGAGCAATTTCTTCTTTTGTCACAATGTTTTTCAAAAAGAGGTCTGCTGCAGAGGCGTCAGAAAGCGTTTATATGAGGGAAAGGGATAACACTTTCCCACTTGCATTGTAAGGCATCTGCAGGTGACGACTTTTTAAAACATTGGGGCAGAAGAAGAAATTGCTCATTATATTGAAAAATTTCTCCTTTTGCCATAAAATATTCAACTCTATTCAATAATTACACTTTTATTTTTAGAAATTTTCATAAAAAGTTTGCAGATTTTTTGTATGTGTGAAAGGGTTAAAATGGTAGAAAATGTCCCCTTTGGATGAATGCTTAGTAGTACTGATAATTTAAAGGGATAACCTGTATTACAAGAAATAGATACATAAATTACTGATTGTTCTTGTCTTTCAGCCAGTTGTGACAGTTTTAGAAGAACAAAACAACAAGAGCGGAGGATGTTATTACTTATTTGAGATTTCTACAACAACTGTGTGCCCTAAACAACCCCTTTTCACTATAGGTCTCAGTGTTGGATCAGTTTTACTTATAGTGTAAGTATTACCCAGACTAATTATCACCGGATTAGCCATCATCTCCTTGAGAACCCGTAATAATAGAAGAACAGTTTTGATTTAGATCTTTAGAAAAATATTATCATACAAAAAAATTAGCCTAAACTATACATGTTAACCCGTTTGAATTGTTAACTCATATTGATCATCTAAAGTCTCTTATTTCTTTCCCAAATACAGCAAAATAGCTGCAGACAATTATGAAAACATTAAGGCAAAAGTATGGAAAATCTATAAAATTGAAAATATGGCCATATAATCAAGTTCGAAACATGTTTGACAACATAATGGCATAAGAAAAAATTGCTCAACTTGAGCAATATCTTCTTTTGTCACAATGTTTCTAATTCTATTGAAGTTGATGAACTTTCACTTATAGAGACTTACCACAGTTCTGACTTGGATGTTTTCAATGTTGCATGCAGCAGATTTGGTGAATAAGTGTTGACACCCACCTGCTATGATAACCTGTTTTTAAGTTGTCAAAAGTACTACAATTTTTAGCTCCACTAGCCAGTCGAGCTTATGTCATGGCGAATTGTCCGTTGTGCGTCTGTGCGTGTGTGCATTAACTTTTTCCTTTAAACAACTTCTTCTCCCTAACCACTTGGCCAATTTGGTTGAAACTTCATAGGAAGCATCCTCTCAATGTCCTCTCTTAAATTCCTTCAAATTTTTTTGATCCATTCATAATTCTGGTTTCCATAGCAACCAAAAGAAAACAATATTGAAAACTTAAAAAATCTTCTTCTCTGAAAGTGTCAGGCCGATTTTTAAATAATTTTATAGAAATGTTCCTTGGGTGACCCTTTATTAGATTCCTTCAAGAAATGTTGATTGGTTGAAAAACATGGCCGCCAGGGGGCGGGGCTATTTTGCCTTTTATAGCTATAGTGAAAACTTAAAAAATCTTCTTCTCTGAAAATGTTCAGCTGATTTTCAAATAATTTTGTAGAAATATTTATTGGGTGACCCTCTATCAGATTCCTTCAAGCCATGTTGATTGGTCAAAAAACATGGCCGCCAGAGGGCGGTGCTATTTTGCCTTATATGACCATAGTGAAAACTTAAAAAATCTTCTCCGAAAGTGTTGAGCAGATTTTGAAATAATTTTGTAGAAATGTTCCTTGGGTGACCTTCTATCAGATTCCTTCAAGCCATGTTGATTGGTGAAAATAACATGGCCGCCAGAGGTCGGGGCTATTTTGCCTTATATGGCTAAAGAGAAAACTTAAAAAATCTTCTTCTCCGAAAGTGTCAAGCCGATTTTCAAATAGTTTTGTAGAAATGTTCCTTGGGTGACCCTTTATTAGATTCCTTCAAGAAATGTTGATTGGTTGAAAAACATGGCCGCCAGGCAGCGGGGCTATTTTGCCTTATATAGCTATAGTGTAAACTTAAAAAATCTTCTTCTCCGAAAGTGTTCAGCCGATTTTCAAATAATTTTGTTGAAATGTTCATTGGGTGACCTTGACCCTCTATCAGATTTCTTCAAGCCATGTTGATTGGTAAAAAAAACATGGCCGCCAGAGGGCGGGGCTATTTTGCCTTATATGGCTAAAGAGAAAACTTAAAAAAACTTCTCCTCCGAAAGTGTCTGGCTGATATTCAAATAATTTTGTAGAAATGTTCCTAGGGTTAGGGTTTCTCTATCAGATTCCTTCAAGCCATGTTGATTGGTTGAAAAATATGGCCGCCAGGGGTCGGGGCTATTTTGCCTTATATGGCTATAGTGAAAACTTTAAATATCCTCTCCTCCGAAAGTGTCAGGAAAATAATTTTGAAAATAACTATGCAAAAATAAAGAAAATCTCTATGTATGAAAATTTGATTTTTGCCTAGAGATGAACACGGTTTGGCACAAGGAGTAATTGCTCATGCGCTGCAAATGCTTCAAAACATGTCTGCAATTGGGAAAGAGTTTAGAAGTTTGTTTGGGCATACATTTTTGTTGACATTCAATATTTTATTGTGTCCCCTAGGGTAGGGGTTTCAATTTCCCGATCGTGTCTGTGTCGGCCTCTTTTTATCACGCTTTGACTTTTATAGATAATGAGAGACGAGACATATGTTCCTTCAAACACTTTCTTATTGATCATTTTTCTCCCCAATATCTACAGGTTTTTGAGTTTAATAGCTGTATATTCAATTGGAGGTTGCATGTACAATAGATTTGTCCTTGGATCAAAAGGGTTGGATCAGATTCCCCACAGGGCTTTCTGGCAAGATTGTGGAAACTTGCAAGCAGTAAGTGTAAAATCAAGTTATCTAACAAATTAGCCTGGTACTTAATATGTTTATTCTAAACAGATCAAATTTTACAATTTCAATTTTTTTAAATTTTATTTATACTTTTTACATTGATTAGGAAGAGAGTTCTTACAACGATTAGGAAGAGAGTTCTTACAATGATTAGGAAGAGAGTTCTTACAATGATTAGGAAGAGAGTTTTTACAATGATTAGGAAGAGAGTTCTTACAATGATTAGGAAGAGAGTTCTTACAATGATTAGGAAGAGAGTTCTTACAATGATTAGGAAGAGAGTTCTTACAATGATTAGGAAGAGAGTTCTTACAACTTGATCACTCTTGCTACCTGGATAATTCGCCCTTCTTGCAGACACGTCTGGTGCCCGTTTTATTTTCAACATGGTGTAAAATCTTCCCAATGGGAGACCAGTTTTGATGTTATTTGAAAGGAATGTTCCTTTTGCAACTTACTATCGAATATTTTTCTATTTGAGTTTGTGAAAAAAAACCTATTGTTGCCAGTCTGAATTAATGATACTCAGGCGAGCAATACTTGGTCATCAAAACCTGCTTGTAACTATTTGCAGGATGGTTGCGATCTAGTCTGCAGGACCGGTAGATCCAGACAACCTAGAACATACAAAGGTATAGGGGATGATCAGCTCCAGGACACAGAGGACCAGACTATCACAGATGAAAACTTACTACCAATGTAGAACCAGTCTACAAAGTTATATACTCATAACCCTTTTACCGCATTCTATAAATTTGCGGCAGTTGACATTTAAAACATTAAGTTGAAATATCTTTAAATGAAAGTTGAAAACATTGTGGCAAAAGGAGAAATTGCTCATTATGGAGAATTTCTCCTACTGCCACAATGTTTTCAAAAGTCGTCTGCTGCAGATGTATCAAAATGTTTAGAGCTGCAAGTGGGAAAGGGTTAAAGACTGTGATTGCATTGATGAGGCGTGTTGTTATAGACTTAAGATTTTTTTATCGCTATGAGCAAAGTTAACACAGGAGCGAGACTACTTAGATATACAGTGTAGCACTAGCTTCTTTAGGTTAGATTTTCATGTACCTGCACTAACTTTGTTCCTAGCAATGAAAGAATATTCTTAATTTCCAAACTTATCCAGCTTGTAAAAATCATTACTATGTTAACCCTTTCCCTGATACAGACACCGTTTGACTTCAAGGCAACAGGCAACTTTTTTAAACTAGTTATTGCCCAAAGGGAGCATTTTCTCTTTTTCACATGTTATAAAAATTATGCTTCCTATTTTCAAGATATTATATGTTATTTCTCTGATATTTAAGAATTAGAATACCATAAGGTAAACATCTATTAAAAGAGCATACCCTTGTAATTTCATCATTTTACCAAAAGGTTTCAAAGTGAATGCTTTTATGTCAACCCTTTTTCACGTACAACAATTCTGCAGCAGACAGACATCTTTCCAAAAAAAATGGATTATTTCTATAATTGATATTTTTATTATTAAAATAGTTGAAAACATTGGTGCAAAAGGAAAAATTGCTCATAATCAGTAATTTCTTCTTTTGCATTTTTTTTTTCCAAAAATGTCTTCTGTAAATGCATCGAAATGATTCTGTAGGTGGGAAAGGGTTAATCTGATTCAAATAAGTCAAAATGTGTCTGTTGGTGGGAAATGGGTAAACTGATTCATTAATTATTTAAGTAGCGAGTTCTTACAAACTAATTATTTAATCACTTTCTCTGTCTCCCTCATCAACATTCATTTAAAAGATCACGCTGAATGTGAGGTTTGGTTGTACATTTGATATCACTCTCACAGGGATGGAAGTTGAACCTTTTGATCAAGAGGCGCTCTACATCTTAGCCAGTGTCAAACAAGTATCTTGTTACTCTGCACACATGACAAAGATTCTGAAAGAATTCAGATTTATGGGTTTTCCAAGTTCCAGTATCTAAAATGACAGGTTGTCTTCTTTGAAAACACCTGAAGAAAATTGGTTACATCTGTAAAAATTAGATAAAACTTGAATTTTGAGCAATGTCTCCTTTACATAAATGTTTTCAAAGTTATCTGCTGCAAATTTGCTGTATGTTGCAGCACACGTCTTTTATGACATTTAGTAAAAAATATAGAAATTCTCTATATATGAAACAAAAATTAGTGAATAAAGTTGAAAATATGGTGGTAAAAAGATGGAATTGCTCATCATGAGCAATATCTCCTTTTGCCACAATGTTTTCAAAAGGCGTCTGCTGCAGACACGTCAGAAAGTGTCTATATGTGGGAAAGGCTTAAGTGTTAATAGTTAGCTCAAAGAGCATGAAAGATACATAGTGTTAGAATTGGGTCAGTTAATTAGCCCCATAACTTACATATATATTCTAAATATACTCAAAAGATTTTTTGTACATAATCCATTATATTCCGTTTTCGTTTGATAGAATTAGTTTTTAGAGACTTTGTCCCTGATAGATGTTTAAGATTTATATTATAACAAGATTCCTTTATTTATTGTCACCCTCATTGGTTTTAAATCGATAAGAAATGATTATGAATGGCATTGTTGTTGTAATGACCTAAATATTGGCAGGAAAAGGTTTCACTATAGCTTAGGCTTTCATGAAATCTGTTTCTGTGTAAATGTAACCGCTTTTATCAGCAGGCTGCACCACTTGTACATTTCATTATGAATTTCTTTCATTTATTATTGTAACTTTTTATAAAAAAAAGCATTTGATCATATCATATTTTCAAAAATGTGTCGAGTCATTTGGACTAGGTAGATCATATCATACTTTTTTCTGGAAGAAAAAGGAGAGGAAAATCATCAACAGGGTGTTTTTGACCAGTGTTGATCCAGATGAATATGTGCATATGCCCAGTTTCATCAGCACAGCTTGCCAAACAGTCACAGAAAGTTACAAGAAACCTCTGACAATCATTGTCCATTTGGACCAGTCTTATGTGGAAATGCAGCCAGTTGCTTGGTAAGTATGTTGTGTGGAGTACTGGTTTGAGAAAGCTAGGAAACACATCAGTAGGTGAATTGGCCGGCGTGATATGACTGAAAAATTGTTGAAAATGGCGTTAACCCTTTCCCTCATATAGACGCTTTCTGACGCCTCTGCATCAGACGGCATTTTGAAAACATAGTGACAAAAGAAGAAATTGCTCAAAACAAGCAATTTCTCCTTTTGCCACAATGTTTTCCACTTTTAGTCATAGGTTATCCATTCAATTATAGAGATTTTCTATTTTTTGACAAAATATGTTCAAAGTCGTCTGCTGCAGAATTGTCGTATGAGGGAAAGGGTTAAGCCCCAATCAATCAATTTTTTGTTTGTATCTGATTATATTGATGGTGGGCAGATCTTTATCTACATGAACACTTCGCAGGAGGTTGTGGGTACGATCCCCGGTTGGCTCATACCAAAGACTTTAAAGATGATAGTAAATGCTCTCTGGAAAAATAGATCAGTGTAGTACTGGTAACTTTCCAAGGAAACGCAACTGAAATATTGTTGAAAGCAGCAAAAAACACTTCATAAAGAAAATAGAAGCTTCATCTACACTTGTCATTAATACAAGCAAGACTCAAAAAGTCAATGCTTCGATTGTGCAATCATAAGTTGCAAACTGTTTTATGCAACACATTTGATCAATAACATTTTATCATTTTGTATCTATGACAATTCTTAAAATATGTTAACCCATCTCTTGATAAAATTTTAATTTCGACAAAACAGAAAGAATAATTCAAGCCAAAGAATGTTGTGTGGAGAACTGGTCAAAGAAAGCCAGAGAAGACTTGTTTAACCCTTTCCCTCATACGACAATTCTGCAGCAGACGACTTTGAACATATTTTGTCAAAAAATAGAATATCTCTATAATTGAATGGATAACCTATGACTAAAAGTGGAAAACATTGTGGCAAAAGAAGAAATTGCTCGTTTTGAGCAATTTCTTCTTTTGTCACTATGTTTTTAAAAAGCCGTCTTCTGCAGAGGCATCAGAAAGCGTCTATATGAGGGAAAGGGTTAATCAATCTTTCTAACCCTCTAAACCTTTGATTGCTTGAACCAAGCATGTGCAACCAGTATGGAGCCAGGTCAGCATGTGCATATTCTGTGTCTTACTAGGCTCAATTCTGTTGGCTGTACAACACAACATTTTGATCTTGATGCTGCTAGCATTGACTATGGACTCGACCAAACATAAAGGTTGACAAGTCTATTTGATAAATTCAGCTTTATATGGGTTACAACTACATACTTTGAGATGGGTTAACTGTATTGCCACATCTGCAGTAGATGACTTGCTCACATTATTTACTTATCATTCAATATTAACTACTTTAACCCTATCCCTCATACAACAATTTTGCAGTGGACGACTTTGAACATATTTTGTCAACAAATAGAAAATATCTATAATTGAGTGGATAACCTTTGACTAAAAGTGAAAAACATTGTAGCAAAAGGAGAAATTGCTTGTTTTGAGCAATTTTTTCTGTTGTCACTATGTTTTCAAAAATCCGCCTGCTGCAGAGGCGTCTTCAGAAAGCGTAGATATGAGGGAAAGGGTTAATTAAACGTATTTTGAACGTATTTTGTCAAAACATAGAAAATCTCCATAATTGAATGGATAACCTATGACAAAAAGTGGAAAACATTGTGCAATTTCTTCTTTTGTCACTATGTTTTCAAAAAGCCGTCTGCTGCAGAGGCGTCAGAAAGCGTCTATATGAGGGAAAGGGTTAACAGATATTTACCGCTTTATGCCTGAATGTTTTCCAAGTTGTCAGATTTGTTGTATGTATGATAGGGTTAGGCATGGTGTTTTAACGTGCAATGTTTAAATGTTTTTTTATCATAATCTGACATTAATTTGTCTTCTTGTTGTCTACAATGTATTTATATAGCTTGTTACTTATTAGGTTGTTCCAAATTGAAATTAAATTGAAAAAAAGACTATCAACCCAATTTTAGACTAAAAAAATAACATTGTGTGGTGATAATGATGATTCTATATTTTTAGAAAATGGCATATTTAGCACTTTCTCACATACAGTTGCATTTCCACAACTTTTGAAAATATTGTGCCCGAAGAAAAGAAAAATGATCATAATGAGCAACAATTGATTTAATTCTGTTCAATAATATTTTTTTTTTATTTATTAAGATTTTCCTTTTTATTGGCAAAATGTCTTCATTCAAAATCATCTGCTGCATTTTTAGCTCACCTGTGCACGAAGTGAAAGGTGAGCTATTGTGATCACATTTTGTCCGGCGTCCGCATGTTTTGCTTCAGCGGCTTGAAATTTGTTCAGAATGTTGAGCTGAATGGTATCTAGGCCAATTTTGAATATGGGTTATGCCGGGTCATAAACTAGGTCACTAGGCCAAATTGAGGGAAAATCTTGTTAACTCTGTAGAAGCCGCATGTTTTGCTTCAGCGACTTGAAATTTATTCAGAATGTTGAGTTAAATGATATCTAGGCCAAGTTCGAATATTTTGTTAACAATTTGGATGCCGCATTTTTTGCTTCAGCAGCTTGAAATTTTGTCAGAATGTTTGTCTTAAAGATATCTAGGTCAAGTTTAAATATGGGTCATATTGGATCAGTAACTAGGTCACTAGGCCAAATTGAGGGAAAATCTTGTTAACTCTGTAGAAGCCGCATGTTTTGCTTCAGCGGCTTGACATTTGGTCAGAATGTTGAGCTGAATGATACTTAGGCCAAGTTCGAATATGGGTCGTGCCACTCTGGATACTGCATTTTTAATTTGAGCATAATGAAACTTTATCAGAATGTTTTTCTTGATGATATGTAGGCCAAGTTCGAATATGGGTCATGCTGGTTCAAAAACTAGGTCACTAGATCAAATTGAAGGAAATTCTTGTGAACACTTTGGATGCCACATTTTTTGCTTCAGCAGCTTGAAATTTGGTCAGAATGTTTGTCGGAAATTATATCTAGGTCAAGTTCGAATATGAGTCATATTGGATAAGAAACTAGATCAATAAAGGAAAATATTGTTCAAACTCAGGAGGCCGCATTTTTACTTTGAGCAAGTTGAAACTTTGTCAGAATGTTGTCTTGATGATATCTAGTCCATGTTGGAATATGGGTCATATCAGGTAAAAAAATAAAGATCACTAGGCCAATTGAAGGAAAATATTGTTAACACTGTGGAGGTTGCATTCAGAATAATTGTCTTGATGTGTTTTGCATTGCAGTACATTGTATAATTAAGGTGAGCGATCCAGGGCCATCATGGCCCTCTTGTTTTGTAGTATGTGGGAAAAGGTAAACCCTTTCTGACGCCTCTTCAGCAGACGACTTTTGAAAATGTAGTTACAAAAGGGGAAATTGCTCATAATGAGCAATTTCTCCTTTTGTCACAATATTTTCAAATTAATGCATTAATTAAATGTTCACTTACGAGATTTATTATGCCCCCTTCGAAGAAGAGGGGTATATTGCTTTGCACATGTCTGTCTGTCGGTCGGTCCGTCTGTAGGCCAAAGCTTGTCCGAGTGATAACTCAACAATGCCTGGACCTATGGTCCTCAAACTTGACTTGGTGGTTGGGCCTGACCAGTAGATGAACCCTATTTATTTTGAGGTCATTGGGTCAAAGGTCAAGGTCACAGTGACCTTGAACACAAAAACCCTTTTTAAGCTTGTCCGAGTGATAACTCAACAATGCCTGGACCTATGGTCCTCAAACTTGACTTGAAGGTTGGGCCTGACCAGTAGATGAACCCTATTTATTTTTAGGTCATTGGGTCAAAGGTCAAGGTCACAGTGTCCTTGAACACAAAAACCCTTTTTAAGCTTGTCCGAGTGATAACTCAACAATGCCTGGACCTGGAGGATACATAAAATCTGCAAATATCAGTCATCATCACAATGGGATAAAGAACTGTACCTTCCATCCTCAAACTTTGAATGAACATTGTTCATAATCTTAAAACTGACTCGTAGACATCCAATGTGAAATGACAAATCAACTGGCATTTCGGTCCATGCAAATTTTACTCAATTGTCCTAATATTCCTGACAACATGGCGCTCAGGGGGGGCATAATGTTTGACAAACATCTCTTGTTTCATTTTAATTCAGATATTTTCAAAGTCTTCTGCTGCAGATTTGTTATATGTGGGAAAGGATTAAGTACTGTATCAAGGATATTTGAGCCATGTCATGTGAAAACCGACTGTTGAGGGTTTTGAGATTATCAAATAACAAACTTGTTTAATGGTGTTTTTTTTTTTGTCATACATGATCTTAGAATGCTTTCAGAATGTGTTTACAAACATATTGTGTGAAGGCAAGACCACACAGAGTCACAGACTGATCTGTTTTTCACTAGATGCGAATATCCAAAGGTTGGGTTTGAGTATAATTTGGCCAATGTTACATTGAAATTGTTAAGACAGGGTTGTCAAAATGTTATAACAGATGAAATGAGAAAAGTAACCGATGAGGCTTGGGGTCAGGTCAAGGGCAAATCCCTGGTTGGGGGCCCAGTAGTCAAGGCTTCTGTACTAGAAATGCGATTTTTATTTGGATTGTTCGCGTCCTGTTACAATGCAATATGTAATGGCGATATATTGAGACTTGGGGCTAAGGGGAGCAAAACTAACAGATCAAAAACAGATTTTAACAGATCATTTTGATTGGCAATTGGTTAATTTTAAAAACCCTGTAAGAATGCTGTTCCATTAGTCATTTGTTTTTTTTTGCTCACTAACATTGTTTTAACCCTTTCCTGCATGGAACAAATGTGCAGCAGACGACTTTTGAAAGGTCTGCAGAAATACATGGCAATGTTCTATAAATAAAGTAAAGTTATTTGATAGAGAGGAAGTACATTGTAGCACATTTATGGGAAAAATTGCTCATCTGCAAGTGGGTAAAGGTTTAAAGCTTTAGATTTTATCATTCTTTTTTGCCATATTTTGTCATGACAATATCATGTATATACAGTCATCTCCCCTTTATTTCTCACTGTGATCACTTCCCCAGATACAGACCACTTTTGAGGAATACACCGTGGTCGAGTGGTTAGCGTCGGGGATTTGAAACTGCATCCCGGGTTTGATTCCCAGGTGCGGCACAATGGTCATGTTGGCAAGGCATTGAGCAAGGTACATTTCCTAGCTGAGTACTGGTTTGTTTACCCAGGGATCATGAATAAGTGAACTTTCGCCGTGATATAACTGAAATAATGTTGAAAACAGCGTAAAACCCCAATAAAACAAAAAACAAACAGATTACTTTTGAAAACTCTTTTTGCGTTTGCAAGGAGAGAAAATGTTCAATTGTTTCAACTCTGTATCAAAACATAGTTTCCCTTTTATTTTTAGCTTGACTTTTGAAAAAACGAGAGCTAATGTCATGACCTTGGTGTCGTCGGCGGCGGCGGCGGCGTGGTCGTCCGGTTAAGGTTTTTTGTTTAGCTCACCTTTTTTTTTCTGTTTTCTCCCTATCAGTCGAGCGTCTGTGCTGTACGCGGTGCTCTTGTTAAAATGTTACACTTTACTTGACTCTGACATTTCAATTGAGAAAAAAGTCCACTCATATTTTATCAAGTTAATTAACCCTTTCCCACATACAACATCCTGCAGCAGACGACTTTGAAAACATCTGCTTACAATTGTAGTAAATCTCTATAAATGAAAGAATATTCACTGAATAAAGTTGAAAACATTGTGGCAAAAGGAGAATTTGCCCCATTATTAGCAATTTCTCCTTTTGTCACAATAGTTTTAAAAGTCGTCTGCTGAAGAGGCGTCACAAAGTGTCTATATGAGGGAAAGGGTTAAATATCGGATCAAAAGTTGCTATTATGATTCTGTATGTAATACATGTACAATTGTACACAACACTTGATAACATCGGTTCATGAGATATTGTTTTATAGGCAGCATTTCTCCAATGTAATCATCAATCCAGGGGTTGTGAGTTCGAATCCCGGCTCGGCCAACTTTCTTTCCGACGTTTCACAAAAGTCATTGCAACATGCGTCATTCGTCTTCCACCAATGGGCTAAGTCTATGTGGAAAAGCAGCCAGTTGCTTAGGTAGATTGTTATGTGGAGTACTGGTTTGAGAAAAACCAGGAAACAAATGAGTAGGTGAACTGGCCACTGTGATATGACTGAGAAATTGTTTAAACCCCAATCAATCAATCAATCAATCTCCATGAATATTCTTCCATGTTTTCAGATTGTATTAATTGTATTTACTAAGGATTTACATCTGAGGAGTAAATATTCAATTTGGATAGGGAATTTAGTTTTCATAAAGAGTTGATAAAGGAGAAGTTGCTCAGTTTGGAGTTTACAGATATTTCTTGATATATTCTTTGACTAATTTGCTAAACACGGCCTATCCAGATCAGACTGCTTGGTTGGATGCACTGACTGATCTGGATCAACACTGGTCTTTCGGTTAGTTTTCTTAGAGCACCGCTCAAATATTCTTTCCCAATCTTCACAAAACATGGACAAATATGGGAAACACATATAGGCCAAGATTGATTTCTAGCAGATCGCCGAAGACGCTTCAGAATTATGGAAAGTATTATATCGACAAGTTGTCATTGAATTCTGCTAACTAAGAAACCAGAACTGCTCAAGTTTAAATTTACCCTTTCCCACATACAAAAGATCTACAGCAGCTGCTGATGACTATCATTATACTTCCATATACAAAGATTGTTCATGGGTTTTTTAAGAGGTCTTCTGCACATATGACAAATCTGAAAACATAGTGACAAAAGCCTGAAAAATCTCCATAAAAGATAGTTTGATATTTTTAAATAAAATTGAAATCATTGTGGCCATCGGAAAAATTGCTCAGCAATTTCACCTTTGGCCACAATGTTTTCAAAAGTTGTCTGCAGTTGGGAAAGGGTTAAGTGCATTACTGTTGCTGATGACAACTCATGTGTTGAGATTTAATCAATGGAAGTTGTTATTGTCTTTGACATTTGGGGATACTTATTTCTGTTTAGTACAGATATTATGTTGTTTTTGGTTATTTTAAGTTTTCTTTTCTTTAATAATTTGTGTCTAATAATTTAATAAACATTCCAATACAACTGTACAGTTTTAGATTTATATCTTTGAATCCCTTTCATTCGTATTAGCATCCAGCAATGTATATATCAATGGAAGTATATACACATTACGGTTGTAAAATACTGGAATTAATGTACATATACATTCAAACGTTGATAAATACCACCTTTAACCCTTTCCCTCATACGACAATTCTGCAGCAGATGACTTTGAACATATTTTGTCGAAAAATGGACAATCTCTATAATTGAATGGATAACCTATGACAAAAAGCGGAAAACATTGTGGCAAAAGGAGAAATTGCTCGTTTTGAGCAATTCATTTTTTTGTCACTATGTTTTCAAAAAGCTGTCTGCTGCAGAGGCAACAGAAAGCGTCTATATGAGGGAAAGGGTTAAATAGCAATTCCTTGTCAACAACAACAACACTTTTACTTTCAAAATTACTCATTTACTGCATAAATGACCTTGCAAGTAAAGACCACCTGTCTACACAAACCAGACTATTCTTATGCCATGGGTGGTCTTTAGAAATCCGCAGTGGTCGAGTGGTTAGCTTCGGGGATTTCGAAATCGTCTTTACGGGTTCGATCCCCGGTCGCGGCACCTCGGTCATGGGGGGGGTGCCCTTGGGCATGGCACATTTTCTAGCCTAGTACTGGTTTGTTTACCCAGGGATCATGAATAAGTGAACTGTCGCCGTGATATAACTGAAATATTGTTGAAAGCGGCGTAAAACCCCAATAAATAAATGAGTGGTCTTTATGTATATGGGGTTGTTGTTATTATCCTTTTTCCCCTTACAACAAATCTGCAGCAGACAACTTTGAACACTTCTATGCAAAAGTAGGAAAACGCCCTATAAATGAAAGTTTGATTTAAAGGTTAATTTACATGTTTTCATTGTGTCTAGTAAGATAGATCAATCAAATACAAGTTCTGTAATTCACAACGCGAAAGAAAACTGGTTAACAAAATTGACATGTCAATGCTCTCCAGCTTTATTTCCAAACAATTCAGGCAGATAGCGAGTGTTTCTTTTGTAATTCTTTACTTTTTTGGTGAGATACTGGCAATGCTTATAAGTTTAGAAATTGTGGCTAATTAAGAAATTAATAAGGCATGTCTGACGATGTTTTACAGGCTTTTTAAGAAGCAAGTCCGTTTAAAAGATACTCTGCTAAACATAGTTTTGTTTCGAAGGATATTTCAAGTTAACCCTTTCCCTCATATATACGCTTTCTGACGCCTCTGCAGAAGACGGCTTTTTGAAAACATAGTGACAAAAGAAGAAATTGCACAAAACGTGCAATTTCTCCTTTTGTCACAATGTTTTCCACCTTTAGTCATAGGTTATCCATTCAATTATAGAGATTTTCTATTTTTGACAAAATATGTTCAAAGTCGTCTGCTGCAGAATTGTCGTATGAGGGAAATGGTTAAGGAGCATCAGTCTTTCATTGTTTTACTAATTAATTCTAAGATGCATCTTTTTTTATCAAAGGGAATCAACTCTTACTGCTGATTGGTTGAAATGTTATTTGGATTACCTCCCATGTATTGTAATGTTTTTCTTATAACTCCATCTCTACCCTGATTTTTCCGATGTTGGATCTGGTTCCTATACTGAGTATAGCCTATAACGTTTACCTGTTTTAGCCATATTTGGAGTTACGATGGACATTCGAGGAGTCCGAGATATATAAATATTATGTAATTATACCTCTCTGGAAGAGTAAAGACTCTGCTGCCAAATTTCAAAGTTTGATTTCAAAGAGGGTTATTGTCAATTGAAAGCAACGAGTTGTTGACACACATGCCCTCTTAGTTTGTTCGGCTCAAGGTGATGCTAAGGGTCGGGGTTCGAATTAAATTCATAGTTCTACTTAATACATACCCCTAAAGCAAAAGAATCGCAAGTGGTAATGGTGGACATTTTAAATCAATTCATAAATTCATAAATTCATATAGGTCTATTCTTTCGATGACCTTAGTCGTCCGTTATGCTAGCGTAATGTCATATATTTTAGTGGACTGTTTTAAAATGCATTGTGAATGTTATCATCGTTCGAAATTTATAGTTCGAGTTACGATTTTATTACAACCAGGGACAATATATACACGGTCCCTGTTACAACATAACAGTTCATATCAGTCCAATGTTGCCTGGAATGGAAGGCGTGATGTTGCAGGCCGAGTAGATGCCTAACTTTGAACTGGTAAGACCCCCGGTTCTTCCAACCTACCCCCTCTTAAATGTTATATAAGATAAAAAAATAAAAAAAAATATTTGTACAATCAGAAAATTTACATTATGTCATATGATGACATATTATAGTAACAACAATATTGTAACAAAAGAGGTTAGGGTGACCTATTCGCAGTACATGTTTCTTTCGTCAATATACTTACTTTCAACTTAGATTTTCTAAATACGCCTTTTTCGAATTAGTTCCTATATAAAGAGAGTGCATCGTTATGAAAAGAGTTATAGTTACGAAACGTAAAATGTATTTCGTTAGTCTTCGACATCGCCGTTTTGAATTGGGAGAGATATGCTGTAATTCAGTCCCATTGCATAGTAAACCCTTTCGCTCATACGACAATTCTGCAGCAGACGACTTTGAACATATTTTGTCAAAAAATCTCTATAATTAAATGGATAACCTATGACTTAAAGTGGAAAACATTGTGGCAAAAGGAGAAATTGCTCGTTTTGAGCAATTTCTTCTTTTGTCACTATGTTTTCAAAAAGTCGTCTGCTGCAGAGGCGTCAGAAAGCGTCTATATGAGGGAAAGGGTTGACTCGATTGCAGTACTGTTTGGAATTAGCGGAGTAAACTCATTTCTAACAAATGAATACATTTTACATTACTTTTACTCCGGCATTACGTATTTTCAGAACATTGATCTGCCCAAAGTTATTTTTGATATGTTACTAATAGTAACACAAACGTGTTTGCATAATGTTCACAACGTCTAGAGTGGCACGGCGGTCTAGTGGTTAAAACACGATTGACTTTCAAACCAGATGTCTTGGGTTCAAATCCCGCTCCTGGTTCTGCATTTTTCTGAGGTGGTTCCCGCTGAACTAGGGGTAAGGTACTACTCCTTTCCAGCAAACACGATCTCGTGTGTATCGGTTCTATACACTTACAACGTGAAACAACCAAGAGGTATGTTCGAAAGGGGCTAGGGTATCGCACCGGACTCCCTAACTGTGTCTCTTGAGTTGATCTGCACCTGTCTAATGCATGGACTTGATAAAGTGTACACCATCAATTGGGCCTAAAGAAGCTTAAGAGCTTATGCTCAATCAGAGCAATTGGTCTCTATGGTTACATTACATTTCATCTTAATCTCTGATGATATAATATAATCGATGTCATTTCGTTACGTTTGTTGTCCATTAATCTTTAGAATTGGAGACCTGGTTCTATTAAGCAAGTACACGGGTACTTGTGGGGAAACGTGAGCGAATTTTTAACAATGAAACTTCCACTTCACGTTTTGTCACGTTTGGTCACGTTTTAGCCACGTTGTTCTACGTTTTCTCACGTTGTAGCCACGTTTCCCATTGTAGCTAAACGTGGTGGCCATAGTGACACTATGACTGGGGCATTACACAAAGACAACTCAATTTCATACCACGGACGATTGTTTAACTCGGCATGCATTTAACTCTTGCCCAACTGTAGACGCATTTTGACGCATCCATCGCAGGCGATATTTAAAATAAATGTGACAACAAGGAAATATTGCTCATATCCTGACAATGAGCAATTCCCCCTTTTCACACAATGCTTTCAAACACGTTTCAAATTAATTCCTTCATATTTGAACGTTTTACTATGGATATTCTTTTACTCGACACATTTTGAATAACATGCTAGAGATGAATGATAACGAGCAATGTTGCCTTACATCAAGGGGAAAAATATGTAGTTGAAACCTTTGTGTAAAAAGAGGAAATGAGTCACGATAAACAATTTTGCAGCCATCTGCTACACATGCGTCAACAAGCGACTGTAAGCGGGGAAGGATTGAACAGTTTCCGCTATAGCTACTTAGTTACATACGAATGTTGAAAGTGTATTTGCAAACGGAGCAATTGCTGACAATGAGGAATTCCTCCTTTCCAAACAATGCTTTGAAACATGAATCAATCTTTTTTTTCTATAACCTAAATAACGAAAACATTTGTCTATAGTTATTATTTTAACCGTTGCCCCTTTTAGACACATTTGACTCACCTTAACATATGAATGATTATCAGCAAGTTTGTCTTTTTCCACAATGTTTTCATCACTATTCAAAATAGGAAATAGAAATTAAATCTACAAATTAGAGATAAGTTAATTTCAACATTGATTGATTGGGGTTAACGCCTTTTTTTAACATTTCCTCAGTAATACCACGGCGGCCAGTTCACCTACAAATGTATTTCCTGGTTTTATCACGCAAGTACTCCACACAACAATCTTCCCAAACAACTGGCTGCTTTTCCACATAGAATGGTGATTGGTGAAAGACGAATGACGCATGTCGCATTGACTTTTGTCAAACGTCGGAAAGAAATTTGGCCGAAAATGTCAACATACTCACGAGTTATGACCGCAAGGTCATTATTTATTTTATAATTGAGGCGCTTCTAGCAACTTTGGGACAACATTTATAATGTATTAATGCGTTAATTGAAGACTCAACGTCCGTCAACGTGTAATCTAGTCCTTGATGTATCTGTTGACAAATAAGCTAGAAATGTAGTCTAAATAGGATTTTGTAAATTAACCTTGTACGACTTCTGTAATCAATACTTTATGAGTTTTCTCTGTCTGTAAAGCTTGGAGGTATAACCCGGCGTCCGGCCGGCTGTCTGCCCGAATGTGCATTCGTCCGTCCGTCATGAATTGCATGTATTGGTCAACACGTTGTTACTGTATGGCAGATTTATTTCAAAGTGGTCACACTTATACCGTGTGATCAGGAGAACGGCAAAGTACTAGGTACATAACTCTGGTCTGTTTATTTTAGTTATCTCCATTTTTCCTTATTTAGTTCAGCGATTGTCTCAATTAATTTTCATTGTATCCATTTCAAACTTGGTTTGTTTAATTAAGGGTCGCTGCTCGGTTTTTAGCTCACCTGTGCACGAAGTGCTCAAGGTGAGTTATTGTGATCGCCCTATGTCCGGCGTCCGTCGTGCGTCGTCCGTCGTGCGTCGTCCGTCGTGCGTCGTCCGTCGTGCGTCGTCCGTCAACATTTTCTCCTCTGTAACCGGTGGGTCAACTGGGATGAAACTTCACAGAAAGCATCCTCTCAATGTCCTCACCAGAATTCCTTAAATTTGTTGGGATCCATGCATTATTCTAGTTTCCATGGCAACGAAATGAAAAAAACTTCAAAATTCTTCTTCTCCCAAACTGGTTAGCAGATTTTCAAATGATTTTGTAGACATGTTCCTTGGATGATCCTCTTTCAGATTCCTTCAAGCCATGTTGATTGGTCGAAAAACATGGCCGCCAGGGTGGTGGGGCTATTTTGCCTTATATGGCTATAGTGAAAAGTTAAAAAATCTTCTCCTCCGAAAGTGTCAGGCTGATTTTCAAATAATTGTGTAGAAATGTTCCTTGGGTGACCCTCTATCAGATTCCTTCAAGCCATGTTGATTGGTCGAAAAACATTGCCGCCAGAGGGGGGGGGGGCGGGGCTATTTTGCCTTATATGGCTATAGTGCAAACTTAAAAAATATTCTCCTCCGAAAGTGTCAAGCTGATTTTCAAATAATTTTGTAGAAATGTTCCTTGGGTGACCCTCTATCAGATTCCTTCAAGCCATGTTGATTGGTCGAAAAACATTGCCGCCAGGGGGGGCGGGGCTATTTTGCCTTATATGGCTATAGTGCAAACTTAAAAAATCTTCTCCTCCAAAAGTGTCAGGCCGATTTTCAAATAATGTTGTAGAAATGTTCCTAGGGTGACTCTCTATCAGATTCCTTCAAGCCAAGTTGATTGGTTTGAAACTATACCCGCCAGATGGCGGGGCTTATATAGTTAAGGGGAAAAAAATCAGGTGAGTGATTCCAGGGCCATCATGGCCCTCTTGTTTTTCAATATTTTGTCCTTTCTGATTTATTTTCTTTATACAAGAAAGGGTCAAACTTTAATAAATAAGGTATATGTAATAACATATACCTTATTTATTAAAGGCAGTATGTTTTGCTTCACACATTTTTGGTTTCGTTTGTTTTAAAGGCCATTGTTTATTATTTCAACAATGTTTGTCCATATTATCTATGCCATATATAACTACCATATGCCCCTATACCATTAGCGCTTTCAGCGCTTTGATTGAACCAAGTCTTCAACACAACGTCTTAAGAATTACCATCTGTTTCTCCTCAGATGTTTTACAAGCAGACACAATTTCATGTCAGGGACCATTGTTAAACTCTGCTATAATACGTCTTCTATTGTATACAGTTGGGTATTCATGTCTTATAAGCATTTTCCGTCTGTTTGGGCTGTGGAGCGTCGCTTTACAAACAAACAGACAGCCGGAATTGCCTGACAACAGGGTCTTTTAAATAGCATTTGAAAGACCCTGCTGACAATAAGGGATATCTAACGAAGCGAATCCCAACAAGCAACAGATAAATAAATATATATAACTCGGTATTTCACCTGCTGTGCACTCAGTCAAATTACTATTATCACATTGTAAATTCATTTAAACATTTCGCTTATTTCCGCTTTTCACTTATAAGAATAATGGTTATTACTTTATCCCGGTATTTAAATCCGGGTAACCGTACCCTTTTCTCAGTCTTCTTTTTCAGCCCTTTCAAACTTGTAGACGTATTCTGACGTATTTGCAGCAGACGACTTTTGTGAACATTGCCACAATGTTTTCAACTCAATTTAATAATAAAACTCTCATTTATGGACATTTTCATTATTTTTTGCCAATGGGTTTTCAAAGCTGGCTGCTGCAGAGTTGTCGAAGAAGAAGAAGAAGAAGAAGAAGAAGAAGAAGAAGAAGAAGAAGAAGAAGAAGAAGAAGAAGAAGAAATCATTTATTTATTATAGTGATTTGTGCATACGTTAACAAATACGCAGCAAAATTACAATTTACAATTGGCCACACCCGGCCCAACGGGCCTATAAGTCACCTGCAAATAAACCCTAACACAATGAATATATACATATCATTAACATAACATGTCGTATGTAGGAAAGGGTTGACCCTTTCCCGCCTGCAGTCGACTTTTGAAAACATTGTGACAAAAGAAAACATTGCTCATTATGCACAATTCTCATGTTTCCACAAGGCTTTCAACTGTATTCAATAATTGAAGTTATTTTTATAGATATTTTCTATACTATTGCCCAGATGATATCAAAGTTGTCTGCTGCACTTTTAACGTATGTGGGAAATGCCTAGATGGTTCAAAGTCGTCTGCTGTAGATTTGTCGAATGAGGGGAAGGGTTTAAGTGTGTATTCGGTCAACCGTGAATCGGCTGCTTCAGGTAAGAGGAACTTTAAATTGTAAATTATAAGTATGATTCAGGATATTGGTCGAAAAGTTGCGAGAAAATATGTTCATCTCTTTTTCTCACAATGTTTTTGAAAGGTGTTTGCATATGGAAAATGGTTAAATAATCTTCAGACGACAAATCAATCTGAAACAAAATCCATCTCTAACTTTCCCGCTTGCCAGATCTTCGAAATAAATAAGTATGTAAATTTATAACATTACATCTGGGACTACTAATAAGTGTTTTATTTAAGTCCCAGATTACATGAAGCGTGAAGAACTGGTTTATTATCGAAAATCACAAGTGTCTTCGATTTTCAACACCAAACTTGAAATAGCAATCCATTAATTTATTATTTATTTCTTTTATACATTCACAATGTCTGAATCTTGGCTAAATAATCAGGAACATAAATATTTTTTGCAGTAAATCCAAACATCCTGAAATTACCGTCGGAACCACGTGAGTAATCGGCAAACTTGGCGGAATTAATCGATCGTGTACGAAGAGTCTAACAATCCAAGCGCGCCATCTGCCGGAAAATGTAGTGACAACCACCTTGCGTTTGATTGAATGAGTCAACTTTCACATCTGTGTTGGATATATACAGTTGTAGAATATAGACTGTACCTAGGTAACCACGTGCACGATACACGCGGAAATTGCACGAGGAATGGAATTATTATTGTGAAACACCGTAGGTAAATGTTCGTATTATTATAAATAGATTGCAATTAATAGTCAACCGGTTCCCATTGTCTGATTGGTGTGGGGCTATTTTGTGTGTCAACTGTCATGTTTAAGTGATACACTTGTAGTGTTTGTGTGTTATATTAGGTACGAATTGTATATTGTAATATACTGTGTTATAATACTGGACCGGTTTTACATGGTCATGTAAGTTACGGTTGAGCTTCTATATTATATCAGCCCATGTTTACAATATTAACAGATTTTAGTTGACACTGAGAATAAAATTCTCTTGTGTTTATTATCAAATTGGTGACCGTAAAAGTGGGAGGGGCCGACTATATTTAAATGAACTTGCACACCTTATAGCATTTGTCTTATTTTTGACAACGTCTATTTTCTTAAGAGCTATGCGTTATATTTCATCCATTTCTACATGCAGACGACTTTGGATGTTCCATCAGAAGGAAGATGCCTTTTTGAAAACATTTTGGAAATGTAGATACTGCAAACATTTAGTAGTTTTTCTTTTACACAGTGTTTTTTTTCACAATGTTTTACAAATGTTTTATCTTGTTTGAAAGTTATCTGCATTTATTGCTGCTAGCATCTGTGGAATAATTAGGGCAATACATAGTTACATATAAGTGTTTAACTCTTAATGGAGGTACAATTTGTATATAAAATTGAAAACATTACAGTAAATGGAGGTATTGAAAGTTTTGAGCAATTTCTTTGTACCTTTGAAATATTTTTAAAAGACATCTACGACGGTGATGTAAAAAGTCATCTGTAAAATGACAAATTATTAGATCTTCTGATAGACCTTCAATGCTTGATATCATCTGATAGACCTTCAATGCTTGCAAGTTAAGGGGAGAGTAGAGATATTTGAAAACAATGAGCGATTTCTCATTTTATAAAAATACTTTAACTCTTTCCCACATATAGCAAGCCTGACGCACTCGCCTTTGAAAACGAATAGGCAAAAACTATGGAAATTATCAACAAATAAAATTTTAATTGAATATAGATTAAAACATTGTGGCAAAAGGAGCACATATCATAATGAGCTATTTCTTCTTTTTCCACAATGTTTTCAAAATTCGTCGGCTGCAGTGTCATCAGAAAGCGTCTGTATGTGGGAAAGGGTTAAAGTTACCAGATGTTACAACGTTTTACTGCAATGTGAATGTTTCTTAATCAGCTGACTTAGAAATAATCAAATAAATATGTCAGGTGAACATGCAGTTACCTTTCTAAATCTTGCTGAATGAGAAGGATGGACTCTTCTATACTTGAATTTAGCAGAGGTCCAGATAAGGAGGGGTATTCAGCTCTTTTTCCCACAATTTCTCTCTTATTATTAAAAAAAACCCTGTGTTGTGGGTACTAAAAAGAATCGTCTCACTGAGTACCCACAACATCGGGGTCAGAGGGTCAAATAAGAATTTCAGAACATGCAAAACGCCCCTTATCTAGAGCTCTAATTTAGATTCACTCACTCGGGTGCTCTATGATATTCTCCTGAATTAAGCACTGCAGATGTTTGCAATAGTAAAACTCGGGGTCAAAGCCTTGCAGGAATGTTAAATAGGCTACATAATTGAATTATTTTGCTGTAAAGTTTTCTCGAACAATTGATATATTTGTAAGTGTATCATAGAACGAAGATGTATCTAACACTTGAATGTGGGCACTTTTTCAATGTTTCACAGTCTTTGATCTTTTTCCAGCATTTGCAGCCAAGCTCCTGTAGCTCTGTCAGTGTTGACACAGGCTTTTAAACCAGAGATTTTGAGTTTAAACCCAAGCTAGGTAAACATTATTTTAGCCGTTTGACAAAAGTCAATGAGACTAGTCATTGGGCTAAAAGTCTATGTGGAAAAGCAGCCATTTGCTTGGAAAGACTGGCATGAGAAAGCCAAGAAACAGATGGATAAATGAACTGGCGGCCTTGATATGACAGAAGAATTGTTGCGACAAAAACCCCACTCAATTTATCGAACATTTCCATTATTTTCCATTATGTATGAAAATAAAATTCCCAAATTCTTCATTATTAGGGGTAACTATTATTAGTTACCAAGAAACTGATCTGTGTCTTAAGATTATTCCTAGAAATGCAATATTTGGTCTAAATTATCGATCTGTATCTTAAAATTATTTCTAAAAGTGTAACATTTGATCTGAACGATATTATTCTTATAAATGTAACACTTGGTGTGAGCGAAATAAATCCTAGAAATGAAACATTTGTTCTGGATGGAGGCCTGTGTGATTATATTTGAACCGTGTCACACTAAAATTGAATATACAATGTACATTTAACCCTTTTCCTCATACGACAATTCTGCAGCAGACGACTTTGAACATATTTTGTCAAAAAATTGAAAATCTCTATAATTGAATGGATAACCTATGACTGAAAGTGGAAAACATTGTGACAAAAGGAGAAATTGCTCATTCTGAGCAATTTCTTCTTTTGTCATATTGTTTTCAAAAAGCTGTCTGCGTCTTTATGAGGGAAAGGGTTAATAACCAGTATTTATCCTTCTTTGGTCACAATTGTTCTCAGAGGCTTTTATGATGCTTGTATTCCTTTATACCTAATTCCCTGTGGAATCCGCTGTGGTCGAGTGGTTAGCATCCGGGATTTCGAAACCGGGGCTCATTTTTGTTACCTGGTCACCGCACTATGGTCATGGTGGAGTGCCCTTGGGCAAGGCACATTTTCTAGCCTAGTACTGCGGTGATTACCCAGAGATCATGAATAAGTGATTAAGTGAACTGTCACCGTCATATAACTGAAATAATGTTGAAAACGGCGTAAAACCCCAATAAATAAATAAATAGTTTATACCTTTCCCACATACATGTATTTATCTGCAGCAGACGACTTTAAAAATATGGAAAGATAAACTTATTGTAAAATTATTGAATTGAGTTGAAAACATTATTGCATATGGAGAAATTGCTCATCATGAGCAATTTCTCTTTTTGCCTCGTATGTTTTCAAAATGTGTCGGCTGCAATAGTGTGACAAACAGGAAAGATCCTGAGAATCAGCAGAGGCACATGCTGATCAGACAAATCTGTATTTTCCCAGGTCAAGAAGATGATATTAAAGTTAGAGATTGTTTTCGTATGACCTGGCCCAGATATATAGCTGTATATGTTATCTAATCCTCTATTCCAAACACGCTTTTCAAGTGTTTTAAACAGACTTAACAGTTTTGATTATACACTGTGCCCTACGGATAATCAACCTTAAGAGAGATTTTTGACAAGGAGCAGTTTGCACATCTTCCATACTCCATACCTACCATGTAAACTATATCTTGGGATTCTTGAATGTTTCTTTGACTTAATAGCAAACAGTGAAGATTAAGAACAGGCTGCACAGATTAAAAGTGTGATCTGGATCTTCACAGGTCGCAAATGACTTTAGATCTACCCTTTCCACATTTTGATGCATCTGAAGCAGACAGCATTAATAAACATTGTGGCAAAAGGAGAAATTGCTCTGTTATAATTTGAAAAGATTGTTTTTAACTTTCTTCCTAGATGTTTTCTAAATCCTCTACTGCAAATTTGTTTTTTGTGGGAAAGGGTTTGTAGAACAGCAATCTTATATTACGGTACTTTATTTCTTATACAATTTACGTTTCCTAACCCTTTTTGACACTCACAATATAACAACTTATGTACACATACAAACTATTTTTTCTTTTAACCCTTTCCCATCCTTCTGCAGATGTAGTTTGACGTATTTTACAGCAGGCAACATTTGAAACAATTATGACAAAAAGAAAAATTGCTCATCATGTGCTAATTTCTCCTTTTGCCACAATGTTTTGAACTTTGTTCAATATTTAAACTTTCATTTAAGTAGAGACTTTCCTTATTATACCCCCAGATACATAGTATATGGGGGCTATATATGAGTCACGCTTGACGGTCGGTCGGTTTGTCGGTCCGTTGGTCTGTGGACATTTCTTGTGAACACTATTTCTCGGAACATGACTTACAAATTATTTTATAAAAATATTCCTACATTAATATTTGTAGATTGATCCTCTATCAGATTCTTTCATGTGTCAGGGTGGAAATGTTCAAAAAACATGGCAACCAAAGGTTGGGGCCGTTATACACTTTATGCCCAAAGTGTTAAAACTGTAGAAAATTATCTCCTAAGAAAATAAATGTCTGATTTTGAAATACTTTCACATACATATTTCTTTTGTGAACTATCAGTTTCCTCAAATGTTATAGATTTGACAAAAGACATGTGTAGGCAGAGACATATTTCTATTTAGGTCTCTGGTGACAAAAGGTGTGTGTAGGGTAGGATTATTATTTCTCCTCATGACAGTGAATCAATACTGGCCCTTTAAAGGGACTGAATCCCATATGAGAAAAAAAAAGAAAATTGTTAAAAATTGCTATTACCTTGATGTTTTTGCATGTAAGGCATTGGGATTTGCTGACTGATGTACTACAATATATGCACACTATTAATATTGCGGAGATTTTTCGTTATTTTGCATTGTAAAATCTACTGGGTTAAACCCAGTAAATCTAAAAATATCGCTGTATATTTATCATGTTATCACTAAAACCAAATTGACAATCTCCTTCGCAGAGTTGGCGTTCCTTACACTCACGCATACATGAATGTAATGAGTCAATAGTGTTAGAGAATGCCGAATTGAATCGACAAATTCAAATGAGCAAGAGGAAATTCCACGGTATTTTTAAACGGGAAAACACGGAGCGGACGTTTTTTTAACTGCTTATTTCCTATGAAATAATGAAAAACAAAGACTTGCACGACCTTCTACAACATTCCGTTACATATATATTGACGTATTGTGGATTAATTAGAATAAGTATAAAATATAACGATTTTGGACCATTATGGTGTTCAGTCCCTTTATTTGTTTTAAGAGGGCAATAAGGAACACTCTAGGCCGCATTAAGGAAAAGCTTAAAACTTTCCCACTTACGACAGCAGATAACTGAAAATATCTAGACAAAAGTTGCTAAAATCTCTTTAATTGAAAGGCTAATTTTTATAGAGTTGAAAACATTGTGACACAAAGGGGAAATTGCTCATCTCGAGCAATTTCCCCTTTTGTCACAATGTTTTCAAAAGTCTTCAGAAAGCGTCTATATGTGGGAAAGGGTTAAAACTATTCAAAGTATCCTGCCAACTCAGGAAATTAACTTAAACTGGCGGAAATTAAGCTTTAAATTGACCTATTGTTTATATTAAAACCTTTAATTGGTAGATTAATCCATTCGTTTAACATTATTATTTCTGTGCTCAGAGAGAGTATTTACACCCATTATTCATTAAAACTTTGTTTGCAAATGCTGCTTTTTGGGAAATGTTTTCAGCTGAAGTTGCGACTTTAATTGATTGCTTAGCGGCAAAACTGACAGAAGGAAAGGTTATTGAGAAGTGAAGGTTATTGAGAAGTGAATCCTTAACACTTTCCCTCACACGACAATTCTGCACTTAGAACATATTTTGTTAAAACATAGAAAATCTCCATAATTGAATGGAAAACCTATGACTAAAAGTGGAAAACATTGTGGCAAAAGGATAAATTGCTTGTTTTGATCAATTTTTTCTTTTGTCACTATGTTTTCAAAAAGCCGTCTGTTGCAGAGGCGTTAGAAAGCGTCTATATGAGGAAAAGGGTTAACCCAAATACATACACTTTCTGACACCTGAAGATCTTCTGCATATGACTTTTGAAAACATTGTGGCAAAAGATGAAATTGGTCCCAATGAGCAATTTCTCCTTTAATGTAACAATGTTTTCAACTTTATTCAAGAATTGTTCTTTCATTTGTAAAAAGTTTCTAAAACATTTTGACCCATTTTCATAGATTGACCTATCCCAGACAACATTTTGATGCATTACGCACCAGAGGTTATTTTGAAAATCAGTATTTATTAAAAATAACAGATTCTTCCTCCTCAAACTGTTTTCAAAGTGTTTTTCTCTTGGATCAACCCATAGTTCTGAATAATTGGGGAGGGCGTTTCAGGCTTGAATTCAGGAGTTCCACTAGGTAACTTTAGATATTTTCAAATTTGACTCCCTGCGCCGATTTTTGTATGTAGGAAAGGAATCCGCTGCTGTTAGGGTAGAGGAATTGGAAACTGGGTGTCCCTGAGGTTTGATTCCCATTCACGGTGGTCATCAGGGGGGAGTTCCCTTAGGCTACGTGAGTGAAGGCACTTTTCCTTGCCTAGTGATGGTTTGTTTACCCTGAGGAATCATGAAAAAGTGAAATGTTGCCTTGACATAATTGAAATAACGTTGAAAACGGCAGATATCCTATTAAAACAAATTGTATACAGGAAAGGATTTTTACCCTTCCCATGTGTATCCTGCCTTCCTCGCATACGTACACACAACATTCTTTTCAGGCAACAGGCAGCCTTCCTACAAAGAATTTTTATGTCAATGGAGGAAAACAAAATAATGCTGCATGGTGTAAATTACCTTTATTCTATTGCTTGAAATTAAAAGCAGCCCTTGTTTCTGGCTTAGATATCACAAATGGTATCCTACTGTATTTCATATGAAGCCTAATTAATTATGTTCTCAATTAACATGGGGCTAATGTTTTGTGAATCTTCCAATGAATTTCCTCATTGCAATTAGCTAGGAGATCGAGTCACAGAAATCAATTTTAAAACTTGTCTGTTAATCCTTCATGCAGAAACCTTTTGACTTATCTGCAGCAAATGACTATTCACTGTTGAAAACAGTGTGGCAAAAGGAGAAATAAACCATTTTTGCTTTTGCCACAAACCTGAAGCTTTCAACTCTATATAATATTAATGAATACATTTTCATTTGTTGAAACTTTCCATTTATTAGTTTGCCTAGCTAATTTCGAAGTCTGCAGCAGATTCTTTGTTTAAAGGACAGGGTTAAACAATTATGTTCTCGACATGAAGGAATTATTTTGTGACAATTCCAATGAACTTTCAAAATTGCAAGGGGATAGGAAATTTTAAAACACAATTAACATGTTTAAATCAACACGTCCACAGAGACATTTTAATTATCCCTTAGAGGGCCGGTTATATTTAAGGATGTACTTTATGGTCTTAATTCTTATTATACTTCTAAACCCTATATTGTGGGTACTCAAAATAAACCTCTCAATGAGACAATACCTTTGAGTAAACGAAATATAGTGTTTGACTCGCTCAATAGACTTGCTCAACAGGTAATGAGAAGCCAGGTAAGGTCAGGAGTAAACAGGACTGGTCCCCGTTCCCTGGCATCTTTCTTATTACATGTACTCATTTAAGTCCTTTATTGTTGGTACTCAAAATAAACCTCTCGATGAGCCGATTCCTTCATGAGTAACCGAAATATAGGGTTAAACTTGACTCGATCAGAGGCCAGGAAAGGAGCCTGGGTAAACAGGACTGGTCTCATTGTTCCTAGTGTCTACTTACATGTTCTCATTTAATTAACCCTTTTCCACATGCAGATGCTTTCTGACGCCTCTGCAGCAAACAACTTTGAAAACTGTGTGGCAAAAAATTGCTCATAATGAGCAATTTCTCCATTTGCCACAATGTTTTCACCTCTATTTAATGATTTAACTAATTTTTCAGAGGTTTTTCAATATTTATGCTTGAAAGTTTTCAAAGTCATCTGCTGTAGATTATGTTGTATGTGAGAAAAGTTTAAACCCTTTCCCTCATATGAGAATTCTGCAGCAGACGACTTTGAACGTATTTTGTCAAAACATAGAAAATCTCCATAATTGAATGGACATAACCTATGACAAAAAGTGGAAAACATTGTTTCAAAAAGCCGTCTGCTGCAGAGGCGTCAGAAAGAGTCTATATGAGGGAAAGGGTTAACCCTATATTGTGGGTTTGTAACATTTACAACCTGTAGAGGCTTTCTGACACTTCTGAAGCAGATTTTTCCACAACATTTCAACTTGATCCAATACTCTTTCTTTTACAGTTTTCACATTTTCGACTAGATGTATTCAGTCTTCTACTTCAGATTTGTTTTTATGTGGGAAAGGAATAAAAGAATTGGCTCAGTGAGGCACTTCTTTTGAGTAAGCACAACATAGGGTTTCATGGTCGAATAAGATTTTCAGAGCATGTAATACGCCCCCTTGTGTAGAATTCTGGGAACAACGGAAAAGGGAAGGTCAGATTGCTAAGTGCAGAGAGGAACTAAGTAATAAATAAAAGTTGCTTTATCTTATTTTAACCCTTTCCCTCATACATCAATTCTGCAGCAGACGGCTTTGAACACATTATTAGTCAGTTTTGTCAAAAAATGGAAAATCTCTATAATTGAATGGATAACCTAGCTATGACTTAAAGTGGGAAAACATTGTAACAAATTGAGAAATTGCTTGTTTTGAGCGATTTCTTTTGTCGCTATGTTTTAAAAAAACCTTTGCTGCAGAGGCGTCAGAAAGCCTCTTAATTATGAGGGAAAGGGTTAAAGCAAATTGCCTCCTTTTGTCCCCATATAGGCTCAGCCTGTGGCATAATGTAGGTTGGGCAAGGTAGGCAAGGAATATCACTAGCCGTACCCCAGCCAGCTGTTGGATTCAGTTATGAAAAGTTTATGGATGAAAAGTGATTGATTATCATTGACGAATATAACCCATTAATCTGTGACCGGTGATTTACTTATTAGTGGGTCTGAAGTAGTATTTACTGAAATTACGGAAGTATTTACTTACGCTCGTATCATACTGTAAGTGTGCAGTCCGCCACTTGACCCTGCCTGCAGTACCGGATGTTTGGTATATACAGCAGATCTCTCTATATTTCATGTACATAATTATGTTGTTGTCTAAAATCCGTATTTAATTAACCCTTTCCCTCATACGACAATTCTGCAGCAGACGACTTTGAACGTATTTTGTCAAAACATAGAAAATCTCCATAATTAAATGGATAACCTATGACAAAAAGTGGAAAACATTGTGGCAAAAGGAGAAATTGCACGTTTTGTGCAATTTCTTCTTTTGTCACTATGTTTTCAAAAAGCCATCTGCTGCAGAGGCGTCAGAAAGCGTCTATATGAGGGATTAACCCTTTCCAACTTGTAGACGACTTTCGAAAACATTGTGGCAAAAGAAGAAATTGCTCAAAACAAGCAATTTCTCCTTAACGTTTTCAACTCTTTTAATAATTAAACTCTCTTTTATGGAAATTCATCCCATTTTTGCCAGGATGTTTTCAAAGTCGTCTGCTGCAGATTTGCATTATGTTGGAGAAAGGGTTAACCTTAAAACCCTATGGTGGAGGTGCTCAAAAGAATTGCCGCATTTAAGACTTATAATTTTTCTGAGTACCCACAGCATAGGGGATGGTTTTGTAATAACAGATGTTACAATGTGAAAAAGATGAGTTTACTCTCTCTTATTTATAATATAGTTGTCTGAACAGTACAGGGAATCTGCTGTGGCCAAGTTGTTAGCGCCGTGGATTTTGACCTGGGTGTCCCATGTTTGATCCTCCCCAGTCGTGGTGGTCATGGTGGTGTGCCCTTGGGCAAGGCACATATCCTAGCCTAGTCCTCCGGGATAGTGAATAAGTGACTGTTAAATTGCTGTCATATAAATGAAATAATGTTGAAAACAGCGTAAAAATCCCTAATTTAACAAACAAACAAACTGTACAGTATAAAGTATGATGATATTTGGGTGTTAATTAACTGTATTTAAATGTTAAGATCTCTGTTATTTATCAAGCAAACTCTATGATATGGGTACTCATTAGAGCCATGTTGATGTGGGTACTCATTAGAATCGTGTTGATGTGGGTACTCATTAGAATGATGTTGATCAGGCCATTCTAATGTGTACCTCCACATCATAATGTTTAATTCAAATTAATTGAGAAATGAGGGATTTGATGTTTGAAATACATGCAGTGAACATTTCCTACACACACACACAATCTGCAGCATAAGACTTTGAAGTCATGTCCAATATGGAAATTCTCTATAATTGAAAGAACAATTATTGATAAATGTTGAAAATATTATGGCAAAAGGAAAAAGTGAGCAATTTCTCCTTTTGCCACATTGTTTTCAAAAGATGCCTGCTGCAGCAGCTTTTGAAAGAGTCTGTATATGGGAAAGTTTAATTATTATGGAGGGTTTAAACCTAATTCCTTCATACAGGCACTTTCTGATGCCTCTGTAGCAGCAGACGTAACTTTAAAACAAAGTGACAAAAGGAAAATTTGTGCAGAACAAGCACTTTTTCATTTTGCTATTTAGTTTTTATCTGTAATTTATCTGAAATTATGATAAATTTCTAAATTTCATTTTCAGAGATTTTCCACATTCTGGTGTAGATGTTTTCAAAGTTGTCTGCTGCAGATTTATTTTATTTGGGAAGGTTAACAGGATGTTGGTATATATGATGGTGTCATATACTTAGAACTTGAGAAGATTGACTTAACGGACATATGTCCTCAACAATTTTATCCTTTTTCCACATACCATAAATCAGAGATTTATATATTTGGAATAATTTCTGCGTAAAATAGGAGAAATATCTCCTTTTCCCATAATCTTTTCTAAAAGTCATCTGCTGCATATACCTCAATGTGTGGCTGCATATTAAGGTTTACCCTTTCCAACATGCAAATACATTTTGAAGCATCTGCAGCAGATGACTTTTGAAAACATAAAGATTTCTACTTTATTTTCCCTACTTAATTTGCATGGTCTTGATGTTTTGAAAGTCACATGCTGCAAAATTGGTATATGGGGGAAAGGAAAGGTGACTTAGGTCAGATTGCTAAGTGCAGAGAGGAACTAGCAATAAATAAAAGTTGCTATATCTTATTTAAGCAAATTGCCGTCAACTTTAACCCTTTGCCTCATATAAACGCTTTCGGACGCCTCTGCAGCAGAAGGCTTTTTGAAAACATAGTGACAAAAGAAGAAATTGCACAAAACGTGCAATTTCTCCTTTTGCAACAATGTTTTCCACTTTTAGACATAGGTTATCCATTCAATTTTGGAGATTTTCTATGTTTTGTCAAAATAAGTCGTCTGCTGCAGAATTGTCGTATGAGGGAAAGGGTTAAAACAATGTGGCAAAAATGTGAAAAATCGCCATAAATTATTAAATTTGCGTTGAAAACGTTCATAATGGCCATATTGTCACATTTTGGTCTCGAAAGTCGTCTGATTTAATGCGTCCGACTGTGTCATGGGACTGACTGTGTCAGAAAGTAGGTGGGATAGGGTCAATCTCCTGTAAGTGTAATATATCCTATTTCCACACAATCCAACTCTTCCTCTAAATCGTTTTATCTTTGTTATTATCCTGAAATTTCCAATCTTTTTCTATGTTTTGAATTTTGAAACATCAATAAGCGTCCTTAATGCAGGTTTATTAACTTTCCCACGTGCTTTCTGACACCTGTAACAGATGACTTTTGAAAACATTGCCGCAAAAGGAGAAATTGCTAACAATGAGTAATTTCTCCTTTTGCCTCAGTGTTTATAACTTTATTAATAATTGTTCCTTCATTTAAAGGGAGTTTCCATACTTTTGACTAAATGTCTTCAAAGGAGTCTGCAGCAGATTTGTTGTATGAGGGAAACTTATAACTTGTTTCAAGTTATTTACGATATTTTACACCACTGATCAATATTTCCTTTTTCCCTACATGGATTTCATTGCGAGCAATTCCTCCTTTTACCTCAATGTTTTCAACTTCATTAAATATTGTTCCTTCATTTAAAGCGAGTTTCCATATTTTTAGCTAAATGTCTTCAAAGTCGTCTGCCGCAGATTTGTTGTATGAGGGAAAGAGTTAACATGTTTCAAGTTATAAATGAAATTTTGACAACTTATTAATATTTCTTTTTTCCCCACAATGTTTTCAAAAGTAGTCTGCTGCAGAAAAGGCATCAAACTTTGTTTGTACATGTATATCAAGGCTGAAGCCTAAATAACAATAGTAACCCATTTCCCACATACAACAAGTCTGCAGCAGATGACTTTGATTACTTCTAGGCGAAAATATGGAAAATCTCAATAACTGCAGGTACAATTGCTGAAAAAAGTAGAAAACATTGTGCCAAATGGAGAAATTGCTTGCTTTGAGCAATTTCTTCTTTTGGCACAATGTTTTCAAAAGTCGTCTGCTGCATAGGTATCAGAATGGGTCTATATTATGTGGGAAAGGGGTAACAAGGCAGTAAACTCTGTGCCAGCTATATAGTGCACTATGCCTTACTTACTTCACTCTAATTACATACATTTTTATCAAATAATTGGTGGGAATTGGGGAATGTTTAACCCTTTCCCTCATATATACGCTTTCTGACGCCTCTGCAGCAGATGGCTTTTTGAAAACATAGTGACAAAAGAAGAAATTGCACAGAACGTGCAATTTCTCCTTTTGCCACAATGTTTTCCACTTTTTGTCATAGGTTTTTCATTCAATTATGGAGATTTTCTATTTTTTGACAAAATATGTTCAAAGTCGTCTGCTGCAGAATTGTCATATGAGGGAAAGGGTTAACCATTGGGAAGTTCAGAGTTATGATGCAGAGTTGAAAACATGAATAACATTGTGAAAAGGTGGTATTGTTTTACTGTTTATTTTGAGCAAGTTCTCTTTTTCCCACAATGTTTTTCAATCAACACTTTTCGATAACTATACAATCATGTTCTTCCACTTAGAGATTTAACATACTTAAAGTTATGATTAACAGTTGAAATCATGTGAAAAAGGGAAATTGTTTATTTTGAGAAAGTTTTTCAATCAACTTGATTCCATAAATATACATGTTCTTTCTCTTAGAGGATTAAACATACTTTTGTCTCGTTGTTTTCTAAGTCGTCTGCTGCATATTTGTCCTATGACGTACGTGTTTTAATTACCACAATTGTTGAAATGTTGTTTGTATTAGGGAAAGGGAGGGAAAGGAAGTGAAGAGGGAAGGATATATCATATATTTAACCCTTTCCCTCATACGACAATTCTGCAGCAGACAACTTTGAACGTATTTTGTCAAAACATAGAAAATCTCCATAATTGAATGGATAACCTATGACAAAAAGTAGAAAACATTGTGTCAAAAGAAGAAATTGCACGTTTTGTGCAATTTCTTCTTTTGTCACTATGTTTTCAAAAAGCCGTCTGCTGCAGAGGCGTCAGAAAGCGTCTATATGAGGGAAAGGGTTAATACTTTCCCACATACAACACATCTCAAGGGCGTGAAACGGTTGCAAATAAAATTTGTATTTTTAAATTTGTATTTTTTTTACCAAAGTTAATCACCTCGCCATAAAGTTTTTATAAGCGTTAAATCATTTTTCTTTGTAAACAATGGAAATTTAGGTGCCATTGCTCGTTCTGAGCAATGGCACCTAAATTTTAATTGTTTACAAAGGGGTCAAAATTGCCCCTAAACAAAGGTTTTCAAAATAGGTTTTTAGTTACATTACCGTTTCATGCCAAGTCCTCGATCTGCAGCAGGCAACTTTAAACACATCTTAACAAAAACATGAACATTTTCAGCTATTTAAAGAATAATAATTGCATAGAAATATAAACATTGTGACAAAAGGAGAAATTGCTTATCATGAGCAATTTCTCATTTTGTCATGATGTTTTCAAAAGTCGTCTGCTAAGAAACAGAGGCATCAGACAGAAGCATCTGTATGTGGAGAAGGGATAAACCTATTATTTAGTGTGATAATCATGCCACATTTTGAGTAGATCTCGAGAGAAAATACATGTTATTTAAATTAATTGTTACTGCATTCTGCTTGTCACGTTTCGGAATTCACCAATTTGCCCTTTTGTGACCTTGCCTGTTGTTTTAGTCTCTGTAAGGTTGACATTAAGAGAAAAATGTTCAAGACTGAAGTAGTCTACTTATGAGAGCTCTTAATTTTCATTTTTTTGCAACAATTTTGCAAGATATATAACAAACTTTTTGATAGCGCTCCTATTTTTGCAAAAAGGAGAAATTGCTTAATTTCTTCATTTGTTACAATTATAATGTCTGCTGCAGATTGTCACAATGTGTCTGCAAGTAGGAAGGGCTTAAACCCTTTCCCTAATACGACAATTCTGCAGCAGACGACTTTGAACATATTTTGTCAAAAAATAGAAAATCTCTATAATTGAATGGATCTTAGGACTAAAAGTGGAAAACATTGTGGCAAAAGGAGAAATTGCTTGTTTTGAGTAATTTCTTCTTTTGTCAATGTTTTCAAAAAGCCGTCTGCTGCAGAGGCTTCAGAAAGTGCTCTATGAGAGAAAGGGTTAATGCACAAGGATTGTAGAAATGGATTGCGGGTCAGATGATTACTTTGAGTGCCATAATAAAGGGTTTATATTGTCAGGGTCATAATAGGATTTTAGAATTCAAAATATGCACCTTATGTAGAGCTTTCTTTAAACCCACTTGCCATAGAAAATCTTACATAACTGCAGCAGACAATTTTTAACCCTTTCCCACTTACAGAAAATTGCAGCAGACGACTTTGAAAACATAACCAAATATATTAGGATAAATCTCTTTATTAAAAGACAGTATACAGAGCTCTAGATAAGGGGCGTTTTGCATGTTCTTAAATCCTTATTTGACACTCTAACCCTATGTTGTGGGTACTCAAAAGAATCGTCTCAGTGAGACGATTCTGTTGAGTACCCACAACATAGGATTTGCTTGGATTATAAGAGAGATATTGTGGGGAAAACAGCGGTTTACCCCTTCTTATCTGGACCTCTGGTATAAATATTAAATGGAGTTGAAAATATTGTGGCATTAATGGAAAAATTGCTCATTATGAGCAATTTATCCATAATTGCTACATTATGTTTTCAAAAGTCGTCTGCTGCAGAGGCGTCAGAAAGCGTATATATGTGGGAAAGGGTTAAGATATCAATATAATTTTGAGTCTGTATATATAATAGTGTTATTTTCTAACGTCTTCCACCAATGGGCTAATCAGCCTATGTGGAAAAGCAGCCAGTTGCTTGGAAAGAATGTTGTACTGGTGTGAGAAAGCCAAGAAACATATGAGTAGGTGAACTGGCCGCCGTGATATGACTGAAAAATTAATAAATCAATCAATTGTCTGCATTAATTAAATGGTTACCCTACTGTGGAATGACACACCATTGACAACAATTGGAAATTAATCTAAATTTATATTTAGGAATGATTCAAAGTCCCATCAACAAATAATTCTAGGGACTTCATCATCATCATCACCACCACAAGCCTTGAACTGTGGAATTTCCAATATCATTGGGTAATTAGGGGGTTGAGTGCACTTGGTCCGCGGTATTGATCAACACACTCACTTGCAAATTCTGTCTTTTGTGGAGAGCTGGGGATGAGTGGAGGGATTTTAATGATAATATTCATCTTTCTCCTTTGATTTTGGTGCTCTTTTGTATTTGCTCAGAAAGATGAAAGGAATGCATGCTCACAACAAAGTGTTTTTAAAGAATAAATTGGACTACCGCAAGTGAACCGTCTTCAGTCATTTGAGTTGGTCCAATCGGGAAAAAGTACAAGTTTGCATTTGGGGAAAATTGTAGATCCAGATCAGCCTGTGCATCTGAACAGTCTGATCAAGATATACACTGCCTGCTTGAGAGGGTATAAGCCCTAATCAATCAATAGACCTTTCATGTGTTTCTATGAGGAGAATTGTTTAGAGTACTTGTCATTAGCTGTGAAAGATTTGTAATTGATTTCCGTTAGACATTGCCTAAGTATCTCTCTCTTTTGCCTACTGTCATCCAGAAAAGAACTCAACCCTTTCCTTCATGCAGTCATATTTTGATGCATCTGCAACAGACCACTTGTGAAAATAATGAGGCAAAAGGAGAAATGAATTATAATTAGTAATTTATCCTTTTGCAACATATTTTTTAACTCTTTTCAATAAATAATTATGCTGTCATTTATAGAGATCACCATATTTTTGCCTAAATGATTTTAAAGTTATCTACTGAATACTCTCGGCATCCAATTACCAATATTTTCAAATTTAGTATTTACAGCTTTTTGGTAGAAGATGTTGGCAAGCGGCAAAAGGTTAACAATATAAATGTTAATCTGATCTTGACCTTTGCATTAAGATGTTTATACAGTCATATGATGCACACATAATTCTTTAATTAACATTGGACTTACAAAAGATTTCTTTGAAGATTATATAAACATGATGAACGTTTTTACTAGATTGACCCTTTCCCACATACAACAGATCTTCAGCGGACGACTTTCGACATAATTATGTAGGCAACAAAAAATTGAACAATTTCTAAAATAAATGTATAAAAGTACAATTATTGATAAAGATTAAAAACATTGTGACAAAGGAGAAATTGCTCATCATGTTCAATTTCTTCTATTGCCTCAATGTTTTCAAAAATCGTATGCTACAGATGCGTTTGCAAGTGGGAAAACTCACTCTGGTTAACCCTTTCCCACATATAGATGCTTTCTGATGCCTCTGCAGCAGACGACTTTTATAAAAATTATATGTGGGAAAAGGTTAATGGCAATTACTATCACATTCAAGTCTTGCATTTATGATTTTTGAGGATTCTAAGATACACTGTATTTGTAAAACATTGCACAGGAAAGTGTTTATACAGATGGGAGGAAGGCAGTGACAGGCTGATTTGGATCTCAACCATTTCCCATATACAACAAATCTGCAGCAGACGACTTTCAAAACAAGTGTGCAAATATCGTCGACATCTCAATAACTGAAAGTATAATAACTAAATGAAGTAAAAAACATGTGTCAAAAGGATATATTGCTCATTATTGAGCAATTTTTCCTTTCATAAGTTGTCTGCTGCCGATGTGCCAAATGGCGTCATGACGTGTAAAAGGGTTAAGTCTGATCACTTAAAGTCCTTAACCCTTTCCCTCAAATAGACGCTTTGTGACGCATCTTCAGCAGGCAACTTTTGAAAGCAATTTTGTTGCATAAGGAAATATTGCTAAAGACAAGCAATTTCTCCTTTTGCCACAATGTTTCCAACTTTTTTTCCGAAATAACACCTACATTTATGGAGGTTTTTGTATAGATAATTTCAAAGCCATCTGCTGCAGTTTGACAAAGGTCAGCATCAGGGAATTGTCAATATGGTCGAATAATGCTTCTATAATATAGCAAATCTGTTAAAACCTTTCCCTCATATAGACGCTTTCTGACGCCTCTGCAGCAGACGGCTTTTTGAAAACATAGCGACAAAAGAAGAAATTGCACAGAACGTGCAATTTCTCCTTTTGCCACAATGTTTTCCACTTTTTGTCATAGGTTATCCATTCAATTATTGAGATATTCCATTTTTGTCAAAATATGTTCAAAGTCGTCTGCTGCAGAATTGTCGTATGAGAGAAAGGGTTAAAACCTCTTGGAGCATTTACCCTTAACCCTTTCCCACATACAACTTTCCCCGCAGATTTCTTTAAAACGTCTTCACAAAACAATAAAACATCTATAAATATAGGTATATTTACTAAACAAAGTAGAAAACATTGTGGCAAAAAGAGAAGTTGCTTGCTTGAAGCAATTTCTCCTTTTGCCACAATGATTTCAAAAGTCGTCTGCTTCAGATGCATCAGAAAGCGTCTGTATGTGGGAAAGGTTAAATGTTTTTTATCATGTTATTTCAAATCCTGTACAGTGCTGAAACCAGACTCATGAATTCTTTATAAGTAGCATTTTAGGAAACCGTTTTGTAGATTTCTGTTTTTCAACACCCAGACAGAAATAAACTGTTACATGATCCAGACAACTTTTGATGTCTTGGCTGCAGTTGTATTTGTAAAACAATGTGGGAAAAGATAAATTACATTTGTGTAGTTAGGAAGTTGGTTTGAAAATGTTATATTGGGTTATGAGATCATATCAGATGTCAACCCCCTAAATTATAGATAACTTAATGATGCCAGCTCTGCAGTGGATGACGTTTGAAAACATTGTTGGAAAAGGAAGATTTTGATGAATAAGAGCATTATAAGCGGAACAGTGTATAATTAACAGTTTACCCCATGTGATACTTTTTAACCCTTTCCCACATACAACAGACGTCGATGAAAACATATTGGTAAAAACTAGACAAATCTCTATAAATGATTATTAAATAGAGTTAAAAATATTGTGATAAAAGGAGAAATTGCTCATTATAAGCAATATCTCCTTTTTATTGCTATTTTTCAAAAGTCATCTTCTGCAGGGGCGTCAGGAAGTGTATATATGTGGGTTAGGGTTAATTGTAAAAGATGTAATATGTGGAAACCTTGAAAGTTTTCATTAGTCGTCTGCTGCATAAATTATATAGACACATCTTTAAGGCTTCTGTATTGATTACAGTGGTAATTACGTCTGTATTGAGTCACAAAGCAAATAAAGATGATGGACAGTTTTAACCCAAAAATCTGTATTGATAAGCGTTGAAATGGCCAATTTTATCGATACTACCAGTAATCATGATGGTAAAATGTTAACTGTGGTGTGTATTGAGTCACCAAAACTGAATCAAAATGATGGACAGTCTTGACACTTTAGTATGTCTTCATTAATCTCTTACCTCACAGGTTATTTTTAGCGGTGACCTGTTTGACCCCCTTTCTCACATGTTGACGAATGTGCAGCAGAGGACTTTTAAAAACATTGTTGAAGTAGGAGAAATTATTCAAAACAAGCCATTTATCCTGTTTGCACACTGGGTTTTCAAATCTGATTCATAGTAAAACTTCATTAGATGTTTTTAACAAGGCCTTACCCACAAACAACACATTTGAAGTAGATGACTTTCTAAACAGCCGGGCAAAAATATGGAAAATCTCATTAAAGCAAAAACACTAATAAATCGCATATTGGGTATTAACAGTAATCTGCTGTAGAGGGGTCAGAAAACATCTTTATGTGGGAAAGGGTTAAAAAGGGTCTTAGAATTTTAAGAGATGTCATGTGAAGAAATGGATAATAATTTGCATACAGAGTTGAATATATTGTATAAAAAGGTGAAACTGATATAATTTCTTGTTGTTAACAGTGACCTGTTTAACTGTGACCTTTGGCTGTTGTCTATGGCTTACAGTCTATGTGAAAACGCAGCCAGTTGCCTGTAAGAATGATATTTGGATTACTGGTGTAAGAAAGCCAGCAAACATATGAGTTCTGGTGAACTGGCCGCAGTGATATGACTGATTTTTTTTTGAAAAACGTTGTTAGACCCCAATCAATCAATCAACCATCTAGAATGGAGAAAGTTCAGGCCCTCTTATGTAAAGATTTCACATCTGTGAAGAGCAACAGCATGATAGAATTTACCCTTTACATGATACAGACAACTATCGAAAAAATTGTGAGTACAGGAGATATTACTCGTTTTTCAGGGGATACAATTTTTTAGAGAACCCATAATTTAACCTAGTGTTTAAGCATCAAATAAGAGTTTGAGATAATGAAAATATGGTATAATACACACATTATCTAGATCTCCAATCTGTAGAAAACTGTTAAATGACAGAGATACTATATAAGCATACACTTTTAATTAAGATGACACCTTTTGAGGTTAACCCTTTCCCTCATACGACAATTCTGCAGCAGATGACTTTGAACGTATTTTGTCAAAACATAGAAAATCTCCATAATTGAATGGATAACCTATGACAAAAAGTGGTAAACATTGTGTCAAAAGGATAAATTGCACGTTTTGTGCAATTTCTTCTTTTGTCACTATGTTTTCAAAAAGCTGTCTGCTGCAGAGGCGTCAGTAAGCGTCTATATGAGGGAAAGGGTTAAATGACAGAGATACTTCATGTATATAAGCAAGCAATTTTAATTAAGATGACACCTTTTGAGGTTAATGACTAATAAACTTGCTATTTCAAAATTTATATTTGTATATATTATACGTATCTTAGCAGCAGACCATGTCAACAGAAATGGGTGTTTTTCAAATGTTGGCATTTCTAGTTTTGTATGCATCTATACTTCAGTTTGCTTAGTTGTCATGAATCATTAAACTGCTCATGTCACAACTTTTTTTTAACAATGAAGGTTTTTTCCGATTGTTTAGTAGTGATACAGTTATTAACCCTTTCCCACGCAATTTTACTCATCTGCAGCAGACAAGTTTTTAAAACATTGTTGCAAAAGGAGAAATTGCTCATAATGAGCGATCTCACTTGTTTTGAACTTTTTTCAATAATCATTCTTTCATTTATAAAGAATTTCCCTAACTTTTGTATAACTTTTTTTAAAGTCGTCTGCTACATATTTGTTGTATATGGGAAAAGGTTAAGGACGAGCCTTACCCTTTCCTCAATAAATATGAGTTTTGAACTGCCAGGCGAGTATCAAGGCATACGCATGTACGCCAATGCGTACACTTCGTCAGAAAAATTGAACAAATAAAAGGTTCAAATATGCAATAAAGACTGAAGGCTGATGCGGGTCAGGGGCTATGAAGAATGAAGAATGAGTATCAGCCTGCCACTTAATTCGTGCAGATTGGTTAGAAACGCCTCAGTGGTGTAATGGTTATGATGTCCGCCTCGAGAGCGGGCGACCAGTGTTTAATCTCCTGTCGTTCATACCAAATACTTGAAAGTGGTAGTAGTTATTTCTCTCCATGGTGCTAAGTGTTGCGGACGGGTAAACTGGTGTAAGGATATTTATTCAACAAACCATTTGGCAACACATTACAAGTTACTAAAATACAAACATTGAAATTACAAGAAATTACAAGTTGAACACGGCAGTTTGTCATTTTTTTAAAACAAACATATCAGATCTAGTAGCACATTCGCACTATCAGAGCACTAGATCAGGGGCATAATTCATGTTCTTAAATCAGTATCAGAACTCAAAACTATTTGGTGTGCTTTCTCAAAAGACTTTACACTGTCTGGAAGAATATGGAGCTTCTTCCTACCATATGCCTACTTAATATCGTCAAGCTTTATGATTGGAATTAAACCTTGCTCTCGTGGTCTAAGTGCATCCTGCAAGTTACGTATTGTTATAATCCTGTGATTAAACGTGATTGCTCCTTTCCTGCAATGTTCGATTTAAAACCAATGATTAACCAACAGGGAAGACAAGATATGTCCATATTGTATCCTGTGATTAAACGTGTTGCTCCGATCCGGCAATGATCGATTTTAAACCACATTAACCAACAGGGAAGACCAAGATATGTCTATACATAAACGTCCAGTCATTGTTTGCTCTATTCCGCCTGATATTCAATTAGTAGATCATTAGACGAGAGCCAAGCCCTGGATGGCTCAATCGGTAGCGACGCGGACAGTCAATATAGTGGTTGTGAGTTAGAACTCCAGCTCATCCTAAATTCTTTCCGATGTTAGACAAAAGTCACTTTGACTCGCGTCATTCGTTTTCCACCAATGGGCTTATAGTCATGTGGAAAACAAGCCAGTTGCTTGGAAAGTATGGTGTGGGAAAGCCAGAAAATGCATGAGTAGGTGAACTGGCCGCCGTGATATGGTTGCATAGAAAACGGCATTAAACTATAATCAATCAATATATTGTAGGGCGAAAACATATCTTAAATCACTGATGATTAACTCAGCAGGATGGAGAACTACCTTTTAAAAATAAGCTATTATGTTGTTACCACTGTGTAATTGACAGTACAAATTATGTTGCTTCACCTGAGTAATGGACAGCACCAAAAAATTATATATATAATATGTGAAATTGACAGTACAAATCATTGGGTAATCCCTGACTGTGTCATTGACAGTACAAATAGTGTTGCTACACCTTGGTAATGGACAACCCAACTAATGTTGTTTCCCCTGTGCGACTGACAATACAACTAATGTTGTTTCCCCTGTGCGACTGACAATACAACTAATGTTGTTTCCCCTGTGCGACTGACAATACAACTAATGTTGTTTCCCCTGTGTGACTGACAATACAACTAATGTTGTTTCCCCTGTGCAACTAACAATACAACTAATGTTGTTTCCCCTGTGTGACTGACAATGCAACTAATGTTGTTTCCCATGTGCGACTGACAATACAACTAATGTTGTTTCCCCTGTGCGACTGACAGTACAACTAATGTCGTTTCCCTTGTGCGACTGACAGTACAACTAATGGTGTTTCCCCTGTGAGACTGACAATACAACTAATGTTGTTTCCCCTGTGCAATGGACAGCTTGAATAATTTTTGCAGATTTAATTTTTTTGTCAACTGCTTTTTCAGGCTAGATAACACTTCTCTGTCTGTTTGTCGTCATGCTTTCATTTACTGACAAAATGGCAGGCAACATATGTTCCTTTGAACATTCTTGTCTAATTACATATTGACTTGGGTCAGAGAAAGAACAAGAAAATCAGTAAGAGAATTTGTGGTTATGAGCCTTCCCACAAAAAAAACCCAGAGGAATCCGCCATGGCCTAGTGATTTGGGACTGGGTGTCCCGGGTTTGATCCCTGAGTCACAGCGCTATGGTCATGGTGGAGAGCCCTTGGGCAAGGCACATTTCCTAGCCTAGTACTGGTTTGTTTACCCAGGGATCATGAATAAGTGAACTGTCGTTGTGATATGACTGAAATAATGTTGAAAACGGCGTAAAAACCCAACAAAGCAAACAAATCCCACAAACGGGCGCTTTCTAACACACATTTAGCGGATGACTTTTGAAAATATAGTGTCAAAAGGGGACATTGCTCATGATGAGCAATTTTTCCTTATTGCCACAATCTTTTCAACTTTATTCAATAATTGTTCTTTCATTTACAGACTGTTCATATTTAGTTCATATTTTGACTAAATTATTTCAAACTTGTCGGATGCAGATTTAGTGTATGTGGGAAAGTGTTAATTCCAGCCAGCAGTTGCCTAGAAATAGCCCCGTTTTGAAAATGTGACAGATGCGCGCACACTGCAAAATACACAAATCGGCAATGCAGTGTTTCACTTCTCTGAGTTGTCTCGAGAATATATAGAAAGGAAAAAGGGCCAGAAAGGAATAAAGCAATATTGATTAGATGACTAATTATGCAAGACAGGTCATGCATGATCCAGCTTATCATGACTGTTAAGATTGTTACTAACTGACAAGCGAAGCATGTAATGATATGTAACACATTAGGGCAACAATCAGAGTTCATTATCTGTAAACGGTGGTTAAAGAGGAATTTACTTTGAAAACAATAGCGGGAAAAAAGTGTTTTATCTTGAATAGAGGAAGAATAATGTAATTGATACACTGTTGAAATATTGTGGGATATTATAAAATTTCTCTATTTGAATTGTTAGCTATAAATAATCATATGTTGTTGGTATCTGTTAAAGGGTTAACATGAGAGTCACTCTGCGAAAAACTGACCCTAAGGAATTTGCTACCTGTGTAGATCATGATTAGCAAGCACATTGACACGGTCAGCTCTTGCTCTGTACTGTTAGCTATAAGTTATTTCCGAAAAGCGGCTTTCAATTGGATCCTTAGCACGGATGCGCAGGCAGATCCTTTTTCACATGCGTAATAATTACTTCAAGGTTGGTTTTCACAGAGTACAAATTATGCGAGAGCTCTACATAAGGCAAGTATTTAGTATTCTATAATCTAATTTTACTTCAAACCCTTTGTTGTTGGTAGTCAAAAGAATTGTCTCGGTGAAACAATTTTTTTGAGTACCCACAACATAGGATTTGACTAGTTTTCATGAAGTAAACAGAACAATGTTTTTACATGTAAGATTGGGATACATTTTCATGAACTAAACAGAACAATTGTTATCATGTAAAAACTGGTATACATTTTCATGAACTAAACAGAACAATTGTTATCATGTAAAACTGGTATACATTTTCATGAAATAAACAGAACAATTATTGACATGTAAAACTGGTATATATTTTCATGGGCTGTAGCTTTTCCGGGGACTCTTAACAGAAAATACAAAAATACACGGAAAATACAGGGAAACCATGGAAAAACCATTGAAAAAACCATGGAATTTAATGATAAGATGTGGAAACGCTGGAAATGGTCCGAATACTCTGGGGTCCACGGAACCATTCCAGGGTGTTCACAGAACCGTTCCGGATTGTCCATGGAATTTCCGGGTTTTCCTCTTAAATGTGCTGGAGTTTCCATGGAAAGTGTCAGATTATCCAAAATAATCCCTGGAAAGTTGTCCGAATACTCCGGGGATTTTCCATGGATTTTCCTTCAAGTCCCCGGAAAAGCTACAGCCAGGGAAGCAGAATAATAATTTATATGTAAAACTGGTATACATTTTCATGAACTATACAGAACAATAAATTATTGTTTGCATATTGTAAAGAGGGTATACATTTACTTTGGTGAAGACAAATAGCCACTTGTTAAAATATCACTTTTAGTGTTTACTCAGTGAAATAATATCTTAAAATAATTCCTTTTTTATACCCCCAAAAAACAAAGTTTTGGGGGGGTATATAGGAGTCACTGTGTCGGTCGGTCGGTCGGTATGTCGGTCGGTCGGTCGGTCGGTCGGAAGCCATATTTTGTCCGGACCATATCTTAACAATGCAACATAGGATTTGAATGAAACTTCATAGGATGATACAACACATTGAGAGGAAGTGCGGTGTACAGGAACCATAACTCTATTTTATCTAAATACAAAGTTATTGCCCTTTGTTACTTTTTCTTATTCGTAGAGTCTTGTCCGGAGCATAACTTTAAAACTAATTGTTGGAATTTAATAAAACTTCATAGGATGATACAACACATTGAGAGGAAGTGCAGTGTATAGGAACCATAACTCTATTTAATCTAAATAAAGAGTTATTGCCCTTTGTTACTTTTTCTTGTCCGGAGAATTACTTAATAACTAACAGATGGAATCTAATAAAACTGCATACAATGGTAGAGCATAATCAGAGGAAGTGCAGTGTACAAGAACCATAACTCTAATTTACATAATTACAGAGTTATTGCCCTTTGTTACTTTTTCTTATTCGTAGAGTCTTGTCCAGAGCATAACTTTAAAACTGATTCTTGGAATTTATTAAAACTTCATAGGATGATACCACACATTGAGAGGAAGTGCAGTGTACAGGAACCATAACTCTATTTAATCTAAATACCGAGTTATTGCCCTTTGTTACTTTTTCTTGTCCGGAGAATTACTTAATAACTAACAGATGGAATCTAATAAAACTGCATACAATGGTAGAGCATAATCAGAGGAAGTGCAGTGTACAAGAACCATAACTCTAATTTACATAATTACAGAGTTATTGCCCTTTGTTACTTTTTCTTATTCGTAGAGTCTTGTCCAGAGCATAACTTTAAAACAAATTGTTGGAATTTAATTAAACTTCATAGGATGATACAACACATTGAGAGGAAGTGCGGTGTACAGGAACCATAACTCTATTTTATCTAAATACAGAGTTATTGCCCTTTGTTACTTTTTCTTGTCCGTAGAATTACTTAATAACTAATAGATGGAATCTAATAAAACTACATATAATGGTAGAGCATAATCAGAGGAAGTGCAGTGTACAAGAAACATAACTCTACTTTACATAATGACAGAGTTATTGCCGTTTGTTACTTTTTCATATTCGTAGAGTCTTGTCCGGAGCATAACTTTAAAACTAATTGTTGGAATTTAATAAAACTTCATAGGATGATACAACACATTGAGAGAAAGTGCAGTGTACAGAAACCATAACTCTATTTAATCTAAATACAGAGTTATTGCCCTTTGTTACTTTTTCTTGTTTACAGAGTTATGGCCCTTTTGTTGGTCGGTCGTAAACCATATTTTGAGTCAAGGTGCTGTTTTGGGGGTATTTATCATCTTCAGTGATATTTCTAGTTTTCAAAGCAAATAAATGTAAAATACATATATCATAAGGAATGTGGTTTAAGCCTTAAATACATAGAATAAATCTTTAACGGGCAAAATTTAAAAATATATGGGCAAAAATACAGAAATCTCTATAAAGGATATATCTCTATACATGAATATAAGTTTTGAATAGAGTCAAAATTAATCAACCCTTTCCATTAAATTTGAAGGCATATTATGATGCATCTGCAGCAGACTTTTTAATAATGAGCAATTTCTCCTTTGTCACCTTTTCATTTCTTCTCAATAAACATACCTTCATTTTTAAGTTTTTTTCTCATTTTGTCTCCATATTTTCAGTCGTCTGCTGCAGATTTTGTTGTATGTGTGAACAGGTTTAGAGCATTTCCCCTATTTGCTACAATGCTTTCAAAAATATTTCTGATGCAATCATGTGCCTAAATGGGGTGTGCATGTGGAAAAGATTTAACCCTTTCCCTCATATAGACGCTTTTTGATGCCTCTGCAGCAGACAGCTTTTTGAAAACATAGTGACAAAAGAAGAAATTGCTCAAAATGAGCAATTTCTCCTTTTGCCACAACGTTTTCCACTTTAAGTCATAGGTTATCCATTCAATTAAAGAGATTTTCTATTTTTTGACTAATTATGTTCAAAGTCGTCTGCTGCAGAATTGTCTTATGAGGGAAAGGGTTAAAGGGACCTTTCCCAAAGAGAAAATGGCTTAGTCCATATGTCTTTTATGATTTCCACCATGTAGCCAAAGTCGTAAATATTGCCTGTACTCCTTTTATACTATGTCTTAACCCTTTCCCACTTACAACAAATCTGCAGCAGACGACTTTGTAAACAATCATGCGCAAACGTGGAAAATCTCTTTAAACGAAAGTATAAATATAGAAAAAGTTGAAGACATTGTGGCAAAAGGTGAAAAGCTCGTTTGGAGCAATTTCTCCTTTTTTCGCAATATTTTCAAAAGTCGTTTACTGCAGTTGCGTCAGAATGTGTCTACAAGTGGGAAAGGGTTAAATTGATCCATATCAAAAACAATTTTATTACCTGTAAATACGGCCGAGCAATGAAAAAATATGCAAGGCCAAAAAGCTCACAGGCCGTTGTAGCTTCAGGCCTGAGTTACCAGATTTTTATGTTGCAGTTTTATGAAATTTTTTATTCTTTCCCACATACAACCAAATCTGAAGCAGACGACTGTAAAAGTGTTCTTAAAAATATGGAAATCTCTATGAATTATGGTAAAATTGTTGGATAGAATAAAAATCATTTTGGCTTGAGGAGAAATAGCTTCGTTACCATTTGCAATTTCTCCTTTTGCCTTATTTAAGTTTATGCTGATGCGACAAAATGTATCTGTATGTGTGAAAAAGGTTTAACCCTTCCCCTCATACAACAAATCTGCAGCAGACGACTTTGAAAACATAGTGGCAAACACCTGAAAAATTTCCATAAAGGATAACTTAACTGTTAAATAAAGTTGAAAACATTGTGGCCAAAGGAGAAATTGCTCATCATGAGCAATTTCACCTTTGGCCACAATGTTTTTAAAAGTCGTCACAGCTGCTATTGCGTCAAAATGCTTCTGCAGGTGGAAAAGGGTTAAGCATTGAGGGATAGATGATACTATATAAGAAGGATGTATGTTGCTTTTCCAAGTTTATAAAAGGGAACAAGGAAGACAAAATCTATTGTTAACCCCTAGTCACATACAACAAATCTGCAGCAGAGGACTTTGAAAATGAAAGTATAATGATTGAATCAAGTTGAAAACATTGTGTCAAAAGGTGAAATATTTGATCAATTTCTACTTTTGCCACAAATATTTCCAAAAGTTGTCCACTGCAGATTCGTCAAAATGCGCCTACCAGTGGGAAAGGGTTGGTACATTGAATGAATCGGACATTATTTGTAAAGTGCATACTTATGGTGACATGGGTTTTCATGGCATTCCTGTTCTAGGTGACATGAAGGGTAACTGATATAGAACAACAAAGGTTACAGTTCTAGCCTTTTGTCACAAGTCGCTCCTTTTTATTAGATGAGCATTTAAGACTCTGATGATTTAAGCTTCACTGTCTAAAATTACAAAGGGTAGAGCGTCTGCCTCGGGTGCGGGAGGTTGCGGTTTTGATCCCTGGCTGGGTCATACCAAAGACTTTGAAAATGGTAGTAATGGCTGCCCTCTTTGGCGCTCAGGGTTGCAGGTTTAGCATTACGACTGACTGGCTGGTGTCAGGACAAATGGGCCAGTAGTACTCTAACCAGGTAACTTACCCAGGAAACGCCGTTATATAACTAAACTGAAACTGCAATTATAAAGATTTTTTTTTAGTCAGGTGAGTCTAATATAAGTGCAGTTTTTCAGGAATGAGCAAATCTTATGAACATGTTTTTGATGTTTAAGATAGTCAAAAATGCATTGAAAGCAATGAATAGAATGGTTTCAATGATACATGTATTGAATTACAGCTGAATGTTTTGAATATTTACACTTAAGAAAGTTCAGTTAAATTCCCTGTATTACAGAATTTGTTTAAAAACATAGTTAATTGACAAGAAGAAATTGCTCAGTGTCTTCAGGTGGGAAAGGGTAAAACAGATTACTCTAAATCAGTGTAATCAGGGAAAGGGTTCAAGAGAATGCATGTTATCTTGAAATTGAATATAATGGACCCCTAATCTTTATGTATACAGATCCCTTACCCATTTGCATCTGCCACTTTTGAAAACAATGGAATATGGTATAATTGGTCATTAAAGAGCCATTTCCAGTTTAGTATAATAGTAAGTTTTTAAATCTATTCAATAAATCAGGAACACTATTATTACATAATGTTATATAGTGTCCCTGAATAAATATACTTTCATTTATAGACATACTCTGTCTTTTCGCCTAGATGTTTTGTATGTCATCTGATGAAGATTGTCTTTATGAGGGAAAGGGATATATAAACATGCAGGGAATTTGATACTAAACATGTTAACCTTTTCCCTCAGACACTTTCTGACGCCTCTGCAGCAGACGACTTTTTGAAAACATAGTGACAAAAGAAGAAATTGCTCAAAACAAGCAATTTTTAGCTCGACTTTTGAAAAAAACGAGAGCTATTGTCATGACCCTGGCGTCGTCGTCGGCGTTGGCGGCGGCGGCGGCAGCGGCGGCGTGGTTGTCCGGTTAAGGTTTTTTGTTCAGCTCAGCTTTTTTTCTGTTTTCTAACAAACTACTACTGTTAAAGTCACTAAACTTCATAAACATAATCATAGTATGTTAAATAATAAAAGTATATAGCTGGAAATCTTTATATTTGTTTCACTTAAAACTTCAAAACGTAAGGTTAAGGTTTTTTGTTTAGCTCAGGTTTTTGACAATTTTTTACTCATGATTTTTCATATCTTAAATGTTTTTAAACCTTTATACACGGAATTATTTTTAAAGAAGGAACGGGTAATACCGCCTTTTGGTATCCGTTACGGTCCTGAAGTCGCTAAGCTTGATGTTGATCTTGAGGACATCGCGAGGCAGGAGATTTCAGATTCTCCACCTTGGACTCTAAATAGTCCATCCTTCGTTTATGATCTTGCGACCGATAAAAAGGCATGCACAGATCCTATTGTTTTTAAATCCAAGTATATTGAAATTAAAAATACATATTATAACTTTGAGCGTATTTATACAGATGGTTCTAAGGATGGAAAAAAGGCTGCTGCCGCTGCAGTTCATGATGACGATGTGATAACATTTCGGTTACCAAATAATGCTTCTATATTTTCTGCCGAGTTAAAGGCAATTCATTTGGCTTTGGACCATATTGAATCCGACGGTTATTGGCGATATATTATTTTTACTGACTCATTGTCTGCTATGCAGGCACTTCAGAATGACAAAATAGAGAACCCTATTATTGTTAACCTCCTTTCTAAGCTATCGCGTATTTGTGCAACAGCACATGTCGTATTTTGCTGTTCATATGGGCATTCACGGTAACGAACATGCTGACTTGGCAGCCAAGTCTGCTCTTTCACAAGATATTTTACCTTTTAAAATACCTTATTCCGATTTTAAACCTTTAATACATGTTTTACTTTACGATGAGTGGCAAAGTGATTGGAATGAGCAAGTAAATGATAAACTGCACTCGATCAAGTCAGTACTTGGTGAGTGGCTACCAGCTTTTAGATCCTGTCGCCGAGAATAAATTGTCCTTGCTCATTTACGCATTGGGCACACATGGTTTTAACTCATGCATACTTACTGAAGGATGAGGAAGCACCTCAATGTATTCCATGTTTTACACAACTTTCAGTACAGCACATTCTTCTGGAATGTACCGATTTCGCTCCAATACGTGATAGATTTTTCAAGGCTCAAAGTATGCGTCAGCTCTTTGAGTCTGTCAAACCGGAACTTTTATTTGATTTCCTTAGGGAAATTAATATTTTTAATAAGATATGATTATTTCTTAAATCGTGCTTTTGCACATTCATTACTCTTACTGATTCTGTTCCACATTTCCTCAGATATTATTTATCTTTATGTTAAGTATTACATAGTAATGTTGGGCTTGTTTGCCTATATCTTATTTTATATTGGCTTACATGTTATTTTATATCTATTTTAGGTATCGCATACATCATGTTTGATTATTTCACTTTACATTAAGTAAATTATTAAGCGCCCAAAATGACCTTAGTTGTCGACGGGCCTTAAAACACCATTCATTCATTCATTCATTCATTCATATCTTAAAAACTTTTCTTTATTTTTGCTTGAAACTTCACAAAGTTGCTGAGTGTCTTAAGTTGACCGTATATAACAAGTTTCATAACTCTGTAAATTGTATTTACAAAATTATCTCCCCATTTCGATTTAGAAAATCTACTTTGAAGGGAGAAAAATGGTGATAACTGAAACACAATTTAACCTATAGCTTTGAAACTTCCTAAACTTATTCAATGTCTTAACATAACTTGATACAACAAGTTCCATAACCCTGAACTTAATATTGACCAAATTATCCCCCCTTTTGGACTTAGAAAATCTACACTGAAGGTGTTGTCATCCGGTTAAGGTTTTTTATTAGCTCAACTTTTGAAAAAAACGAGAGCTATTGCCATGACCCTGGCATCGTCGTCTGCGGCGGCGGCGGTGGCGTGGTCGTCTGGTTAAGGATTTTTCTTTTAAGGATTAGATCATTTTTTTTTTTTTTTTTTCTCCCTATCAGTCGAGCTTATGGAGATTTTCTATGACAAAAAGTGGAAAACATTGCGGCAAAAGGAGAAATTGCACGTTTTGAGCAATTTCTTCTTTTGTCACTATGTTTTCAATAAGCCGTCTGCTGCAGAGGCATCAGAAAGCGTCTATATGAGGGAAAGGGTTAACAAAAATAGTGTTTTTATGCTCCCAGAAAATTGTGTAGTCACTGTGCATTGTCTGACTTTGCGTGTGCATTTCCGTCTGTGCATGTTAATCCTTTCCCACTTGCAGACACATTCTACAGCAGACTGCCTTTGAAACAATGTGGCAAAAGGATAAGCTCATCATGAACAATCTCTCCTTTTGCCATAATGTTTTTCATATTTTTGAAAAGATGTTTTCAAGGTCGTCTGCTCCAGATTTGTTGTATCTGAGAAAGGGTAAATTAACTTAATTCTATCTAAACAGGTTAGTTAATCTCCTGATATCATATGAGAAAACACCAAAATGGGATCCCATTGAGTCATGACTGTCTTGATGGAATGCCCTTCTTTCCGACATTTGTCAAAAATCACTGTGACGAGTGTCATTCGTCTTCCACGTCTTACCGCCTATGTGGAAAAGCCGCCAGTTGCTCGGAAATTCTGTTGTGTGGAGTAATGGCGTTGAAAAGCCAGGAAACACATGAGTAGTTGAATTGGTCGTCGTAATATGACAGAAAAGTTGTTGAAAACGTCGTTAAACCCCAATCAATCAATCAACTTTGGAAGGGACATTAACCAGCCTAGTAATGATTTGTGACCTAAGGATTTTTTTTAATAAGTGTTTGTCATTGTGGGTTCATATCAAAGACTATAAAATTGGTAGCTAATATATGGCTTCCCCTTTTCGTTGCTCAGTTTTGCATAGATATTATAATGACTGAAGGGCTGGTGTCAGGATAAGCTTACCAGCAGTACTGGTAATGTATTAGGTTATTCAGTGCTATACAAGAGAAAGTTGATGCAAGGCATCAATGTCGCCGGAAAAGACTGCATTGATTTATTTATGTATTCTTGACTTTCCTTAGTCTATTCAAACAGGAACGTTGACTAACTAACTATTTGGTTTTATTTACCCTCGCCATGCAGAATTAACTATTTGGCGAGCAGCGGGAGGAACGTTGAAATGAAAGCATTTGCTTATAAAGTTTATATTCATATCTATACATTAGGGTATCTATAACAAATTAACGAAATGTGTACACATTTATCTGGCTTTAATTTAATTTTGCTGTTGTTACTTATTTAAATAATAGTATTCATTCATATAATTTCAATGTTTGTCAATCTTATTCGAATCACAAGGTAAATATCCTGGTATTGCTTTAAAGGGAGGTAATTTGAAGAAAACAAAAGTCTTCAAAAGGAGAAATATATCAGCAATCTACAGTTTAAATTGTTCTATTGTTTGTGGATTTAAAAATGTTCTTTTTTTCTTATTTCTACATGTACAACGAAATATTGCGGCTTCTCTTTGACGCTTTGCGTCAAACATTCGTCTTGTACTTGTCTAAAATAAAATAATATCACTCGCTTTTTCATATCGAAATGCGCATGCGCGAAAATCGATGTTAAAGGTCACGAAACTACACAACAGAATAGGGTCTATATTTAGCTTAGAAACAGTTCCTACTTTAGATATTCATGGATTAACATTATTAAATGAATTCTACACAAATCAAGACATCTCTTTGAACATGAAAACACTATTTAGTAAGTTAAAATTGCTATTAAAAGGAGAATCCGAAATTGACCTCATTGATGACACATAAGAGTCTGCATTAGGGGGTGTTGGTTCACGTCTTGAAGGGACCACTTTTGTCTTCGTAAATAAGACAAAAAACTTAAATGCGAGTGAAATAAAAAAAACTGCAAACATTAAAAAATCGGAATATTTATTTCATTTTAGATGTGTCATTTATTAGTGTTCGTAAACAACCACAATTGTAATATGTTCAAATCATCTAGATTTGTTTCTTTCTAATAATAAGCCGCCCTCCCTTGTGATTTCCGAAAAGCTATTAAAAATAGAAGTCGCGGGCTTCTGCCCGGCGACTAATGACTGAAATACTTTTGAAAACTTCTTGACATACCATACAGACAATTCTGTTGCCGTGATATATAACTGAAGAACAGTTGAAAATGATGTTACCCCATTTGTAGTACAAGTATGAATTAAGGACTGCAGGAGGGAATCTGTCAGTAACATAAGCAAAGATTAACAGACGAGACAGCAACCAGATGCTCCCTTATAATTTTGGGGAGCAAGAAAGTCTTGTTTCTGTTGTAACATGAGCTAATGAGCTAATTTGAAACAGTATACTCAAATCGTGAAAACTTGAAACAGACAATTGGATTAACTTGACCTAGAAGATAATCATAGTGTATGTTGTCTAATCTGATTCAATTTTATAAACACTGTTGGGGAATAGTTTGCTTGTTTGTTTATGTAAGGTGCTTTGTTCCAATTCCATCTGTATTTCAGTTAAACCTTTCCCTCATACGACAATTCTGCAGCAGAAAACTTTGAAAATACTTTGTCAAAAATAGAAAGTCTCTATAATTGAATGGATAATCTATGATATTAAGTGGAAAACATTGTGGCAAAAGAAGAAATTGCTTGTTTTGAGCAATTTCTTCTTTTGTCACTATGTTTTCAAAATGCCGTCTGCTGCAGAGGCGTCAGAAAGCGTCTATATGAGAGAAAGGGTTAAATTACTACGTGTTCCTGGGTCAATTACCAGTACTTGCTGGTAAGAGTATTCGGGTACCATCACATCAGACATTATGCTATATCCCAGCCTACTACCCTAGTCTTTGGTATGAGTTAACCGGATATCGAACCCTGGTCTCCCATTCTTGAAGCAGACACTTTGAATTTACTTGAATTTACTTTGAATTTATCACCAGGGAACACCTTCGGTGGTGGCGTCCACTTGTCCACTCTCTAAGTCAACCAGTTTTTACTTCACCAAAGTTTATAATACCTAGCATAATCACAGGAATAGAGCTGTCATTTGTATATATCCTTCATATTAAAGAGGACCGCCTCGGAGGTGTAGTGGTAGAGCGTCGGGTGCGGTAGGTTGTTGGTTTGATCCGCAGCTTGGTCATACCAAAGACTTTAAAAATGGTAGTAATGGCTGCCCTCCTATGCGCTCAAGGTTGCCGGGTTTGCATTTCGACTGACCGGCCGGTGTCAGGATAAACGGACAATTAGTACTGGTAATTCACCCAGGAAACACTGATATAAATGGAAAATTGTTGAAAGCGGCGTAAAACACCAACCAATCAACCAAAGTTGGAAACATGTTTGTTGGCATAATGTCTTGGCCAAATTTGATTCGGTTAAAATCAAATAATTTATACCTGTACTAAATATAAGGCTTAAGGATGTATTAAATAAATGCATGAAGGGCTGGTAATTGAATGGATAACCAGTATGACTAAAGTGAAAAACATTGTGGCAAAAGGAGAAATTGCTTGTTTTGAGCAATTTCTTCTTTTTTTTGACATATGTTTTCAAAAAGCCGTCTGCTGTAGAGGCGTCAGAAAGCGTCAATATGAGGGAAAGGGTTAAATGCATATATGGCTTTAATATTATTCAGCTATTCAGATAATAGAAGATCATGTTACCTCTCTCTGAAACTGAAAGGCTTTGATAATCCCTATCCAGATAAAACGAGATCATGTTACATCTCCCTGCCACTGAAAGGCCTTGATAATCCCTATTTAGATATGACTAGCGGCTGGGAATTTGGGGTATTATATAGTGCATCTGGGTATTGAGAAGACTTCACGAGCCGTCAGAAAGCGTCTATATGTGGGACATTTTAGGGTTAACCGAAATTATGAGTGTCGCCTTCTTTATATTATTGGTATAGCCATCGTCATCTCGATGGTTTCACCTCGATTTGATAATCATACTGTCATCTTTTGAGATTTTCCTTATTATACCCCCAGATACATAGTATATGGGGGCTATATAGGAGTCACGCTTGTCGGTCGGTCCGTTGGTCTGTGGACATTTCTTGTGAACACTATTTCTCAGCAACCCTTGGTCAGAATTCAATATAACTTCACAAGAATGATTGATACCAAGCCTAGTTGTGCATATCCACAGTCGGCGTGTTGCACTGGAATTATTTTTAAATGAGTTATGGCCCCTTCAATTTTTCATACATATGTATATTGTCAGGCACCAGCATGGGGGTATTCATCACCTTCAGTGATATTTCTAGTTTGTGCCTGATGGGCATTAATTCTATGTGGAAAAGCAGCCAATTGCTTTGGAAAGACTGTTATGTGGAGTACTGGTGTGCGGAAGGCAGGAAATACATGGGTAGTCTGATGATATGCTTGAGAAAACGGCATTAACCCTTTCCCTCATATAGACGCTTTCTGACGCCTCTGCAGCAGACGGCTTTTTGAAAACATAGTGACAAAAGAAGAAATTGCACAAAACGTGCAATTTCTTCTTTTGCCACAATGTTTTCCACTTTTTGTCATGTGTTATCCATTCAATTATGGAGATTTTCTATGTTTTGACGAAATACGTTCAAAGTCGTCTGCTGCAGAATTGTCGTATGAGGGAAAGGGTTAAAACCCAATCAATCAACCTACATTCTGTGCATAGATGATTTTATAGGCGTTTCCTACGTATTTGTTGTAGGTTGGAAAGGATTTAAACAAGTAATACTTTTACGAACTTGTGTATAGGGTTTAGAAATAGGCAAATGAATGAAGACTAATAAAGGTAACATACCTAATTTATGGAATAAGGTAATGCTGGGGCATAAATTTGTATATTTGAATATTAAAGTTGAAATACCACACTATTTCAATATTATGATTTACCTGTAAAAATATTCACCATATCTCATTATACAAAGATCCTTAAAAGATCCTTAAAGGGGGTTTACAAGAGAAACTTGATGCAAGGCATCAATGTCGCCGGAAAAGACTGCATTGATTTATTTATGTATTCTTGACTTTCCTTAGTCTATTCAAACATTTTTAACATTAGGACCGTAGTAATGAAAACATTTGCTTATAAATTTTATATACATACCTATACATTAGGGTATCTATAAAAAATTAACGAAATGTGTACACATTTATCTGGCTTAAATTTATTTTTGCTGTTGTTACTTATTTAAATAATAGTATTCATTCATAAATTCAATGTTTGTCAATCTTATTCGAATCACAAGGTAAATATCCTGGTATTGCTTTAAAGGGAGGTAATTTGAAGAAAACAAAAGTCTTCAAAAGGAGAAATATATCAGCATTACCGTCTACAGTTTAAATTGTTCTATTGTTTGTGGATTTAAAAATGTTCTTTTTTTCTTATTTCTACATGTACAACGAAATATTGCGGCTTCTCTTTGACGCTTTGCGTCAAACATTCGTCTTGTACTTGTCTAAAATAAAATAATATCACTCGCTTTTTCATATCGAAATGCGCATGCGCGAAAATCGATGTTAAAGGTCACGAAACTACACAACAGAATAGGGTCTATATTTAGCTTAGAAACAGTTCCTACTTTAGATATTCATGGATTAACATTATTAAATGAATTCTACACAAATCAAGACATCTCTTTGAACATGAAAAAACAACATTTAGTAAGTTAAAATTGCTATTAAAAGGAGAATCCGAAATTGACCTCAATGATGACACATAAGAGTCTGCATTAGGGGGTGTTGGTTCACGTCTTGAAGGGACCACTTTTGTCTTCGTAAATAAGACAAAAAACTTAAATGCGAGTGAAATAAAAAAAACTGCAAACATTAAAAAATCGGAATATTTATTTCATTTTAGATGTGTCAGTTATTAGTGTTCGTAAACAACCACAATTGTAATATGCTCAAATCATCTAGATTTGTTTCTTTCTAATAATAAGCCGCCCTCCCATGTGATTTCCGAAAAGCTATTAAAAATAGAAGTCGCGGGCTTCTGCCCGGCGACTAATTAAAGCATGGATGTTTTATATGAAGATGGTGTCAGATTCTTAATGACAAAGAATTGTGAGAACAGGTGTACTCGCTTGAAAAAAGGCCTCGGGATGCTCACCCTTTTCAACATACAGCAAATCTGCAGCAGACGTATTTGAAAACATCTAGTCAAAAGTACGGTAAATCTCTATAAATGAATGCATAATTACTTAAAATGGTTGAAAATATTGTGGCGAAAGGAGAAATTGCTAGTTTTGAGCAATTTCTCCTTTCGTCACAATACATGTATTTTCAAAAGTCGTCTGCTGCAAAAGCGTCGGAAAGCATCTATATGGGGAAATGGGTTAACTAGAAAGCTAGATGGAGAGCCCACATACAACAAATCTGTAACAGGTATACGACTTGAGTTTAAATATCATGAAAAATCTCTGCTATTTAAAGTCTATTTTTGAACTGAGTTAAAAACATTTTGTCAAAAGGAGAAATTGCTCATCATGAGCAATTTCATCTTTTGTCACAATGTTTTCAAAAGTTGTAAGCTGCAGATGTGTCAAAATGTGTCTACAAGTAACGTTTCGATATTTTCTTATTACGACGAGTCGGCTGCAGATGAGTTAACCCTCTCCCTCATACGACAATTCTGCAGCAGAGGACTTTGAACTTATTTTGTCAAAACATAGAAAATCTCCATAATTTAATGGATAACCTATGACAAAAAGTGGAAAACATTGTGGCAAAAGGAGAAATTGCACGTTTTGTGCAATTTCTTCTTTTGTCACTATGTTTTCAAAAAGCCGTCTGCTGCAGAGGCGTCAGAAAGCGTTTATATGAGGGAAAGGGTTAAAACCCAATCAATCAATCTACATTTTGTGCTTAGATGATTTTATAGGCGTTTCCTACATATTTGTTGTAGGTTGGAAAGGATTTAACCCTTTCCCTCATATGACAATTTTGCAGCAGACGACTTTGAACATATTTTGTCCAAATATGGAAAATCTCTATAATTGAATGGATAACCTATGACTAATAGTGGAAAACATTGTGTCAAAAGGAGAAATTGCTCGTTTTGAGCAATTTCTCCTTTTGTCACTATGTTTTCAAAAAACTCTGCTGCAGAGGCGTCAGAAAGCGTCTATATGAGGGAAAGGGTTAAACATGTATCGCAAGTAATAATTTTACGAACTTGTGTATAGGGTTTAGAAATAGTCAAATGAATGAAGACTAATAAAGGTAACATACCTAATTTATGGAATAAGGTAATGCTGGGGCATAAATTTGTATATTTGAATATTAAAGTTGAAATACCACACTATTTCAATATTATGATTTACCTGTAAAAATATTCACCATATATCTCATTATACAAAGATCCTTAAAAGATCCTTAAAGGGGGTTTATTAAAGCATGGATGTTTTATATGAAGATGGTGTCAGATTCTTAATGACAAAGAATTGTGAGAACAGGTGTACTCGCTTGAAAAAAGGCCTCGGGATGCTCACCCTTTTCAACATACAGCAAATCTGCAGCAGACGTATTTGAAAACATCTAGTCAAAAGTACGTTAAATCTCTATAAATAAATGCATAATTACTTAAAATGGTTGAAAATATTGGGGCGAAAGGAGAAATTGCTAGTTTTGAGCAATTTCTCCTTTTGTCACAATACATGTATTTTCAAAAGTCGTCTGCTGCAAAGGCGTCGGAAAACATCTATATGAGGAAATGGGTTAACTAGAAAGCTAGATGGAGAGCCCACATACAACAAATCTGTAACAGGTATACAACTTGAGTTTAAATATCATGAAAAATCTCTGCTATTTAAAGTCTATTTTTGAACTGAGTTAAAAACATTTTGACAAAAGGAGAAATTGCTCATCATGAGCAATTTCATCTTTTGTCACACTGTTTTCAAAACTCGTAAGCTGCAGATGTGTCAAAATGTGTATGCAAGTGAGTAAGGGTTAATCCAAACGTTTCGATATTTTCTTATTAAGACGAGTCGGCTGCAGATGAGTTAACCCTTTCCCTCATACGACAATTCTGCAGCAGAGGACTTTGAACGTATTTTGTCAAAACATAGAAAATCTCCATAATTTAATGGATATCCTATGACAAAAAGTGGAAAACATTGTGGAAAAAGGAGATATTGCACGTTTTGTGCAATTTCTTCTTTTGTAGCTATGTTTTCAAGAAGCCGTCTGCTGCAGAGGCGTCAGAAAGCGTTTATAAGAGGGAAAGGGTTAAAATGTCTTACACATTGAGTGGGAAAGACATTTACGTCAATAATCGTTGGCATTTACATGTATATATAGACACGGAAGTTGTGCTGAAGATAATTGTCTGCTTTTGAAAAAATATTACAAAACTTATAAAAAGTTATGTGAGTAAAATCTGAAAACAAAATTTTAAAACTTTTGCCTCAATATGACTCTTAACCCTTTCCCTCGTATAGACGCTTTCTGCCGCCTCTGCAGCAGACGGCTTTTTGAAAACATAGTTACAAAAGAAGAAATTGCACAAAACGTTTTGCCACAATGTTTTCCACTTATAGTCATAGGTTATCCATTCAATTATGGAGATTTTCTATGTTTTGACAAAATACGTTCAAAGTCGTCTGCTGCAGAATTGTCGTATGAGGGAAAGGGTTAAATCTCTAAACCTTTACCTCACTCAGACAACTTTTGAAAACATTGTGGAAAAAGGAAAAATTAATCAAAATGAGCAGTCTCCTTTTTGTGTCACCCTGCGTAGGCCTTTAGGGATTCCTTTTTTTCTGTCCGGCGTCTGTCCGTCCGTCTGTCTGTCTGTCTGTCCATCACATTCTTTTGTCGCACTTTCAATGAGCAGGTGCAGGTGACACTCCATTCTAGTTCTACAATGTTTTCACAAGTTTCTACTGCAGAGGCTTCAGATGTTATCAGCATCAGGGAACTGGATAGAGAAAATTGTTATTTTTACCCTTTCCCTCATACGACAATTCTGCAGCAGACGACTTTGAACATATTTTGTCAAAAAATGGAAAATCTCTATAATTGAATGGATACCTATGACTAAAAGTGGAAAACATTGTGTCAAAAGGAGAAATTGCTCGTTTTGAGCAATTTCTTCTTTTGTCACTATGTTTTCAAAAAGCCATCTGCTGCATAGGCTTCAGAAAGGGATATGAGGGGAAGGGTTAAAGAAAAGGGGGAAGAGTCCTAATCATTCCAATTTAGATTGATTTAATCCCTTTACTGTTCAATACACAGTGCTTCAAATTGACCTGAAAACACGTTTATTTACTTTTGATAGGCTGTTGTGCCTACCAAAGCAAAACAAATTTTGACATTTCATGTTTGTGCTTTTTCCAGGTATAATAAATGCTTTTTTATGGGTATGTGTTTCTTTATATACTTTGTTATTTTTGTTTTTCACGCTAGCCCAGAATTCATGCAGATAATATTTCAATGAACGGGAAGCAGATGACTTTTGACAATTCTGTGTTTACTAGAGAATTTATATGTTCTCAGGTTGAGCAAATTCTTCTTTGGACACAATGTTTCCAATTTTGTTTAATTATTAAACATTTATCTATAGAGTTCTTCAGATGCTTTCAGTGTTGCATGCTGCAGGTTTTGTTGTATGTGGGAAAGGGTTTATCTGAATGTGTAAAAGCTTTCTTTCACAAATTACATTGCTCTTATGTCTGCTCTATAATATCTTCATTTATTATTGTGTCTACTCTTTGTAATTGATATTCTTTATTTCTTTAACCCTTTCCCTAATACAACAATTCTGCAGCAGATGACTTTGAACGTATTTTGTCAAATAATGGAAAATCTCTATAATTGAATGGATAACCTATGACTAAAAGTAGAAAACATTGTGACAAAAGGAGAAATTGCATGTTTTGTGCAATTTCTTCTTTTGTTACTATGTTTTCAAAAAGCTGTCTGCTGCAGAGGCGTCCGAAAGCGTCTATATGAGGGAAAGGGTCAAGACATTTATGTTTACATCAAATCTCTTTTGGCGAAAAAAGGGAAAACTCCAAAAATGAATGTATATTTTGAAAACACTGGGGCAAATCGGAATATTGCTCATAGTGAGCAATATCTTATTCTCCTTTTGCCACAATGTTTTCAAAAGTTGTCTGCTGCAGAGGCATCTGAGGAAGTGTCTGTATATGGGAAAGGGTTAACCCTTTCCCATATATAGACGCTTTCTGACGCCTCTGCAGCAGACAGCTTTTTGAAAACATAGTGACAAAAGAAGAAATTGCACAAAACGTGCAATTTCTCCTTTTGCCACAATGTTTTCCACTTTTAGTCATAGGTTATCCATTCAATTATGGAGATGTTTTGACAAAATACGTTCAAAGTTGTCTGCTGCAGAATTGTCGTATGAGGGCAAGGGTTAACCCTAAACAATGACTGTTGGACCCAATTTTGTGAAGCCTTTGCCACCAGTTCAGAGCCAAGAAAGCTGCCATACCAGCGCTGACTTTCCGAACTCCATTCTGTTGGATCGCCTCGGTGGTGCATTAATAGAGCGTCAGCCTCGAGTGTGAGAGGGTTCGATCCCCGGTCGGGTCATTCGAAAGACTTTAAAATTGGTAGTAGTAATGGCTGCCCTCCTTGGCGCTCAGGGTTGTGGGGTTAGAATATTCAAACCTTGAACCCATGGACCAAGAGGCCAGTGCTCTACCTCAGAGTCAGTGTCTCTCATATTGTTAAATAGAGTGGGATGTTAAAGGTTTCCTTGATTAGGTTTTGAAAAATGGATTTGAATATGTGTTGTAAAAATATTCTGGGAAAAGCTGCAATTGCCTAATTTAGTATATAATCCTTTCATATAATAGTTAGTGTTACTTTAGTAGGTAAATACTAATGGATCACATCTGTCCGTCTTTCCATCTGTCTGTGACACTGAGGTTCATTATAGTTATTGTATATTGGCAGGCTTTAAACTTGTTTCCTTTACACTTATATGATATGTTGTCCTCTGCAGTTTCGAATTCCGGCTCGGCCAACTTTCTTTCCGACGTTTGACAAAAGTCATTGCGACATGCGTCATTCGTCTTCCACCAATGGGCTCAGTCTATGTGGAAAAGCAGCCAGTTGCTTGGGAAGATTATTGTGTTGAGTACTGGTGTGAGAAAACCAGGAAACACATGAGTAGGTGAACTGGCCGCCGTGATATGACTGAGAAATTGTTAAAAACGGCGTTAAACCCCAATCAATCAATCAAAGTCCTCTGCAGTTGCATTATTCCTCCCTTTCCCACTTGCAGATGCATTTTGACTGATCTGCTGCAGACGGCGTTTGAAAACATTGTGTCAAAAGGAGATATTGCTAATAATTGCAGTTTCTCCTTTTGCCACAATTCTTTCATCTCTCAGTAATAATTAAACTTTAGTTAGTAGTTTCCATATTTTTCCTAAGATTTTCAAAGTTGTCTTCTGTAGATGTGTTGTTTGTGGGAAAGGGTTATAGTCATTTTAGTATCCGAGAAAAGGTGACATTCTAGCTGAACAAAGGGATACACCAATGATGTAAAAGAATGTAGGTATTACAGTAATAATACATTGAAACAAGAGATTGAGGTGATAACATTGACTGAGAAAAGAAATACATGTACCTTTATTCAACTAGAAATGAGCTTCAGTGGATTCAACCCTTTCTCAGATTAGACGCTCTCTGATACCTCTGCAGATGACTTGAAATTATAGTGGCAAAAGGAGAAATTGCTCAAAAGAGCAATTCCTCCATTTGGCACAATGATTTCAACTCTATATTCAATAATCATACTAAAAGAGATGTAATATATTTTGAACTTGATAATTTCAAAGTCATCTGGTGCTTATTTATGGTATGATGGAAAGGGTTAAGTTGGTGACATTGTAGATAAAAACATACCCAGAGGTCCAGATAAAGAGGGGTATACAGCTCTTTTCCCCATAATATCTCTCTTATTGTCCAACCAAACCCTATGTTGTGGGTACTCAAAAGAATCGTCTGATTTAGACGATTCTTTTGAGTACCCACAACATTAGAACAAGCAAAACGCTCCTTATCTAGAGCTCTGAATACCAACTGTGTCTTGTCTCCTTTATGAATGCCGTTTCTGTCAATACATGTTATGATATCAAGATTTTCTTTAACCCTTTCCCTCATATAGACGCTTTCTGACACCTCTGCAGCAGACAGCTTTTTGAAAACATAATGACAAAAGAAGAAATTGCTCAAAAGGAGCAATTTCTCCTTTTGCCACAATGTTTTCTTCTTTTAGTCATAGGTTAGCCATTCAATTATAGAGATTTTCCATTTACCATTTATGTTCAAAGTCGTCTGCTTCAGAATTGTCGTATGAGGGAAAGGGTTAATCACATTATTTTGCTGATCAGTTTAAGATTTGCCTGATTTAACCCTTTCACTCATATAGACACTTTCTGACGCCTCTGCGGCAGATGGCTTTTTGAAAACATTGTTGCAAAAGGAGAAATTGCTCAAAACGAGCAATTTAACCATTTGCCACAATTTTTTCAACTTTTTGCAATAATTATACCTTCTTTTATAGAGATTTTTCGGGGATTTTGCCGACATGCTTTCAAATTCTTCTGCTGCAGATTTGTTGTATCTGGGAAAGATAATCGAAAATGTCCAGATTAATGAAAATACTGATGATTATCATTACTTAAAAACATCATGAGAGAAGGAAAAATTGCTCATAAAAAGCAATTTCCCATTTTCCCATAACATTTTATAATATCATTTAACTTTTATTTGTTCAGATTTCTTCTGTTCTAAAATTAACATAAATATTTAAAGATAAAAGTGCCAAACAAATATTGACCTCTAGAACAGTATACCAAACAAAGATCTATAACCCGGCACCTCTCCGCTGCCTGATCCGGATCTTTCCTCGCTGTCTGAGTCAGTTAGCTAAAACGCCATTTACAGTCTGGATAACCATAGATGTTTTAACCCTTTCCATCTGTAGATGCATTTTGACCCATCTGCAGCAGACGACTTTTGAAAACATTGTGGCCAAGGGTTAAATTGCTCATGATGAGCAATTTCACCTTTGGCAACAATGTTTTCAACTTAATTTAACAATTTAGCCATCATTTATGGAGATTTTCAGGTTTTTGTCTGTATGTTTTCAAAGTCATCTGCTTCAGATTTGTTGTATGTGGGAAAGGGTTAACTGTGGCAGAGATCTTGATACGGAGAGTAAATATTTCACATCTTCAAACTCTAGTTTGACCCTCAATCTCTATGCTGTTGGTACTCAAAAGAATCGTCACTGAGTACCAACAACATAGGGTTTCGGTAAGTCATAAGTGAGACCAAGACCAGTTTACACCTCCTTATCTAGTCCTGTGTACTGGGTTCTGATGAGATTTGTTGCAATATAGTCTGTTTACCGATGTCACAGCCCATATAATTGGGTTTATTGGCCCTTTTTAGCATGTCACATGAATCGGATAACCCTCTCCCTGAGACAGACAACCTTCATTTTGAAACTAAAGCGGCAGATGGCAATTGAAAACTTTGTGAGGGAAAAGGAGAATTATTTCTTTGGAGTAATTTATTGATTTGCTACAATGTGCTGCGAACTTATATTTATCAAGTTCTTCAGTGATTTTTCTCAAATATTATCATTGCTAACCCTTTCCCACATACAACAAATAAGCAGCAGACGACTATGAAAACATGTAGGAAAATCTCTTTTAAATGAGACTATATATATTTATAAAAAAAGAGTTGAAATTTGTTCTCAAATTAATTAATTTTTCTCCATTTGCCACAATGTTTTCTAAAGTCGTCTGCTCCAGAGGCGTCGGAAAGTGTCTGTATGTAGGAAAGGGTTAAGCCCTTACCTCTTGCAGATGCCTTATTGACACATCTGTAGCAGACGACGTTTGAAAACATTCTGACAAAAGAAGAAATAGCTCAACCGTATAATTCAATATTAACACTGTCATTTATAGACGGATTTCAGCAGACTTTTTGATATGTGGGGGGAAGGGTTAAAGCAGACGGAGTCTTAACAATTTCATATCAGGTAAACATCATTGTGACTGTTTTGTGTCAATGAAAGAAGGAATTTTAATATATATAGTGGATGAATCAACTAAATTTCAATTGTGTAGGATATCCTGATCACGTCCCTGCTCTTTATGGTACGTTTTATTAATTTAGAAGACATTTAAATACAGTGTTACTAAAGATTCAAGAAACTTCTTATTATGATCAAGTCCTTCATTGCCAAACTGTTTTGCAACTCTATTTAATAATTGCAATTTCATTCATAATTTATAGAGATGTTCCATAATTTTACCAAAATTATTTCAAAGTTGCAGAGCCCCAGTAGCTCAGTCAGACGCGGACTGTCAATCAAGGGGTTGTGAGTTGGAACCCCAGCTAAGCCAACATTCATTCCGTCGTTTGACAAACGTCATTCTGGCAGGCGCCATTCGTCTTCCACCAATTGGCTAACAGTCTATGTGGCAAAAGCAGCCAGTTGCTTGGAAAGAATTTTTCTGTGGATAACTGGTGTGAGAAAGCCAGGAAACACATGAAAAGATGAACTAGCCATCGTGAAAGGCATTAAACTCCAATTTAAAGTCGTCTGCTGCAAAGTTTGTGTTGTATTAAGGCCAGGATTATAAGTGGCTTTTTGTTACAAGGGAAGCAACTGTTCACCTGATATATATATCTTAAGAGCTGTTTGGGAAAAAAAGTAATTGTATTTTATGGAAAGTTTCACGTAAAGTTGACTGCTTTATATATGTCGAAAAAATTGTATTTTGTGAAAAGTATATTAAGTTTTAATGAATTAATAAATCTAAGAAATGATAGAATAGGAGAAATTGCTTGTTTTGAGCTATTTGAGAAATTTATCCTCACTACACCCTTTATTCATTTTAGAAGTTATTTACTGCAAAGGCATCAAGTATCAGAGACAGGGTTAACCCTTTCCGACATACAACAAATCTGCAGCAGATGACTTTGAAAACATCTTGGCTAAAACATGGAAACTCTATAAATTAAAGTATTATCATTAAACAGAGTTGAGAACATTGTGACAAAAGGCAAAACTCACTGCAGCTCATCATGAGCAATTTTGCCTTTTGTCATAATGTTTCAAAAGTCGTCTGCTGTAGTGGCATCCGAAAGTCTCTGTATGTGTGTAAGGGTTAAACAAACTGAAGGACAAATTCAGTTGAATTTAGTATTTAAATCATGTTGAACTAAGCTTAGAAGAGTCTTTGGGGTGTTTAACCCTTTCCAAATTGAAGACGCATTTTACAGCATCTGCAGCAGACGACTTTTGAAAACAGTGTGATCAAAGGAGGAACTGCCAATAATTTTCAATTTCTCCTTCTATCACAATGTTTTCAACTCTAGTAAATTCTTATACTTTCTTTTATAGAGATGATTCATATTTTACAACTTTTTTCAAAGTTGTCTACTGAAGATTTGTCATATGTAGGAAAAGGTTAATGTATATATATAAATGTTGCAATGTTTCCAAAAGTCATTGATTGCAGATGCGTCAAAATGAGTCTGCAAGTGGGAAAAGTTTTAACCCTTTCTGCAATTCTGCAGCAGACGACTTTAACCCTTTCCCTCATATGACAATTCTGCAGCAGACAACTTTGAACATATTTTGTCAACAAATAGAAAATCACTATAATTGAATGGATAACCTATGACTAAAAGTGGAAAACATTGTGGCAAAAGAAGAAATTGCTCGTTTTGAGCAATTTCTCCTTTTGTCACTATGTTTTCAAAAAGCTTTCTGCTACAGAGGCGTCAGAAAGCGTCTATATGAGGGAAAGGGTCAAGGATTAAGTTGTATAAAAAACGAGGAAATAGCATTCCTTTGTAAAGTTACATAACGTAACAAATTGTTATAGGAGTGCTAAAAGCCATTGTTATACTAATTTACCTGTATTATGTGTGATATAACAATATTTTCTTTAAGCCTTTTCCACAGACAGATGCTTTCTGATGCCTCTGCAGCAGATATCTTTTGAAAAAATTGTCACAAAATAAGAAATAGCTCAAAACAAGCAATTTCTACTTTTGCCACAATGTTTTCAACTGTATTCAATAGTTACATATTCATTTAAAGAGATTTTCCATATTTTTGTCTAAATGTTTTCAAAGTCGTCTGCTGCAGAATTTCATTCATAGTAAAAGTTACTCGGGCATCAGACACAGTGACAAAAGATCCTGCCAATGTTTGTGACGGAATCGATAATCCATTACACCTTTCAGTGATATTGACATCATTGCAGTGGATTAAGCCTATGAAAATATATAGTGGAAAATGTGGAAATCAATCAATTTCTAACAATGTTTCTAATTCTAAATATAAATTCTAGATTCTAACTTTAAACATGTTAAATGTTTTACTTCAGATGTATTTAAAGCAATTGTCAAATCACATTTCCCACAGACAACAAATCTGCAGCAGACTGCTTTGAAAACATCTAGGCAAAACTTTGGAAATTAAATGAAAGTGTAATTATTCAGCAATATTTACAACATTGTGGCACAATGTTTTCAATCTGCTGCAGATGCTTCAAAACGTGACTGCAATTGGGAGATCGATAATTAGAAAGGTTGGAAATATCTACCTATCTGGTAGTTTTTACCTGGCACTATCAGTCTGTATTGTTAAGGTCAAACTATTGTACTTTGAAAGAGGCATCATTAACCAGGCTGCTTGGCTTTAATTTATACACCTGTTTGAACAGGTGTATTAACTTTGGCCATATATTTTATATGTAGGCCTATTAAAAATAGTTAGTAATCAACAATTTGCTTGTTAACACTCTTAAAGGCCACTATTATCATCCAATCTTCATGAAACTTATTATACCCCCAAAAAACAAAGTTTTGGGGGGGTATATAGGAGTCACTGTGTCGGTCGGTCGGAAGCCATATTTTGTCCGGACCATATCTTAACAATGCAACATAGGATTTGAACAAAACTTCATAGGATGATACAACACATTGAGAGGAAGTGCGGTGTACAGGAACCATAACTCTATTTTATCTAAATACAGAGTTATTGCCCTTTGTTGCTTTTTCTTATTCGTAGTCTTGTCCGGAGCATAACTTTAAAACTAATTGTTGGAATTTAATAAAACTTCATAGGATGATACAACACATTGAGAGGAAGTGCAGTGTACAGGAACCATAACTCTATTTAATCTAAATACAGAGTTATTGCCCTTTGTTACTTTTTCTTGTCCGTATAATTACTTAATAACTAATAGATGGAATCTAATAAAACTACATATAATGGTAGAGCATAATCAGAGGAAGTGCAGTGTACAAGAAACATAACTCTACTTTACATAATTACAGAGTTATTGCACTTTGTTACTTTTTCATATTCGTAGAGTCTTGTCCGGAGCATAACTTTAAAACTAATTGTTGGAATTTAATAAAACTTCATAGGATGATGGAACACATTGAGAGGAAGTGCAGTGTACAGAAACCATAACTCTATTTTACATAATTACAGAGTTATTGCCCTTTGTTACTTTTTCATATTCGTAGAGTCTTGTCCGGAGCATAACTTTAAAACTAATTGTTGGAATTTAATAAAACTTCATAGGATGATACAACACATTGAGAGGAAGTGCAGTGTACAGAAACCATAACTCTATTTAATATAAATACAGAGTTATTGCCCTTTGTTACTTTTTCTTGTCCGGAGAATTACTTAATAACTAACAGATGGAATCTAATAAAACTGCATACAATGGTAGAGCATAATCAGAGGAAGTTCAGTGTACAAGAACCATAACTCTAATTTACATAATTACAGAGTTATTGCCCTTTGTTACTTTTTCTTGTTTTACAGAGTTATGGCCCTTTTACTTATTAAGTTGTTGGTCGATCAGAAGCCATATTTTGTCCAGCCTCTTTCTTACAAACCACTGGGTGGAATTCAATAACATTTTACATGAATCTTTTATACCAAGAGAAGATGTGCATATGGTCTTACAATTGCATGTTATTTTACAGAGTTATGGCCCTTTTTTTGGTTGGTCGGAAGCCATATTTTGAGTCAAGGTGCTGTTTTGGGGGTATTTATCATCTTCAGTGATATTTCTAGTTCAGTTTGTTTATCTTGCTGATTTCTCGGCCCAGTTGAAGTAGATATTGGAAAAGGAGAAATGAGTCCCTTTTTACCCCCTCCCACATGAATAATAATGTACGTAAATTGAGAAGAAGAGTCATCATGAAAAATTTCTCCTATCTGCTTATTGTCTAAAAAATATTATTTGGGATTCAACGTCATACATGCAAATGTTTGCCTTAGAATGTCATAACCGAGGACTAGATAAGATGTGGGCGAACTGGTTGTTAACCCTTTCCCTCATATAGACGCTTTCTGACGCTGCAGCAGACAGCTTTTTTAAAACATAGTGACAATAGAAGAAATTGCACAAAACATGCAATTTCTCCTTTTGCCACAATGTTTTCCACTTTTAGTCATAGGTTATCCATTCAATTATGGAGATTTTCTATGTTTTGACAAAATCAGTTCAAGGTCGTCTGCTGCAGAATTGTCGTATGAGGGAAAGGGTTAATTCACAATATGAGCTGTTCCGCAAGAAAACCAATATTGTGGACTCTGCATAAAGTATCGACCCGGATCGGCATAAGTATGCCACGCAGGCTTACCCGGACAGACACTTTTCGCCTCCTGTGGATTTTCTGTTTCAGGAATCATTACTTTATACCTCTATCACCCTGAGATGGAATGTGTCGGCCTGGATCAGTCTGCACAGGCTGATCTTGGTCGATACATTACGCATAGACTATAATGTTGGTTTTCTCATGGGACGGCTCATATCTCTCTTAGTACTTGGCTAAAACCCATGTTGTGGGAATCGTTTGATCAAGAAGATTCTTATGAGTACACACAACATTCGGAATTAAGAATATGAAATACAACCGTTATCTAAATCTTATACAAGTAATGGGTCAATACTTAAAAATGTAACATTTTGCCTTTTCTTTTTCAGTAAAATTGTGAATGGACAAAGCACAGTTACCAAATAAATTGCAACAAGAATCTTCATATGGTGGAAAGCAGGCAAAGGAGAGAAAGATATGGTTAGGAAAGTTCATGCACTCTTTGTAAGGACATTAAACCAAGTCCAGGGTGAAAGTAGTCTTTGGCTCTAGAAGATGGGTTAAATGGAGACAGATTTTAATGCTCAATACCGTTAGATTTTAGTTATCTGCAGAAAACCAACTGCCAACATGGCCGAAACGTTTGGCGTCAAGTTAAAGAGTAAAGATGGTACCCAGAACGATGGGCCAAAACAACTTCGTCCAGGATGCAAAAGAAGTGATTTTAAAACAAAACCAGTGTCTGACCTTAAGGCCATGTTTGACAAGTCAAAAGGTGATAACTCTAGTAAAGCATTTTCAGAAATGGACACTAACATTACCAAAGCAACCAGTGCTTCCAAAGCAACCAATGCCACTTCTGTTTCCAAAACAACCACTGTTACTTCGACGACTCAGAAAACTGAGGCTGGAAGGAGTGTACAGAAGGGTATTAAATCAGACACTGTTCATAATAAGGTAACAAAGACAAACTCTAAACCCGGTGAACCTACAAATGAGGATAAAAAGGAATTTGAAGCACTTGCTATTAGATTAAAGAAAACCGGTGTAGATTTAGATGCTTTGGAAACAAAGTCTAAAACTGAAGTCAAATCTGAAAGTAAAGTTGCTATAGCCAAGACTTACAGTGGTGGTAAAACATATCAAGCTACGGTAGGGTCAAAGTTAAAGAAGCTATCAGACCAGGAAGATGGTTCAGGATTATTAAATAAGAATACTGCTGCCTCAATGATATCATTTGGACTAACTAAATTAATGACAAGACCCGGTAGTATAAAAAAACAAGATGGTAGTCTTTCCCGTAGCAATTCTATTGATGAGGACTTTGGTTCGGGCGACAAAACCCCGTCTTCACCTAGGTCTGTTTCCCCGAGGTCAAATTCCCCAATAAATAAGGATGCAAAATTCATCCCGGGTGTTGCAAGAGGCTGGAAAGGCAAATCAGATGATACAAGTGCCAAAACTAAACCTAAACCCAATTTTAGTGAAAGTTCTGTGGGTAAAATTCGCAATGAAACTGAAGGGGAACTTCAAAGTAATAAGGTTCCAGGATTTAGGTCAGTGAGTCCCATTTTACAGAGAAAAAACTCTAGTGATGACTCATCAACAAACAGCAGTACCAGCAATCTAAGTCCCCGGGGATATAAACCACTAGAAACTAGTAAAACCAGTAAATCAACAAGTGCTATTAAAACTGATGAAAATAAAAACCTTCGGAAGGTGGGTAATACAAAACCAGATACAAGTAAAGTGTTCAAACAAACTAATGTTAACAAAGGCAAGCAGGATGGTGAAAAAGAGGGTATAAGTGAAATGAAAAAGAAATTTGAAAAGAAAAGTGATGGTACTGTAACGAAATTAGATGCAAATGATAGAGGTAAAGGCTCACCAAAAGGTCGAGGTAAAGGTGATTTTAGATGGGTAGACAAAGGTCGAATCTCACTGGAAGAGTTCAAACAAAACCAAGCAGAAAAACCAATAGGTCATAGACCATTAAGTCGTGCATCAAGTTCTGGATCAAACTCGTCACTTTCCAGGAGAGATGTGACAGGAATTAGAAATAGAGCAATGCGGTTTGATTCACCTGAACCTCAGTCAGACAGTTCACAAAGTAGTAATAAAGATATAACTGACAGAAGACAGCCATTTAATTTAACTAGAAAAATGAGTGCTGAACAATTTCTGGGTTTAAAACAAAACTTTGAAACAAAAGCGAATGTTAAAACTCGCAGTCAGTCCCCTAAATCTGCCGAACCAAGAAAGAAACTTGAAATTAAATCAAACAAAAAGATTATTGAACGTAAACAATCATTTGAAGGAGGGGAAATATTTCGGAAAACATCATATGAAAAGTCGGAAGTTGTTTCACCAAGAGATCGAGGAAATGTGTTGGCAACAATAAAATCTCTTAATGAACTAGATGCAAAAGCCAAAGCCGAACCAACAATAATTCGTAGAACGCAATCACTGCCTTCAGATAGTCTGGAGGATGAGAACGATTCCTCGGTTGATTACTATGAGGATATTGAAGGGAACCATCCGTATTATCAAGATATACTCGGAATCAAAATGGGCGATGATGCCTCCAATGAAGGTGATATTAGTAGTGAAGCAGATTTACTTTATGAAGAAATTCCAGCTAATCTAGAATTCCAAAGTAGAGGTGAGTTTATAATTTGTGCTTATTTTTAGCTCACCTATGCACGAAGTACAAGGTGAGCTATTGGGATCACATTTTGTCCGGCGTCCGTCCGTCGTGCGTCGTGAGTTGTGCGTCGTCAACATTTGAGCTTGTTAACACTCTACAGGCTACATTTTTGCATCCAATCTTCATGAAAGTTTATCAGAACGTTCATCTCCATAAAATCTTGGACAAGTTCGAAACTGGGCCATATGAGGTCAAAAACTAGGTCACTAGGTCGAATTGAAGTGAAATCTTGTTAACACTCTAGAGGCCACATTTTCAACTTGAGCATGTTGAAACTTTATCAGAATGTTTGTCTTAATGATATGTAGGTCAAGTTCGAACATGCGTCATGTTGGGTTAAAAAGTAGGTCACTAGGTCAAATTGAAGGAAAACCTTGTTAACACTCTAGAGGCCGCAATTTTTGCTTAAGCAGTTTGAAATTTTGTCAGAATGTTTTTCTTAAAAAGATCTAGGTCAAGTTCGAATATGGGTTATGCCGGGTCAAAAACTAGGTCACTAGGTCAAATTGAAGGAAAATCTTGTTAACACTTTGGATGCCGCATTTTTTGCTGCAGCAACTTGAAATTTGTTCAGAATGTTGAGCTGAATGATATCTAGGCCAAGTTCGAATATTGTTCATGCCGGGCCAAAAACTAGGTCACTAGGCCAAATTGAGGGAAAATATTGTTAACTCTGTAGAAGCCGCATATTTTGCTTCAGCGGCTTGAAATTTGGTCAGAATGTTGAGCTGAATGATATCTAGGCCAAGTTCGAATATGGGTCATGCCAGGTCAAAATAGGTCACTAGGCCAAATTGAAGGAAAATCTTGTTAACACTTTGGATGCCGCATTTTTTGCTTCAGCAGCTTGAAATTTTGTCAGAATGTTTGTCTAAATGATATCTAGGCCAAGTTCGGATATGGGTCATGCCGGGTTGAAAACTAGGTCACTTGGCCAAATTGAAGGGTAATCTTGTTAACACTCTGGATACTGCATTTTAAATTTCAGCATGATGAAACTTGATCAGAATGTTTTTCTTGATGATATGTAGGCCAAGTTCGAATATTGTTCATGCTGGGTCAAAAACTAGGTCACTAGATCAAATTGAAGGAAAATCTTGTGAACACTTTGGATGCCACATTTTCTGCTTCAGCAGCTTGAAATTTAGTCAGAATGTTTGTCTGAATTATATTTAGGTCAAGTTCGAATATGGGTCATATTGGATCAGAAACTAGGTCAATAAAGGAAAATATGGTTCAAACTCCGGAGGCCGCATTTTTAAAAAAAATATAGATCACTAGGCCAAATGAAGGAAAATATTGTTAGCACTGTGGAGGTTGCATTCAGAATAATTGTCTTGATGTGTTTTGCATCGCAGTACATTGTATAATTAAGGTGAGCGATCCAGGGCCATCATGGCCCTCTTGTTTTGTATCACTTGCAGAAATATCATGCATAATCATATTGTTGAGCCACAATAGGGCATGGTTTATCGATCCAGAGGTTTTGAGTTTGAACCCCAACTCAGGCATTCTTACTTTCTGACGAGTTATGATTGAGAATGGTCATTGTGACTAAATATCCCTTTCCCTGATATAGACACTTTCTGATGCCTCTGAAGCAAGCAACTTTTGAAAAAAGTGTGGCAAAAGAAGAAATTGCTTATGATGAGCAATTTCTCCCTTTGCCACAAAGTTTTCCACTTTTAAACATTGATTATCCATTCAATTTAAGAGAATTTCTATTTTTTGACAAAATGTGTTCAATGTTTTGGCCAGATCTGTTTGAAGAAAGCCAGAAAAAACATTGTTAGTGAACAAACAAGCTGTCGTTATATATTTGAATTAGTAATGAAAACTGGATTCAACTCCAAATTATTCAACCTACTCAGCATTACAGCTGATGCTCGGATTAAATTGAAACCCTACTCTGATGTAGACAACAATAGATGGCTTTGAAAATATTAGTGTAAATGAAGAAATTGCTCTTCTGGACATTTTGTTTTTTAACCGTAAAGTTTTCAACTGTGAATGAAAACCAATAATTTTAACCCATTCCCACATACAACAAATCTGTAGCAGACGACTTTGAAAACATCTACGTGAAAACACGGAAAATCACTAAATGAATATATAATTACTGAACAAAGTTAAAAATATTGTGGCAAAAAAGGAGAGATTGCTTGTTTTGAGCAATTTCTCCTTTTGTCACAATGTTTTCAAAAGTCGTCGGAAAGCGTCTATATGTGGGAAAGGGTTTATAATGTCTAATGTTGTATGTATCGAGAAAAAGGTTATTCCTTAATCAGATACAGCCGACTTTTCATGCCAATTTATCTCTCTGAAACCTTTTCCCTCATACGACAATTCTGCAGCAGACGACTTTGAACATATTTTGTCAAAAAATGGAAAATCTCTATAGTTGAATGGATAACCTATGACAAAAAGTGGAAAACATTGTGGCAAAAGGAGAAATTGCACGTTTTGTGCAATTTCTTCTTTTGTCACTATGTTTTCAAAAAGCCGTCTGCTGCAGAGGCGTCAGAAAGCGTTTATATGAGGGAAAGGGTTAAAGAGACTTTCCATAGTTTTGCCTAAATGTTTGCCTAAAGTCGTCTGCTGTAGACTTGTAGTATGTACATGTAGTAAAGCATTGAAATATCAAATCACAGGTCAATCATGGGTAACAAGGCATCAGAGCTGCTTTGACTCGATTTGGCTGAATGATGTACTTCGGGCCACAATAGAAATTTCATGTTAACCCTTTCCCACATACAAGTCGAGCCCCGGTAGCTCAGTCGGTAACGACGGGGGCTGTCAATCCAGGGGTTGTGAGTTTGAATCCTGGCTTGGCAAACTTTCTTTCCGACGTTTGACAAAAGTCATTGCGACATGCGTCATTCGTCTTCCACCAATGGTCTAAGTCTATGTGGAAAAGCAGCCAGTTGCTTGGGAAGAATGATGTACTTCGGGCCACAATAGAAATTTCATGTTAACCCTTTCCCACATACAAGTCGAGCCCCGGTAGCTCAGTCGGTAATGACGCGGGTTGTCAATCCAGGGGTTGTGAGTTTGAATCCTGGCTCGGCCAACTTTCTTTCCGACGTTTGACAAAAGTCAATGCGACATGCGTCATTCGTCTTTCAACAATGGTCTTAAGTCTATGTGGAAAAGCAGCCAGTTGCTTGGGAAGATTGTTGTGTGGAGTACTGGTGCATGAAAACCAGGAAACACATGAGTAGGTGAACTTGCCGCCGTGATATGACTGAGAAATTGGTGAGAAATTGGTAAAAAACGGCGTTAATCCCCAATCAATCAAACCTACATAGTTACAACAAGTCTGCAGCAGATGACTTTGAAAACATTTAAGCAAAAATATGAAAATCTCTATAAATAAAAGTATACTTACTGAAAAATGTTGAAAACATTGTGGCAAAAGGTGAAATTGCTCAAAACAAGCAATTTCACCATTCGTCACAATGTATTCAATAGTCATCTGCTGCAGAGGCGTCAGAAAGTGTCTATATGTGGTTCATATTCCTTTTGTCTCACAAGGACACTTCATTTGTTTTATTTCTGTAATTTGATACAGTCTGACCATTTGTAATGAGTCCGGGATAGGCCATAATTAACCTTATGATGGTAATTTTATTGCAGGCAGGGCACATTTTATTCTTTTTCTCACCCTTCTCTTGACATCCATTATTAACCCTATACTTATTTTTACCCTTACCAATTTAAAACAAATTTGCAGCAGACGACTTTGAAAACAACTGGTTTTAAGGCAAAACTGATGGAAATCCGTATAATTGCATGAATAGAGTGGAATACAATGTTGCTAAAAGAGTACAGCGATTGCTCATGATGAGCAATTCCTTCTTGTGTCACAATGTTTTCTTAAATCGTCTGTGGCAGAATGCATCAAAAGGTACCCACTATGTAATTGGTTGGGGAAGGGTTAATTTAACCCTTTCAATGCTGAATTTCTGAAATGGACTTTTCTTACTTTGCTTTTGGAAGAGTTTATGAACAATTCTAGGGAATATCAAGATAAAAGATGTTGATAAAAGAGCATCCAACTGTATAGAGTGGATGCTTTAGGCTTTATACTGTTGGCAGTGGCTTTACACAATCAGTTCCAGTCGCTTTTTAACAAATTTAAAATAGTTAACCCTTTCCCTCATACGGCAATTCTGCAGCAGACGACTTTGAACATATTTTGTCAAAACATAGAAAATCTCTATAATTGAATGGATAACCTATGACGCAAAAGTTGAAAACATTGTGACAAAAGGAGAAATTGCTCGTTTTGAGCAATTTCTTCTTTTGTCACTATGTTTTCAAAAAGCCGTCTGCTGCAGAGGCGTCAGAAAGTGTCTATATGAGGGAAAGGGTTAAGAGGTTGTTAGGAGTTTTGCTTGTGTCAAATGGTGTCATTTTAATATGTCACTTAAAGAAGGGTTAGAAATGTAATGGAAAGTGGAGCCACTTTGAATTTATTGCTGTCAATTTGTTAGGTGGCTTATCAATGAGATTTAAAGTGGTTTACTGCAGTTCCAATTCTTAACAATGAGGGAATTTACTCTTGTTTAAACCCAAGATACTTTAAATTCTTCAATCGATAATTCCTAAAGTCAGTTGTTTAGGGTTTTGGACATAACTGAATTGAAGTTTTTGACATCATGGAGAGGTGCATAATTTAACCCTTTCTCACATGCACTAAGTTGTATCAGCAGCAGACTCCTTTGAAAAAGTTGTTGCTAAAGGAGGAACTGCTCGCGATGAGCAGTTCCACCTTTTGCCATAATGCTTTCAACCATGTTCAATAATAAACACATTCATATGTAGAGATTATCCTTAATTTTCCCGGAAGTTTTCAGAATAGTCCGCTGCAGATTTGTTACAAGGGTAAATTTTAACATTTAAGTGGTGGTACTGTTGATTCATTAAGTCTTGGACACAAAATGAAGTCTGTCACAAGTGTTTATAAGTGTTGTTTCGTGTACTCTCATTTTCAAATGGATTAAAAGGCTATGTGTCAGGGAAAGGATTGAATGGGTTCTTGTTGCTTTTTGAACTGCAGTGTTCAGCTGATTTTGTATTGACCCTTTCCCACAAACAAAACATCTAGCATAATAATGAAAAAATCAAGAAATTAAAGTATATTTATTTAATTGAATTAAAAGCTTTGTCGCAAATGTCTGCTGCAGAAGCATCACAATGTTTGTTAGAAAGGGTTTATTCGACTCGTTAGCTCAGCCAATGGTGATCTAGTTTGGTATATAATTATTGAACTGAATGTTTAAATATTTATTGACATTTTACTATACAAAGGTCATTGTCCAGTTTAATTTGAGCTAGTGATTCTTTTTCTAGTTGTAAAAATCTGGCTTACTAAATTAAAGCATTTATTTGATTGTTTGTGCTTATTCAGTGTTTTAAATGGAGAATCTTAAGTAGATCCGGATTTCTGGCACTGTTCAACTGTTTATCTGATATGCTAGTTTTAGTGTCGTCTGCCCAAAATACATTAGAGGAAAACCATTGACAATTTTGACAGTTATAAACTTGATTTGAAGATTTATAAACATTTTTGTTGCTAAAAATCAGCATTTTCTCCTTTTCTTTCTTTTTTTGTCTGTGTCAGGGTTTTTAAAAGTATTAACACTTTAAATGCTTAATTTTTATAATGGACTTAATTGCAGGGCTTTGCATTTGGAAGTGTCCATAGCCAAATTTAGGAATATTGAAATAAGAATGTTAAGTCGAGCAGTCAGTAGTACAGAGTCGAGACAGACTTTGTGGATGTCCCAGTTAGCCTGGCTCTATACTAGCTGTACAGCAAAGGCTTCACAAATTTGGCTCCAGTATTCAAAGGTTTAAGGTTACTGTTTTCTCTGTTTTCAAAAGACTGCTGCTATAGATAGACCTTTTATCTGTATGAAGCAGAAGGAAAAATGAGACACACACACGGGGGAGTAAAGGCTTGTTTTTAATGCCATTGCTAATTATTTAGACATTTAGAAGAATGGTTAATTGATTACATTAGTTTGTTTTTGTGCATTGGAAATATAAAAGGAATATTGGGTCCAACAAGATATAGAAAGATGTGCACTAAATGGATATATCTAATGAATTAACAGCTTTAAATTGATAAATATAATGAATGTTACATTGAAAATTACATTTAATGAATGTGTTTTAAATTGATAATTATGCCTAATTAATGTGTTTCAAATGGATCTATTTAATGAATGTGTTTGAAATTGATACATCTAATGAATGTGTTTCTAGCGGTTAACTTTGATGAATGTGTTTCAAGTCATTGTACAGAAGTATTTTGATTCTGATTTTAACTACAAAAATGATGTCTTCCGCAGATAACATGGGGAAAAAGGATTACCAAAATAGGAGAGCAACTGCATTTAGAAAAAGGTGAGTAGTTGTTATTATTTTCTTTCCTTAACCCTTTTCCTCATATAGATGCTTGCTGACGCCTCTGCAGCAGACGGCTTTTTGAAAACATAGTGACTAAAGAAGAAATTGCACAAAACGTGCAATTTCTCCTTTTGCCACAATGTTTTCCACTTTTTGTCATAGGTTATCCATTTAATTATGGAGATTTTCTATTTTTTGACAAAATACGTTCAAAAGCACAGAACGTGCAATTTCTCCTTTTGTCACAATGTTTTCCACTTTTAGTCATAGGTTATCCATCTGACAAATTACGTTCAAAGTCGTCTGCTGCAGAATTGTTGTATGAGGGAAAGGGGTTAAAGCAGACGGCGTTTTGAAAACATAGTGACAAAAGAAGAAATTGCACAGAACGTGCAATTTCTCCTTTTGTCACAATGTTTTCCACTTTTAGTCATAGGTTATCCATCTGACAAAATACGTTCAAAGTCGTCTGCTGCAGAATTGCCGTAGAAAGGGTTAATTCTTAGTTCTTCAGGCTTTGCTTATCATTAACTTTTTCCAACATACAGCCAACATTTAACCCTTTCCCTCATACGGCAATTCTGCAGCAGACGACTTTGAACGTATTTTGTCAAAAAATAGAAAATCTCATTAATTGAATGCATAACCTATGACAAAAAGTGGAAAACTTTGTGTCAAAAGGAGAAATTGCACGTTTTGTGCAATTTCTTCTTTTGTCACAATGTTTTCAAAAAGCCGTCTGCTGCAGAGGCGTCAGAAGGCGTCTATATGAGGGAAAGGGTTAAGACTCTCCCACATGTAGACAATTTCTCCTTTGGACACAATGTTTTCAACTCTATTCAATAAGTGCCGAGCCCCGGAAGCTCAGTCAATAGTGACGTGGGCTGTCAATCCGGGGGTTGTGAGTTTGAATCCCAGCTCGGCTAACATTCTTTCTGACGTTTGGCAAAAGTCACTGTGACATGCGTCATTCGTCTTTCACCAATGGGCTGTTTTTAACAGTCTATGTGGAAAAGCAGCCAGTTGCTTTGAAAGTATGTTGTGTGGTGTTACTGGTGTGGGAAAACCAGGAAACGCATGAGTAGGTGAACTGGTTGCCTGATATGACTCAAAATTTGTTGAAAACGATGTTAAACCCTTATCAATCAATCAACTATTCAATAAGTATGTCTCCATTTAGGGAGATTTTCCATATTATTGTTGAGATGTTTACAACGTCATCTGCTGCAAATTTGTGAAAATTCCTTTAGAGTCATAAAATGAACCTGTCCTTGGGAAAAGATATAAGTTGGCCATTGTGATCAGCGTAGATCCAGATCAGCCTGTGTATCCACACAGTCTGCTCAAGATCTACACTGTTCACATATTCGTTACATAAGGTTGATAAAAGCTTCTGTCAATTTGTGTAGATTCTAATAAGACTGAGTAAATGGACAGGCTGATCTGAACCGACACAGTTGAGACATACCAGCTTGTGCTTTTTCCAATGGATGGGCTCAAATGGTAATAATTTTGTTTGTAAATTGCCGGTCCTGTCGGTATGTAAACAGACTCATTTCTGTATGTATATAATTTTATTGTATAGATAAACTCTTATCATCAATTCATGATGATAAATATCATGAGCCTTATCATCACAAAACTCAGCTGTGACTGCTATTTAACCCTTTCCCACATACAACTTATTTGCAGCAGACGACTTTGAACATATTTTGTCAAAAAATGGAATATCTCTATAATTGAATGGATAACCAAATTGACTGTAAGTCGGAAAACATATTGTGGCCAAAGGTGAAGTTGCTCATCATGAGCAATTTCACCTTTGGCCACAATATTTTTTCAAAAGTCGTCTGCTGCTATTGCGTTAAAATGCGTCTGAAGGTGGGAAAGGGTTAATTTCATATTTCCCTAATGGCTTGGCAGGCAGCGAGACACATGGGGATCAATTTACTTTTGTCATGCAGTCTGTCCATCTGTCCACTTGTCAACACATCTGCAGCAGACCACATTGAAAACATATCAGCATGGACGGTGAAATTAAATTGAAATTATATTAAATGAAAGTTTTGTGACAAAAGGAGAAATTGCTCATTGAGAGCAAATTTCCATTTTTTTGCCAATATTTTCAAAAGTCGTCTGCTGCAAATGCATTAAATTGTGTCTGCCAATATGAAAGAGTTAACTTAAATACTGTAGAAAACAACATAAAACTCCATTAAACAATTAAACTAGTGTGTGTGTCAAAATCAAACACTAATTTCTTCTCGAATATATGGGGATTTTTCCAAAAATTTGCCTACATGCCATGCCGTCTGCTGCAGATTTGTTGTTTGTGGTAAATTGTTAACAATACAAGATCCGGCTGTAGTAGATGACGTGTCCAACGTGTTGGCTCAATACCCAAAAAGGTGCAAATATATCCTCTTATGCATACTGCACCCAATTTTTGTATTGTGACTCGACTTCCTGAATTCAAAATATTTTTAATCGCAAGGATCGTGTTTGTTAATCTCTCTTTTGAAGGAAGAAGGTAAATTTTAAATTTTTTGTCAAGACATGATACACTTCAAGGTGTAGTGGTTTATCCTTTCCCACATACGGCAGTCAACTTTGGAAACAATTAGGCAAAACTATTGAAAATCTCTATAAATGAAAGTCAAATAATTGAATAGAGTTGAAAACGTTGTGGCAAAAAGGAGAATTTGATCATTATGCGCAATTTCTCCTTTGCCACAATATTTTCAAAAGTTGTCTGCTGCAGAGGCATGAGAAAAGTTTGTATGTGGGAAAGGGTTAAAACATCAGCCTCGAGACCAAGAGACTTCAAGGTTTAATCATTTATTGAGCCATACTGAAGACTTACAAATATGGACGTTGCATTAGTACTGATGTACTGGTATCAGGATGGATTTGTTCTGGTAGTACGATACCTGATATAAACCCACCTACAAATGCATTTTGACACAAAGGAATCGGCCGAGTGGTAAGCATTGGGGATTTGTAACCGGGTGTCCCAGTTCGATCCCCAGTTTGGGACTGTGGTAGAGTGCTCTTGGGCAAGGCACATTTCCTAGCCTAGTACTTGTTTGTTTACCAAGGGATCAGGAATAGGTGAACTGTCGCCATGATAAAACTGAAATCATGTTGAAAACGGCGTCCAATCCACTACAAAACAAAGCATTTTGACACATCTGCAGCAGTAGACAACTTTTGAAAATATTGTGTCAAAAGGGGAATAATAAGCAATTTCTTCATTTGCCACAATATATTTAACCCTTTCCCTCATATAGACGCTTTCTGACGCCTCTGCAGCAGACGGCTTTTTGAAAACATAGTGACAAAAGAAGAAATTGCTCCACACAATGTTTTCCACATTTTGTCATAGGTTATCCATTCAATTATGGAGATTTTCTATTTTTTGACACAATATGTTCAAAGTCGTCTGCTGCAGAATTGTCGTATGAGGGAAAGGGTTAACTCTGAGTGCAAAGGAGGAAGTACTTGCTACCATTTTAGTCACGGGGTAGAATATTAAATCCTGACGCCCCTACAGCAGACGTCTTTTTGAAAACTGTTGAATGATTGTGACAAAAGAAAGAAATTGCTCAAAACAAGCAATTTCTTCTTTTGCCACAATGTTTTCCACTTTTAGTCATAGGTTATCCATTCAATTAACCCTTTCCCTCATACAACATTTCTGCAGCAGACGACTTTGAACATATTTTGTCAAAAAATAGAAAATCTCTTTAACCCTTTCCCGCATATATACGCTTTCTGATGCCTCTGCAGCAGACAGCTTTTTGAAAACATAGTGACAAAAGAAGAAATTGCTCAAAACAAGCAATTTCTTCTTTTTCCACAATGTTTTCCACTTTTAGTCATAGGTTATCCATTCAATTAACCCTTTCCCTCATACGACATTTCTGCAGCAGACGATTTTGAACATATTTTGTCTAAAGATAGAAAATCTTTATAATTGAATGGACAACCTATGACTAAAAGTGGTAAACATTGTGGCAAAAGGAGAAATTGCTCGTTTTGAGCAATTTCTTCTTTTGTCACTATGTTTTCAAAAAGCTGTCTGCTGCAGAGGCATCAGAAAGCGTATATATGCGGGAAAGGGTTAAAGAGATTTTCTATTTTTTGACAAAATATGTTCAAAGTCGTCTGCTGCAGAATTGTCGTATGAGGAAAAGGGTTCTAAAATCCTGAGCTCCCATGCCCAAGATGAACACTACATTAAGAGTCCATATCATAGTAACTACTTCATTCATTGTATTGAAGGGTTAATCCAAAAAAACATTGTGTGCAAGAGGGAAAGGTTGAATAAACTTCTTTTATTATTCATCACATGCAAAGGACATTGCAGAAAAGTATTGGTTTTGAATAGAGTTGACAATGTTGTGTAAAAATTTGAGTAATATCTCCTTTTATCACAATATTTTCAAAAGACGTCTGCAGGTGGGAAAAGTAGTAAGAAAGCTGGTACCATTCAGAGTCAAGGGTTTTCTAATCTTAGATAATGACCCATTGTGTGTCATTTTTATGGGCAAGCTTGAAGTTTTACCTGTCAAAAAACCAAAGGGAAATATGTGTTTATTACTTCATGTTTGATACATTGTAAAAATAAGGTTGTGTACACACTGAATATTCATGTTCAGTATGTATATACAGGGATGAATAATACGTAATGTGTGAAGTAAATACAACATACAATACACCAGGTAATTTTATATGTCATCTACCTTTATCTATTTATAACTTTCAAGTTGACAATATATATTTACACAAAATTCATTTCTATACAAATATGGCCGACATTAAAGGTGGGTGGACCAAGTTTATTTATTAATACATCATGCATGAATTTTCTAATAAACACTCCAAATAAGGTCAATGCTAGGGATTAAAGGGTCAAAAGCCTGGCCCCTCATTGTGTCCTAAGTATAGATTTTAATTCATGTATTGAATTTGTCCTGGCTTGATCTGTGGGCTATGGAATTTTATGTGGTATATATCATTGATATTCATTGACCTAGTTTATATTGAAATGTTTCCATCAGACTTATGTATAGGTGTCTTTTAACCCTTTCCCTCATATAGACGCTTTCTGACGCCTCTGCAGCAGATGGCTTTTTGAAAACATAGTGACAAAAGAAGAAATTGCACAAAACATGCAATTTCTTCTTTTGCCACAATGTTTTCCACTTTTTGTCATAGGTTATCCATTCAACTATGGAGATTTTTGTATGTTTTGAAAAATACGTTCAAAGTCGTCTGCTGCAGAATTGCCGTATGGGGGAAAGGGTTAAACTCTGTCTTAATTCAATATGCTTGGTCTGAGGTGGGTGGGGGTCTTTTTACAGCCTATTAGGATCACATAATAATGAAAATATTTTAGAGAAAGTTTCCATTGCTCATTTTAAGCCTTGCCTTCCTTTCCCAAATTGTGTTATTGTGTTCCAGGAAGTAATTTCATAGGCCTTGATTATAGTAAGGAGTCTTTTTGCATTCAATGCAATCGTCATGGATCTGAAAATGGGCTTCCCAACTTCGATCCCCAGTTGAGTGACGGTCATGGTGGAGTGCCCTTGTCGTAGCTTAGTACTGGTTTGTTTACCCAGGGATCATGAATGAGTAACCTGTTGCCGTGATATAACTGAAGTAATGTTGAAAACGGCGTAAAACCCCAATAAATCATTTAATCAATAGTTCAATGCAAACGTCTCTTAACTTTTTCCAACAAACATCAAATCTGCAGCAGACGACTTGAAAACAGGTTGGTAAAATGTGAATATCTCCATAAATGAGAATTCAATCATTAAATAAAGTTGTAAATGTTGTGACAAAAATTGTCTGCTGCACAATTATGCGTGTTGGTAAGGGTTAACTCATTCGCACAAACAATAGATCTGCAGCAGCCGACTTAGAAAACATCTGTTCAAATAATTATGTAGAAAAACAATAAATGAAAGTGTTATAATAGAATGCAGTCGAAAACAGTATGAGCAATTTCTCCTTTTGCCACAATGGTTCAAAAGTTGTCTGCCTTTTGATTTATCAAAATAGCCTGCATGTAGTGATGGAGTAAAATTCATGTAAAACAATTCACTGGGAACAAATGGGATTGGTGCAGATTACTGATAGGCTCAAACTTTGTCCTTGATACAGACCCTCATTTGATATCTTTGCAGCAGACGGCATTTAAAAAAGGTTGTGGAGAAAGGACAAGTTTGATGTTTCTGAGCAACAATGTTTAATTTTAATAATACTCGGGATCTAAATTTGGTTTCCAAATTTGTAATTGTTAAAAGTTTTTAAGAAGACTGACACTTGAAGAGACGTATCAGGAAATTCGAAGTTAAATCTAAAAGTTAACCACATAAACAACCGATAATTATGTATCTTTTATTCTTTATATTCTAGGAAAAAGACAAATGAGGATCAGCTTAAAATAGACCAGGTTAGTCTCATATTGACTGTCACATTATGTCACATGAAGCCATTCTCTGCAGCAAAAGACTGAAAATCATGAGCAATTCTTCCTTTTGCCACCATGATTTCAATAGTTAGAAAGCATCTGTATGTGGGAAAGGGTTAAGCCATTCCAGCATGTATTAAATCTGAAGTAGATGATTTTGAATTTAATGTCGAAACAAAAATATGAATTGAAATATCAATACTACATAATAGTTGTGAAAATGACTTTGGTACTTTGAAAACATCTAGGCAAAAATATGGTACCTATAAATGAAAGAATAATTATTGAATAAATTTGAAAACATTCTGGCAAGAGGTTTTTAGCTCGACTTTTGAAAAAAACGAGAGCTATTGTCATGACCCTGGCGTCGTCGGCGTGGGCGTCCGGTTAAGTTTTTTTTTTTCTTCTCCCTATCAGTTGAGCGTCTGTGCCGTACGCGGTGCTCTTGTCTAAAGTCAAGACATGTTTTTGACTGATGCACTGGTGTCTAGATAAACTTACCAGCATTACTGGTTTTTTATCCAGGAAATAAGCGCTGTGATATGACTGAAATACTGTTGTAAAAGCAGTGTAAAAACCCCATACAAACAAACTGTTCTCTGTGTTCTTTCAGGCTAGTACAGAAGGAGACATAGACAGCGACACTGACAGCAGTAATTCTGGAATATATGAGCCAATAGATCATGATGAACTCGGACAATTCAGTGAGTCTGACAGTGTAGATCTGCCACCCGAGTTACCTCCATTGCGAAATCAACCCCAACAAAAGAAAAAGAAGAAAAAGGAAGAGAAAAGCTCAAAAGGATTAACAGAGAAATTCAAACAATTGTATAAAGGTAAAAACAAAGAGGGAAACTCTGGTACTGGAAGTAATGGAACTTCACAATCAACTAGTGTTCTTAGTGGTTTAGGAGATAAACTGAAGAAAAATCTAAAAAAGACGAAAAACAATTCAGCACCCAATCTGTTAATCGCAGCTGAAGATAACCCTGTGTGTGAGAGTGACACTGATACGGATATAGATCAAGACAGGGACAACAATTCCAAAAGATCAAGTTTGGAAAGGTCGGACGAAGCCAGCATGGATAATCAAGCTCCAGAACCACCGCCGCCACGTCTCCCACCAAGAACTAGTGCCTTACATAGAGTTCCAAGTGGAGGGGAAATGTCGAGATTAAGTGCTGCGTCAGATGCCAGTGGTAATCAAAGACAACCTTCGAGTGGAGGCTCAGGGTCACCACCAAGGTCACCGAGACCCACAAGTTCAAAAATAGATGGTAGGGTGTCGCCTCCAGTACCGCCAAGAAGTCGAATATCAAATAATTTGGATTTAAGTATGGTGATACCAGTGGCACCTGGTGGGGGAAGTAGTTACTCCAATACAGATTTAATGTAAGTTTATTTATTAAAATAATTAATGACTGCCTCTGTTGCTGGAGGTCCAGGGTTCTATAAATGTCTGGTCATACAAAAGACTTTAACCCTTTCCCTCATATAGACGCTTTCTGACGCCTCTGCAGCAGACGGCTTTTTGAAAACATAGTGACAAAAGAAGAAATTGCACAAAACGTGCAATTTCTCCTTTTGCCACAATGTTTTCCACTTTTTGTCATAGCTTATCCATTAAATTATGGAGATTTTCCAACTTTTGACAAAATATGTTGTATGAGGGATTTTTAAGCTAATCTTGGTCAAAAATGTATTGTTATAAGAAGTTTCTTGAAAGCTACTATATTTCAAGTTAATCCAGATAAGGATCATGATCTGCTATGATAGTAAAAGAGGAGGTTTTTGTAGAGGCACATCTGCCCAAATCTTTCTTTTCTCCCTCTCTAAGTCATTCATCATGATTTTGTTTCATTTCTAGATGGGCAATTTTTAATTTTGGGCCCTTTTTGTATTTAAAGAATAACTCTTCAAATGTTAATCCCTTCCCACGTGTTGATGCATTCTGACTCATCTGCAGCAGACAGCTTTTGAAAACATTGCAAAAGGAAAAGTTGGATATTTATGGATATCTAAAAAAGAAAACTGCCAGGATGTCTTCAAAGTGGTCTGTCACAGATTTGTTGTAAGTGGGAAAAGGTTTAGAAACATTCTCAATTTTAGGTTTGAAAATATACCCCAGACTCTCCTTCTAGGCACAGCAATACATTTGATGGGAAGCATAGTAATGTTTACGTCCAGCTGTGGTACATATATCAGTAGCATGCCGGAACCGAGTCCATAGAGAGTTAATATATTCTGTCTTCCTGGCGTCAGCTGTTTTTTGCCTAAGGTTTTAAAGTTTTCCCCCCCAATCAGCAAGCTCTGTTGTCTATGACATCTCACTCGACCAACATTCTTTCTGACATTTGTCAAAAGTCACTGTGACCTGCATCATTCGTCTTTCACCAAAAGGCTGTTTAACAGTCTATGTGGAAAAGCCATGATATGATTAAAAAATTGTTGAAGATGGCGTTAAACCCCAATCAATCAATCAATTGTAAGGCAACCATGTGGATTTCTTTGAGTAAACATTCTAGGAGAATTGTAGCTTTTTTAGTAAGGAGTATGCTGGTTTCACCTTCATCAATCTATGTTCAGTCGGTAACAACGCGGGCTGTCAATCCAGGGGTTGTGAGTTTGAATCTCGACTCGGCCAACTTTCTTTCCGACGTTTGACAAAAGTCATTGTGACATGCGTCATTGGTCTTTCATCAATGGGCTAAGTCTATGTGGAAAAGCAGCCAGTTGCTTGGGAAGATTGTTGTGTGCAGTACTGGTGTGAGAAAACCAGGAAACACATGAGTAGGTGAACTGGCCGCCGTGATATGACTGAGAAATTGTTAAAAACGGCGTTAAACCCCAATCAATCAATCCATCAATCTGTGGACAAAATGGTTTTTGGACACTGATATTTTTCATGTTTGTAGCTAGAGTGATAAAACCTAGGTTGATAATACCTCCTTCATTGAACAGAGGAAGATCACTGTAATGTCAGTCAAAGAACAAGGACACGGTGGAAAGGTCTTTGAAAATTATCACTACATGTACACACTTAGTCAATTATCTTTGAAGTTGGAGTGGTGATACTTCACACATTTAATGGCCTGGACCCGACGATTTTTGGATCAGTCTGTCAAAGGTCAAGGTTAAAATGGGATGGTGTTGTAGTACTCATTTGGTGTGATTGTTCTAAAAAACAAAATAGACAACGAAGGAGAGTAAACAAGTATTTTCACAAAGAATATCTTTCTTTAACCCTATTTTGTGGGTACAAAAGAGGATTGTCGTACTAAGACGATTATTTTGTGAACCATGCATATATGCGCACAATCCAGATTTGTTCAGAACAACATGAAATATGCCTCTGACCAGAGCTCCAGATTGGCAATAGTTTAATCCTTTCCCAGATACAGACGCTTTCTGACGTCTCCGCTGCAGACGACTTTTGAAAACATTGTGACAAAAGGAGAAATTGATCAAAACTTTTTTAACTTTTTTCAGTAATTATACGTACAATTATAGAGATTTTCCCTATTTTTAGCTTGACTTTTGAAAAAACGAGAGCTATTGTCATGACCCTGGCGTCGGCGGCGTGGTCGTCCGGTTAAGGTTTTTTGTTTAGCTCAGCTTTTTTTCTGTTTTCTATCAGACGAGCGTCTGTGCCGTACGCGGTGCTCTTGTTGAGCAGACATCTTCAAAGTCGTCTGCTGCAGATTTGTCATATGTGGAAAAGGTTTAACCCATACCTTTTTATCAACCATTCAGGAAAAATAGTAGACCACAAGTAAGGGACAGTTATTTACATGGTCAGAAGATGAACGCTGGACCCACTTCACCGGAAATCCCCTACATGGATGCCAGCCCCCTGACCTCCCCCTCTCAGGATGTTCCGCCCCTCCCAAAACGACCACCACCTACAAGAACAGAAAGTAGTAAGTATAACCAGAAAATACTTATTTTTATACCCCCTTCGAAGAAGAGGGCGGTATATAGGAGTCGCTGTGTCGGGCTGTCTGTCTGTCTGTCGGTCGGCCGGAAGCCATATTTTGTCCGGCCTATTTCTTACAAACCACTCGGTGGAATTCAATAAGACTTTACATGAAGCTTCTATACCAAGAGGAGATGTGCATATCCTAAAGGGGTTTCAATTGCATGTTATTTTACAGAGATATGGCCCTTTTACTTATTAAGTGATTGTGTAGGTCAAGGTGCTGTTTAGGGGGTATTTATCATGTTCAGTGATAGTTCTAGTTCCAACAATGTTATTTAACCCTTTTCCACATGTAGATACATTTTGACCCCTCTGCAGCAGATGACTTTTTAAAACATTGTGGCAAAAGGAGAATCTGCATGCTCACAATAAGCAAATTCTCCTTTTGCCAAAATGTTTTAGAAACTATTAAATAATTATACTTTCATTTAAAGAGATATTCCATATCTTGATGTTTTCAAAGTTGTCTGCCGCAGTTTTTGTTGTGTGGGGGGAAAGGGTTTAAGTGTACAAGAAATTGTCATTTGAAATAATAATGAATTTTAATGTGAAGATAGGAGAGCATCAATCAAATTCTGCTTTTCCAACAATAATACCATATTAAGTGATCTGTTTGTTTATGGTAGAAATGGCTTCCCTCCTTGGCACTCAGAGTTGCGGAATAGCATTACGACTGAAGCATCAGTGTTGAAATTAATAATACTGATAATGCTGGTCATTTATCCAGGAATTGTCCCCAATACATCTGAAATACTGCTGAAAACATTGTTAACCCTTACCCACATACAACAAATCTGCTGCAGATGACTTTGAAAATATAGTGACAAAAATATGGAAAATCTCAATAAAAGATGGCTTAATTGATAAATAAAGTTGAAAACATTGTGGCCAGAGTAGAAATTGCTCATCATGAGCAATTTCTCCTTAGCCACTCTGTTTTCAAAAGTCGTCTGCTACTATTGCTTCAAAATAAGTCTACAGGTGAGAAAGGATTATAGACTATTTACGTTTTCCCACATACAACAAATCTGTATTACACAACTAAATTCATCCAGAAACTGTCTTAAAGGGAACGTTTAATTATTGAAAACAGTTGAAAATACTGTATCTACTGTAGCATACGGATAAATAGTTCATTATAGACAATATCTCGTTTTGCAACAATATTTTCGAAAATCGTCTGCTGCAGGGTTGTCAGTATATGAGAAAGGGTTAAAAAATCTTGTCTGTAGCATGGGCAACAAAAGTAGTATGCATCAAGGAAAGTGTCCAACAATTTCTCTGACTCGTTACAGCGGACACTTATGTTGACGTTGACGGTAAATTCGCACCCCCACTTCCAAATAGGCCAGGACAGAAGAAAAAAATAGCAGGAAGTAAGGGAAATTTTACTCTCTCCCCTCCCCCAGATACAGAGAAGACTTTTATACCTCTGCAACAAACAACTTCTTAATCGTTTCCCACATACATCAAAAATCTGCAGCGGACAACTTTGAATGAATGCATCTTTAAAGCAAAGATACAGAAATTATCTTCAAATAATGATTCAAAAATGGTAGTAGGGACGCTCATACTAGTCGCTAGGATAACATCAAAACTGATTTAACCCTTTCCCTCATAAAGATGCTTTCTGATGCCTCTGCAACAGACATCTTTTTTAAAACATAGTGACACTTTTAGTCATAGGTTATCTATGCAATTAAAAGGATTTTCCATTTTTTGACAAAACATGTTCAAAGTCGTCTGCTGCAGAATTGTCGTATGAGGGACTGGGTTAATGGTGTAAGCAGAGCTCAACATATTTTTTGGGCATTTTTCATGTTCTAAAATCCTTATTTGACATTTAAACCCTATGTTATGTGTACTCAAAAATATTGTCTCAGTGAGTACCCACAACATAGGGTTTGGTTAGCCCTTTCCCTCATACAGCAATTCTGCAGCAGACGACTTTGAACGTATTTTGTCAAAAAATAGAAAATCTCCAGAATTGAATGGATAACCTATGACGAAAAGTGGAAAACATTGTGGCAAAAGGAGAAATTGCACGTTTTGTGCAATTTCTTCTTTTGTCAGTATGTTTTCAAAAAGCCATCTGCTGCAGAGGCGTCAGAAAGCGTCTATATGAGGGAAAGGGTTGAGTTATACAAGAAATATTGTGGGGAAAAGACCTGTTCACTCCCCCTTATCTAGTCCTCTGGGTGTGAGGATGAACTTTCTAGCAGTACTGGTAATTAACCCAGGAAATGCCTTGTTATGACCGAAATATTGTTGAAAATGGTGTTATACATCCTCCAAACAAACAAAATGTCATCTGTCAATGCAGGACTAGGCTCTTTCACAAACACCTATCCCCACATACAGACGTTCTCCCACGCTTCTACAGCAGACACCTTTTTACACAATGTTTTCAACATTTATTCTTATAATAGTATTTTCATTACTAGAGAGTTTCCGACGCTTCTGCAACAGTCACCTTTTGAAAACTTAGTGGCAAAAGGAGAAATTGCTCATCAGCAATTTCTCCTTTTGCCACAATGTTTTCAACAATCATTCTTATAATTGAATTTTCATTTGTAGAGAGTTTCCATATGAATTCAGTCATCTGCAGTTTTGTGCTATGTGGGAAAGGGTTGACCGTTGATTCAGGACAAAACTGACCTTAGGGTATTTGTGTCAAATGTATATAAAGATCCGCCTGGTTATCCGTGCTATCTATATTCAAATACATACACATTTTATCAGAGGTTAAACTATTTTTATGCCCCCGGAATCACCGATTCGGTGGGCATCTAGTTTTTGGCCTGTCTGTCTGTCTCTTTGTCTGTCTGTCGAAAAAACCTTTAACCTTGACCACTACTTTTGAACCATGGCTACCATATTTCACATGTGTATTCCTTGTGACATGACCTTTCTGTCAGTACCAATATTTTTGACCTTTGACCTAGATGTTGCCATTCGGGGGCATCAGTGATCTGATTTTCAAACAGTTGAGATCCCGATCAGACTGCATGGGTTGATTTGGATCAGTTATGTACAAAATGTAAAGTGTTTCAGGTAAATTTGCCTTGATCATACCTCTCGGTAACTCGACCTCTCGATAACTCAAACTTTTCGATAATTCGACCTATTGATAATTCAACCTCTCGATAACTCACTTTTTGATAACTTGAATTTTTTTCTCGAATTGTTTTTTAACTCGACCTCTCGATAACTCAAACTTTTCTATAATTCGACCTCTCGGTAACTCGAACCTTTTGATAACTCGAACCTTTTTTTAACTCGAAATTTTCAATAATTCGACAACTAAATTTTTTCGATAACCCGAACCTTTTGATAACTCAACCTCTCGATAACTCGAACTTTTCGATAGTTCGACCTCTCGATAACTCAAACTTTTTGGTAACTCAATTTTGTTTTAACTCAAACTTTTTGATAATTCGACCTCTCGGTAACTCGAACCTTTTGATAACTCGACCTATTGATCATTCGACCTCTCGATAACTCAATTTTTTTCGATAACCCTTTACTTTTTGATAACTCAAACTTTTCGATAACTCAAACTTTTTGATAACTCGAATTTTTCGATAATTCAACCTCTTGATAACTCAAACTTTTTGATAATTCGACGGTCATTGGGTCAAAGGTCAAGGTCACAGTGACTGAACACAAAAACCCTTTTTAAGCTTGTCCGAGTGATAACTCAACAATGCCTGGACCTATGGTCCTCAAACTTGACTTGGAGGTTGGGCCTGACCAGTAGATAAACCCTATTTATTTTGAGGTCATTGGGTCTAAGGTCAAGGTCACAGTGACCTTTAACACAAAAACCCTTTTTAAGCTTGTCCGAGTGATAACTCAATAATGCCTGGACCTGGAGGATACATTATATCTGCAAATATCAGTCATCATCACAATGGGATTAAGAACTGTACCTACCATCCTCAAACTTTGAATGAACATTGTTCATAATCTTAAAACTGACTCATAGACATCCAATGTGAAATGACAAATCAACTGGCATTTCGGTCCATGCAAATTTTACTCAATTGTACTAATATTCCTGACAACATGGCGCTCAGGGGGGGCATAATGTTTGACAAACATCTCTTGTTAGAATTTGATTTTCTCTTTTCTCTTTAGCAGACAGCTATGTTGATGTGGGTGAAGACAATCTAATAGAATCCGATTACTCATTGGCTGATGAGATTAGGTAAGATCCAATCGAAATCATCTTTATGTATTATTTTTGGTCCCTGAGTATATGACTCTTTCTCTAACACATATATTATGGTTTTTTTAGTGTTTACACAAATACTTCTGGAAATTGCGACTAGCTTTCCCATATGCAGATGCATTGTGAAGCATCTTTAGAAGACCACTTTTTAAAACATTGTGACTATATAAAGGACAATTGACTTCAGTATTGCTTATTTTAATGATCATTTACAAGGCATGGCAGGGATTATCTAAAATATTTCAATTTCGCAAATACTTTGTTCGTAGGTACTTAAAAATAAGTTCTTAACAAGTCAATTTATTTTGATACCTATAACATTGAGTAATTAGAGTCATGTTTATGGGGCAAAGTCCTGTCATTTCCTACTTTTTCTCAACTAGACCGCTTTTTGGTGTGTGAAATCCCACTTTCCTTTCTGTAGATTTTTTTAGGCATTTGTAGATTTTGAACCTTTTCCCGCATGTATAAAAATCTGCAGGCAATCAACCGTTAAAAGATATGAACAAATATGGAAATTATCTATAAATTAAAGTATAATTAATGATAATAAGTGAAAACATTGTGCCATTTTGAGCAATTTCTCCTTTTGTCACTATGTTTTCAAATAGCCACCAGGCTGCAGATGTGATATGACTAAAAGTGGAAAACATTGTGGCAAAAGGAGAAATTGCTCATTTTGAGCAATTTCTTCTTTTGTCACTATGTTTTCAAAAAGCTGTCTGCTGCAGAGGTGCAGAAAGCTGATGAGCTACTCATGTCTGATGTCTGATGTCTATATGGGGGGAATGGTTAGGGGAGATGTAAGATGTTGAGTTTGAAAGGCCTATAATAAACAGTTGTCTCAAAATGGAAATACATCCTGATATTGTGTAATTAACCCCTTTCCACATACAACAAATCTGCTGCAGTAGGTTATTTATTGAATAGAGCTGAAATCATGGTGGCAAAAGGAGAAATTGCTTGTTATGAGCAATTTCTTAATTTGTCACAATGTTTTCAAAAGTTGTCTGCTGCAGAGTTGTCATGTGTGAAAGGGTTAAATCTTAAACCTTTGACTGTTGGAAGCTTATTGGTTAAGCCTGTGCCATTGCTTAACCCTTTCCCACATAAAACAAATATGCAGCAGACGACTATGCAAATATCTAGACAAAAAAGGAGAACTCTCTAGAATTGAAGGTTGACTTAGTGAAACAAGTTAACTGCTGCAGATGCGTCATAATGCGTCTATAGGTGGGATAGGGTTAATTAAGAGCCAGGCCTGCATCTATGCCATTTGACCTGTCTCCATATTGCTGGCTTTTCAACTCAACATTTTTTCTCGTGACGTTCCTTGAAGTGGTTATAGTTTTATCCAAATGAAAAGCGGGACAAGTCCATTTTGAAAAACTAAGCACTAAAAGAGTTAATCATGTGATTCATGGTAACATGATACTTGATTCACAAACCCATGCAGTAAGTTTATTTTGGCTAGCATTTCAGCCTTACAAAAAGATTTATCCAAACCAATATAACTAAAGTAGAATGAAATTGGTTGTGTTGTACTTAGTTTTTAAATAAACGCTTTCCCACATACCTGTACAACAAACCTGCGAAAAGAGGGCTTTGCAAAAATCTAGGTGAAATATGGAATATGTTTATAAATTAAAGTTTAATTAATGACTAGAGATGAAAACATGAGTTAAAATGGAGAAATGCCCTATTCCCTCTTTTTGCCTTAATATTGTTAAAAGTGATCTTCTGCTGATGCGTCAGAATCCGTCTGCAAGTGGGAAAGAATAATATGCTAGTTGGATTAGGCAGTATTGTTTGAAAAGTTGGACCCAAAGTGTGTGATACAATCCCTTTAACCCTTTTCCCACATACAACAAATTCGCAGCAGACGACATTGAAACCGTTCCGCAAAAATGTAAAAAAATCTCTATAAATGAAAGTATGATTATTGAATTGAGATGAAAACATTGTGGCAAATGGGGAAATTGCTCATTATGAGCAATTTAACGCTTTGCTACGACGTTTTCAAAAGTCTTCTGCTGCAGAGGCGTCAGAAAGCGTCTGTATGAGGGAAAGGGTTAATAGTAGTGCATTATAATGTCTCCTACTGTAGTAATAGAATGTCCCTATTTAGGTATAGAAGATTGACAATATGTTGGTTTTAGACTGACTTGAGGCTTGTTAGAATTTTTGTTACATACAGTCATGTATTATGTTATATAAAATTCCCCCCTTAACCCTTTTCCTCATACGACAAATCTGCAGCAGACGACTTTAAACATATTATGTCAAAAAATAGAAAATCATTATAATGAATGGATAACCTATGACTAAAAGTGGAAAACATTGTGGCAAAAGGAGAAATTGCTCGTTTTGAGTAATTACTTATTTTGTCGCTATGTTTTTAAAAAGCCGTCTGCAGGAGAGGTGTCGTAAAGCGCCTATATGAGGGAAAGGGTTAAATAGTTTTGTAAACCATTACCGGTACATAATATGATATTTTCACAGTTGAAACATTGTGGGAAAAGGAGAAATTGCTTTCTGTTGTATTGTGAGTAATATTTGACTGCATACACTGTTCGGAACACTACACAAATCTTCAGCAGAGGACTGAAAACATCAAGGCCAATCTATAGATAATCTTCAGAAATGAAAGAATAATTATTGAATAAAGTTGTATACATTGTGGCAAAAGGAGAAATTGCTAGTTTTGAGGAATTTCTTCTTCGTCACAATGTTTCAAATGTGTCTGCAGGTATGTAAGGGTTAAACCAGTTTTTAGTCATTGTCAATTTCTTATTGTTATGTTTATTCTTGTGTGATAATTTTTCAGAAAGGGGCCTGGCAGGTATAGATCTTATATAGACAAGCGAAACTTGCTTTCTAAATTAAAATGCCTATTAATACACTAACTATAATCTACAGACAAATTCTTACTAGAGGAAGCAGCCGATGAAATTTGTTAACCCTTCCCTGAAACTGACAACTTGTGAATTCTTTGCTGTTTGCAGCAGAAGACTTGTGAGGACATTGGTGGAAAAGGAGAAATTGATCATAATGTGCTTATCTCCTTTTCCAGCATGTTTTCATATGTAGGTTACTTCCAAATATCAGGATGTTGCAATGATTTCCTCATATTTTCTGAGGACTTTTCTCTAAAAATAGAACATGTCAGGGAGACAGTTAAGGACATTAACAAATGTCTCTTCCCTCGCCATCTCATTAAAACCAGGCCTTAGCTTTGCTGCAGTAACAACCTCTCTTATAGATCTGATGACTGCCTATAAGAGGTCTTCTCAGATTGACCTTTGCATCAGCCAATCAAATCGTTGCACACAAAATCAGTAGGTTTTTACAGTGGAAATAATCCATAAAAATGAACAAGATAAAAGATGGCCTAGCATTGTTGTCTCTTGCAATTTCATCAGATACAAAAATGAGGACCTGCTCATGAATATTAGAATAAACAGGGTCAATTTTAGATGACCTTTTCTGCCGTATCATCAGATAAAATATACACACAGCAAAGTATTTGGTCTGACTTAAAAAGAGATTGCTTCTCATTATTCTGCTTACCTGCCTTTCCGTGTCTGATCTCGAGACGTATGAAATTTCATTTGAAAAAATAGCCTATTGTAATTTTTAGCTCACCTGTACACGAAGTGCTCAGGGTGAGTTATTGTGATGGCCTTTTGTCCGGCGTCCGGCGTCCGTCAACTTTTTCTCCTCAGTAACCAGTGGGTCAATTGGGATGAAACTTCACAGGAAGCATCCCCACATTGACCTCACCAGAATTCCTTAAAATTTTTGGGATCCATGCATAATTCTGGTTTCCATGGCAACAAAATGAAAAAAAAATTAAAAATCTTCTTCTCCAGAACTGGTTGGCAGATTTTCAAATAATTTTGTAGAAATGTTCCTTGGATGACCCTCTATCAGATTCCTTCAAGCCATATTGATTGGTCGAAAAACATGGCCGCCAGGGGGGCGGGGCTATTTTGCCTTATATGGCTATAGTGAAAACTTAAAAAATCTTCTCCGACGAAAGTGTCAGGCCGATTTTCAAATAATTTTGTAGAAATGTTCCTTAGGTGACCCTCTATCAGATTCCTTCAAGCCATGTTGATTGATCGAAAAACATGGCCGCCATGGGGGCGGGGCTATTTTGCCTTATATGGCTATAGTGAAAACTTAAAAAATCTTCTTCTCCCTAACTGGTTGGCAGATTTTCAAATAATTTTGTAGAAATGTTCCTTAAGTGACCCACTATCAGATTCCTTCAAGCCAAGTTGATTGGTCGAAAACTATGGCTGCCAGGGGGCGGGGCTTATATAGCTAAAGTGAAAAAAAAAATCAGGTGAGCGATTCCAGGGCCATCATGGCCCTCTTGTTCTAAAAATAGCACAGTGCACAGACTGTCTGCTAAAGAGTAAGCAAAAGTTGCCTGTATCTGGGCAATGGTAAAGAAATTACAGAATGATTATTGTTTTACAGAATGATATCTTCTTTTTTATCCCTTTCCCACATATAACATATCTGCAGCTGATGACTTTGTAAACATTTTGGCAAAATTATGAAAAATCTTTCTAAATGACAGTTTAATTATTGAATACATTTAAAAAACATTGTGGCAAAAGGAGAAAGAAATTGCTTGTTATGAGCAAATTCATCTTTTGTCACAATGTTTTCAATAGTTGTCTGCTGCAGAGGCATCAGAAAGTGTCTGTATGTGGGAAAGAGGTCTACATTATCTCCTGTGAGTCTGGTACTGTACCTAGAATATAACAGTTATATTATGCTGATCTGAATTGTTGTAGTCTCCTTAGAAATGCAAGCATTCTGACAACCTACTGCACATAAACCTGCAACACGAGGGTCTTGTTGTAACTGGAACCTGGCCCCCCACATATAGGCGTTGGTCTGTAACTCTTTCCAACATACACACACACACCTAATTGATGCATCTGGTATAAGGAGAATTGTTCATGGTGAGCAATTTCTCCTTTTGCCTCAATGTTTTGAACTGCTTCAATAAGTATACTTCCAATTAACCCTTTCCCTCATTCGACAATTCTGCAGCAGACGACTTTGAACAGATTTTGTCAAAAACTAGAAAATCTCTATAATTGAATGGATAACCTATGACTAAAAGTGGAAAACATTGTGGCAAAAGGAGAAATTGCTTGTTTTGTCAATATGATTTCAAAAAGCCATCTGCTGCAGAGGCGTCAGAAAGCGTCTATATGAGGGAAAGGGTTAAAGAGATTTTCCATATTTTTTCACAGATGTTTTCAATGTTGTCTGATACAGATTTGTTGTATGAGGAAATGGGGGTTAAAATATTTGGTTAACATTTAGGAACTCCGTGTGAAGGCTACAGCGAGTCGGTGTTTTGTGCACCAGCTTGTCTCGGTCATCACTGTTTGCAAGTTCAACAAGACCTGTGTTTGCTGATTAGGGCGCATATTTAGTAATGCTTCATGAAAACCAACCACTAGACATTTGGGACCAGTGTAGATATAAATCAACCTTGCAGAATAGTGCGGTCTGAACTGGCTCTGCACTGTTTTTCCAATTAATCCCAGAAACATTCAGTACTCTTCACATGAACAGAGTACACATGGATCAAATGCCATTGAAGTGCAGAGAGATCTTTATCTACACTAGTCAGGAATATACTCTGGTTGGTTTTATTGGTGCTCATCTTAGACTTTGCTTGTAGAGCTTGTGATTCTGCACTCTGCTCCATGCCTTAACCCTTTCCCACCTACAGACGCATTTTGACGCAATAGCAGCAGCCGACTTTTGAAAACATTGTCACCATCTTTTATGGAGATTTTTCAGGTTTTTGTCCCCATGTTTTCTAAGTCGTCTGCTGCAGATTAGTTGTATACATGTGGGAAAGGGTTTACCTCTTGTATGATATTGATTCCTTGATTCAAGTCCCTTACTGCTTTCATCAGGGGGACCTCCATATACTCTTCTTCACAGTTTGATTGAGATCTACCCTGCTCGGGGTTGGAGGGATGGCCTAACGACGGATGTATGGTTGTCAATGTAAATACTACCTGAGTAGGACTGGTAAATAACCCAGGCAAAGCTGGGATGGAACTAAAATACTGTTGACACTGGCATAAAACACCATTCAAACAAGATTTTTGCTGCTCACAATTTTATAAGCATTGGGGAAGTCTCTTCGACTGACTAAGATAACAAATTAGACAGCAGTTTTTGTTTATAATATTCATTATACCTTTCTCCACACACAACAAATTTGAAAATGTCAGTTGATGCAAAAACATGTAAATGTTTTCAAAAGCAATCTGCTGGCTATGTATCAAAATGTTTCTCCATGTTGGAAAAGGAAACCAGTCAAAACATTTGAAGGTCATTGTTAACCCTTTCCCTCATATAGACGCTTTCTGGACGGCTTTTTGAAACATACTGACGAAAGAAGAAATTGCTCAAAACCAGCAATTTCTCCTTTTGCCACAATGTTTTCCACATTTAGTCATAGGTTATCCATTCAATTATAGAGATTTTCTATTTTTTGACAAAACATGTTCAAATTCGTCTGCTTCAGAATTGTCGTATGAGGGAAAGGGTTAACAGACTGGACACAAGCATACATGTACATAGATTAGTTAGCTCCCTCTCATCTTAGTTTTGCTTGAATTAATCTGTAGATGCTCTTGAATTCCTATAATCATCCTAACCCTTCCCCACAGGAAGCATCTATAGCAGGCAACCTTTGAAAACATTCTGACAAAAGGAGATACAGCTCATGATGAGCAATTTTCATAGTCATCTTGATTCCATAATAATAAGATGTTTTCAACATGGTCTACTGTACATTTGTTGTAAGTGGGAAAGGGTTATTTAACTTGATGTTTTGATGATGTATTTCTTGGTTATATGCATATTTGAATTTTGATAAGACATATATTTGGTTTTATTAAGCATTTTATACTAGATATTGAATTTTTACAGCCATCTGATATGAAAACTTTTGGAGTTACTTTAAATAAAAAAAAAAGCTATAACATCTGAAAAGTTGGAAGTCGTAATTGAAATACCAAGTTGAAAACATAGTGGGAAAAGAAAAAAATACATCTGCTACAAAAGAGGAGAAAAAGCAGTTGGATGCTCAACTAAATATTTTATCTTGATATTCCTGTAATTATATTTTCTAGCCATCTGTTTTGTATAACACTTCAGGAAGAAAATTGGAATATCTTATGAATGAGATGTAGGACTTTGATTTCGAGTAAAAATCAAGTTGGAAAAAGGAGAAATTGCTGGCTCCAAGCAATTTCTTTATTTACCACTTTTGTTTCATAAGTGACCTGCTCAAGAAGACCAAAGACTTTATAAAAAAAGGGTAGTAATGGCTGCCCTCCTTAGCTCTCCGGGTTGCCGGGTTAGCATAACGACTGACTGGCTGGTGTCAGAATAAATAGACCAGTGGTAATGCCATGATAACTTACCCAGGAAAAGCCGTGATATAACTGAAAAATTGTTGAAAGCGGAATAAAACACCAAACAATCAATCGATCAATGCTCTAGAAGCTTCAAACTTCAAATATCGTCGGGTTCAAGAGATGATATGTTATCCCTCTGGGAAAGTTATCAGCTTTGGAAAATATGCAAAGTAGAAAATTGTACTACTTGGAATTTGAAAATTAGGACTTTGAGTGAAAATCAATACTTTTACCTTCTTGTTTTGAAAAATCATTTACTTCAGAGGTTTCAAAAGTCAGGAACGGGTTTTGACCCTTTCCCACATACAACAAATCTGCAGCAGTCGACTTTGAGAACATGGTGACAAAAACCTGAATAATATCCATAAAAGATAGCTTAATTGTTAAATAAAGTTAAAAACATTGTGGCCATAAGAGAAATTGCTCATCATTAGCAATTTCCACTTTGGCCACAATGTTTTCAAAAGTCGTCTTCTGCTATTGCATCAAAATGCGTCTGCAGGTGGAAAAGGGTTAATAAATATTGTATATTTCCTCCAGGAAAGAACTAGAGAGAAGACCGGTGTCTTCAGCCTATATCAAGCCATATGACCTGTCTACGGTACCAGAACCAAAGAGTATTGCAGCTCCATTTGAAGACGTAATCAGATTTAGAAATGAATACGATGAAGATGGATTATATATAGACTTGGTAAGGATAACGTTAAACTGTTTAGCTATCTTTTTAAATTTTTGCTGGAATCCGCCAAGGCTGAGGGTTCGATCCCCAGTTGCGGCAGTCATGATGGAGTGCCCTTGGGCAACGCACATCTCTTAGTCTGGTACTGGTTTGTTTACCCAGGGATCATGAATAAGTGAACTGTCGTCGTGATATTACTGAAATACTGCTGAAAGTGGCATAAAACACTATTAACCCTTTCCCTCATACGGCAATTCTGCAGCAGACGACTTTGAACATATTTTATCAAAAAATAGAAAATCTCTTTAACTGAATGGATAACCTATGAAAAAAAGTGGAAAACATTGTGGCAAAAGGAGATATTGCACGTTTTGTGCAATTTCTTCTTTTGTCACTATGTTTTCAAAACGCCGTCTGCTGCAGAGGCGTCAGAAAGCGTCTATATGAGGGAAAGGGTTAATAAAACAAAGACGTTTTATGTTCACTGAATATTGTTATGTGTTATCTCTGGATAACCAACCAGTATTCACATCAAGCGTGTGGGAAGTTCCCAACATCTCTCGGGATCAAACAGGGAGCCAGAGGATCACAGAGGTCAACAGTCTAGCCAATGTCCCCTACCTTAAAGTGGCAATTTATAATGTAAATTGTCAGAAAATTTAGTCCCATGAAAACTCAGAATGAAAACCAATCTTAGAACAGTTTAACGCTTTCCCAGATTTATGCCATTATAATCTTTCAACAATGGGTGAACGGTCTATATGGAAAAGGAGCCAATTACTTTAAAAGACTGATATGTGGAGAACTCGGGTGTGAGAAAGACAGGACTCGAATGGGTAGGTTATCCCCAATCAATCAACTTATTTATGATACAAACAGTTGTAAAGCCAAAATGAATGTAAATTTGTGAACTCTTTGGGGATCTTTTGAACAGGAATTGAGTTAATGTTTTTAATATATACTCAGTTTTCAGGAGATTTTGTCCGCCAGTCTGAATTGTCACAAAGGGGAGACAAACTTGACCAGACTTACTATAAGCCTGTACAAGTGAGATATATATATAATAACTATATGTGTGCATCTATATAGCTTTGCTAGTTTCAGGTTCAGGCCAGTTGCAATTTAACCCTAATCTTCTGACGTCTCTGGGGCAGACAATTTTCGAAAACATTGTGACAAAAGGAGGAATTGTGTAAAACAAACAACTTTTCCTTTTGCCACAATGTTTTCAACTTTATTTAACCCTTTCCCTCATATAGACGCTTTCTGACGCCTCTGCAGCAGACAGCTTTTTGAAAACATAGTGACTAAAGAAGAAATTGCACAAAACGTGCAATATCTCCTTTTGCCACAATGTTTTCCACTTTTTGTCATAGGTTATCCATTCAATTGTGGAGATTTTCTATTTTTTGACAAAATACGTCAAAGTTGTCTGCTGCAGAATTGTCATATGAGGGAAAGGGTTAATAATACAAATTAGAGATGATGTCTGTTTGTTTTGCCTAGATTTCAAAGTCTTCTGCTAAAGATTTCCTGTATGTGCGAAAGGGACTAACCTGTCTTTACTCGATCCATAGATATTTCTCTCGTCATCAAATTAAACCCTATATTGGGCATTCAAAAGAATCATTTCTGTGAGACTATTTTTTTTCAAGTCCCTAAAACATAGGGTTACACAGTTAAATAAAGATTTTGAAATATGAAATATGGGATCTCATCTAGAGCTCTGGGTTAAATTGGGAAACGTAATTTTAGCTTGTTCATTGTTCATATCCAGGGTGTTTTTAGCTCACTCATTGTTCTTGTCTAGAGTATTATAAACATGTTCATTGTTTATGTCCAGGGTATTATAGCTGTCCATGTACAGGATGTTTGAGCATGTTCATTGCTCACATCCAGGGTGTTTTTAGCTTACTCCTTGTTCATGTTTAGGGTGGTTTGAGCTAGTTCATTGTTCATGTCCTTGGTATTATAGCTGTCCATGTACAGGATATTTTGAGCATGTTCATTGTTTATATCCAGGATGTATTGAGGTGGTTTCAAACTGTACAAGTCCATTTTGCTACTGTGTGTGTTTACTGTTCAATCTGATACAATGAGTTTCATGAATAAATGTTCAAGGGTTGGGTATCATGCACTCATATTATGTTTGTACAACCCTTCCAACAGAAATATGAAATTTGTTAATAAGTATAAATTTCGAATAGAGATGATACCATTGTGACAGAAGTTCTCTGATGCTTCAAATATGACAATGTTTCTAGTTAACCCTTTTCCTCATACGACAATTCTGCAGCAGACGACTTTGAACAGATTTTGTCAAAAACTAGAAAATCTCTATAATTGAATGGATTACCTTTGACTAAAAGTGGAAAACATTGTGGCAAAAGGAAAAATTGCTTGTTTTGAGCAATTTCTTCTTTTGTCACTATGTTTTCAAAAAGCCTTCTGCTGCAGAAAGCGATTTTATGAGGCAAAGGGTTAAGGCTAATATACTGTCAAATTTGTTCGGTCTGTGTTCGGTCTGCGGTTTGGATCAGGTTTCTTATGCTAAAAACACTCAATTAAAACTTATTTAGCTTTATTTCGCTAGAATAATCAATATTACATGGGAAATTTTCAACTTAACCCTTTCCCACATACAACAAATCTGCAGCAGCCGACTTTGAAAACAATCAACCAAAAACAAGGGAATTCTCTATAAATGAAAGTATAATTACTGAAAAAAGTTGAAAACATTGTGGCAAAAGGAGAAATTGCTTGTATTGCTGCAGATGCGTCTATACGTCGGAAAGGGTTAGCTGCAAGATCTTTTTTGACAACTAGTTATCTAGGTTTTCCCTTTGGTTCTTCAATCGCTTTCAATTTCGAAGAGCCTAATATAATATAGGTTCTATATCCAGTTTGAGGGTTAAATAACGTCCTGTTTTTGTATCAATCAGCAGATTTTAGATTTAAAATATGCAGTCCAGGTAAGGAATATTTCTATGGAAATGCTAAGAAAATGATTGATTGATTTCACCTTGTGCTGATAGCCAGTCCAGAGGTCCAGATAAGGAGGAGACTATCCCTTTCCCTCATATGACAATTCTGCAGCAGACGACTTTGAACATATTTTGTCAAAACATAGAAAATCTCCATAATTGAATGGATAACCTATGACGAAAAGTGGAAAACATTGTGCCAAAGGAGAAATTGCACGTTTTGTGCAATTTCTTCTTTTGTCACTATGTTTTCAAAAAGCCGTCTGCTGCGGAGGCGTCAGAAAGCATCTATATGTCCAACCAAACCCTATGTTGTGGGTACTCAAAAGAATCGTCTCAATGAGATGATTCTTTTGAGTACCCACAGCATAGGGTTAGAGGGTAAAATAAGGATTTTAGAACAAATAAAATTCCTCTTATCTAGAGCTCTGAGCCAGTCACATAGCAGAACAGTAATTATCGATCCTCTCAAAGTAATTCAAATTTAAACTCTTGATTATTCGAAATTTAACACCTTTTCGCATACAGACACATTTTGATGTCACTGCAGAAGGTGACTCTTGAAGACGTTGCGGCAAATGGAGAAATTGCTCATGGCGAGCTATTTCTCCTATTGCCAGAATGTTTTCAACTCGATTAATTTATTATTCAAACTCGTCTGACACAAGTTTGTTGTATGTAGGAAAGAGTGAATGAAATAATAATATTGAAATGCTTCCCGAAAATAAAGTGAAGCATTTGATTGCTTGTGTCTCTGTATGTACTTGGGAATATGTCTGTTTGTCTGTTTTGTGTTGGGGCCATTTCTTGTCAGCTTGGACATTGTTTTGACAGATATAATACCTTTTGATATGTTTGAACCCTTTCCCTCATATAGAAGCTTTCTGACGCCTCTGCAGCAGACAGCTTTATGAAAACATACTGACAAACGAAGAAATTGCTCAAAACAAGTAATTTTTCCTTTTGCCACAATATTTTCCACTTTTAGTCATAGGTTATCCATTCAATTATAGAGATTTCCTATTTTTTAACAAAATATGTTCAAAGTCGTCTGCGGTAGAATTGTCGTATGCGGGAAAGGGTTAACCCATTTGATTTGATGCCTCTGCAGAAGATGACATTTAATAGGACACATTGTGGGCAAACAAGACATTATTCAAAATGAGCAATATATGATTTTGATTTTTATACCATGAGAGATTTTGAGTTTACTGTTTGTGCATCTGACAACATAACCCTTTCCTGCATGCAACCATTCTGCAGTGGGTGACTGAATAACATCGAGGCGAGGAAAAAATGAAAATCTCAATAAGTGAAAGGAATGTTTATAGAATAGAGTTAACAAACATTGTGGCAAAAGGGTAAATTGTTCCTGATGGCAAAATGTTTTTCAGATGTGTCAAAATGAGTGCATGTGGGAAAGGGGTATCAAGCTGGAACAAAGGAGCTTTCACCTTGCTTCATGATATTTGCAACAAGTTATATGAATCTATATGGATTTGATTCTTTCCCATAGCAATTGTAGTCCAATATTATATTCCCAATTAAATGATGGAAGTCTATGAAAAAAACAAACCACGTACCATGTTTTAATTTGCAGGATAACATGTATGGATCACATCTCTGTTTGTCAATCTGTTCGTCTTTCTGTCCATCATGCCTTGAAGTCTTCGAAGGCTTCACAAAAAGTCATGTGTTCCTTCAGATATTTTTGTTACATTTTGAAAAATGGAATTTCTTGTGGTAATACTGATGATAATGCAATTATTTATTTACTTGACATGAAATGATATAAGTTTTCTTCATTGAAAACTCCAGGGGTTGTGAGTTCGAATCCCGGCTCGGCCAACTTTCTTTCCGACGTTTGACAAATGCGACATGCGTCATTTGTCTTCCACCAATGGGCTAAGTCTATGTGAATAGCAGCCAGTTGCTTGGGAAGATTGTTGTGTGCAGTACTGGTGCGAGAAAACCAGGACACACATGAGTAGGTGAACTGGCCGCCGTGATATGACTGAGAATTTGTTAAAAACGGCGTTTAACCCCAATCAATCAATTCATTGAAAACATCGGAGAAAAAAGTGAAATATCTGGAGAATTAAAAATTTAATTCTGAAACGGAGCAAAAATCATTGTAGAAAAAGCAGGAATCACTGCATTTGAGCAATTTCTCCTTGTCAACAATGTGTTCTGTATCATGGAAACAGTGAAATATTGTTGCCAAATGTTGACACTTCTGATCCCAAGAATTGTATGGCTTATTTAGAATGAAGAGTACATGACCTGTAGATAAAGGCTGCATTTGGAATCACTTGCTTTTTGGCCCTTTTCCCACAAACATGAAATCTTCAACATGCGGATTTTAAATCACTGACAAAAATATGGAAAATCTGTTAATGAAAATATAATTATTTAATAAAGTTGAAACAATTGTGGCAAAATTTGTCTGCTGCAAAATGTGTCTGCAGAGTGAGAAAGGGTTAACCCTTTTCCTCATACGACAATTCTGCAGCTGACGACTTTGAACATATTTTGTCAAAAATTAGAAAATCTCTATAAATGAATGGATAACTTATGACTAAAAGTGGTGAACATTGTGGCAAAAGGAGAAATTGCTCGTTTTGAGCAATTTCTTCTTTTGTCACTGTTTTCAAAAACCTGTCTGCTGCAGAGGCGTCAAAAAGCGTCTACATGAGGGAAAGGGTTAACAAGGATTAGATCACTGAGATCACTGAGCCTGGTTTCTATTTACATTTTTTATGAAGAGTTTGTCTTGATGGATCATTATGGCTTTATAGAATTTCAACAATTATTTAGTCATAATATTATGAATCCCAATTCTTTGCGTTTTCTGTCTTTCGCCAATCCAGACTTCACATTATCGTTCTTTGCTGCCTTCCCACATAGATTTTTAGTCCATTACTTGAATAGAAATCACGCTGGCTGCATTACCTTATGTTTTGTGTTAGAAAAACATTAGCACACATACTGTAGCATTCTTATAGTAGAATGTAGAATCTTGAACAATTGTGTGTAGAAAAGTAGTATTTAAGAGGATTCAAATTAAAAATCTATTTTGTGCCCTGAATTTCCACTTTAACCCTTTCCCAGATGGTTCTACAGCAAATCTGCAGCAGACGACTTTGAAAATACTGTGACAAAAACCTGAAAAATCTCCACAAAAGATAGCTCAATTGTTAAATCAAGTTGAAAACATTGTGGCCAAAGGAACAATTTCACATTTGGCCATAATGTTTTCAAAAGTTATCTGCTGCTATTGCGTCAAAATTCGTCTGCAGGTGGGAAACAGTTAATTGGATTTTCTGTGCTTTTACCTAGACTTTAATTCTTTTCCGGAGGCAGGGAGACATTTAGTCATAGGTTATCCATTCAATTATAGAGCTTTTCTATTTTTAGATCACCTACTAGGCTCAAGGTGAGCTATTCTGATCACTTTTTGTCCGTCATCCGTCCGTCGTCGTTAACTTTTAGCTTTAAACATCATCTTCTGCTGAACCACAGAACCAATCCAAACTTCACAGGAATGTTCCTTAGGTGGCCCTCTTTCAAAATTGTTCAAAGATTTAAATTCCATTGAGAACTTTGGTTGTTGCAGCATCAGAAAGGGGGCAAAATGTCCGAACTTTAAAAATCTTCTCCTCTGAATCTGCATGTCAGATTCCAATATAGTTTGGTAGAAATGTTCCTTGGGTGACCCTCTACAAAGATGGTTCAAGGCATACTGTTTGGTTGAAAAACATGGCAGTTAGGAGACATCAGAAAAGGGGCAAAATCGTCTCGTCAACTTTTAGCTTTAAGCATCATCTCCTCCTAAATCACAGGACCAATTTCATCCAAACTTCACAGGAATGTTTCTTTGGTGGCCCTCTTTCAAAATTGTTCTAAGATTTAAATTCCATTGAGAACTTTGGTTGCTGTGGCATCAGAAAGGGGGCAAAATGTTCAAACTTTAAAAATCTTCTCCTCTGAATCTGCATGTCAGATTCCAATATAGTTTAGTAGAAATGTTCCTTGGGTGACCCTCTACAAAGATTGTTCAAGGCATACTGTTTGGTTGAAAACATGGCAGTCAGGAGGCATCAGAAAAGGGGCAAAATGACAAAATTTAGAAATTCCATTTTTTAGCTCCACTGGCTGAAAGCCAGTCGAGCTTATGTCATGGCGAATTATCCGGCGTGCGTGCGTAAACTTTTTCCTTTAAATGACTTCTTCTCACTAACCACTTGACCAATTTGGTTTAAACTTCATAGGAAGCATCCTCTCAATGTCCTCTCTTAAATTCCTTCAAATTTTTTTGATCCATCCATAATTCTGGTTTCCATGGCAACCAAAAGAAAAAAATAGTGAAAACTTAAAAAATCTTCTTCTCTGAAAGTGTCAGGCCGATTTTCAAATAATTTTGTAGAAATGTTCCTTGGGTGACCCTTTATTAGATTCCTTCAAGAAATGTTGATTGGTCGAAAAACATGGTCGCCAGAGGGCGGGGCTATTTTGCCTTATATAACCATAGTGAAAACTTAAAAAATCTTCTTCTCCGAAAGTGTTCAGCCGATTTTCAAATAATTTTGTAGAAATGTTCATTGGGTGACCCTCTATCAGATTCCTTCAAGCCATGTTGATTGGTCGAAAAATATGGCCGCCAGAGGGCGGGGCTATTTTGCTCTATATGACCATAGTGAAAATTTAAAAAATCTTCTTCTCCGAAAGTGTTGAGCAGATTTTCAAATAATTTTGTAGAAATGTTCTTTGGGTGACCCTCTATCAGATTCCTTCAAGCCATGTTGATTGGTCGAAAAATATGGCCGCCAGAGGGCGGGGCTATTTTGCTCTATATGACCATAGTGAAAATTTAAAAAATCTTCTTCTCCGAAAGTGTTGAGCAGATTTTCAAATAATTTTGTAGAAATGTTCTTTGGGTGACCCTCTATCAGATTCCTTCAAGCCATGTTGATTGGTTAAAAAATATGGCCGCCATGGGGTGGGGCTATTTTGCCTTATATGGCTATTGTGAAAACTTAAAAAATCTTCTCCTCCGAAAGTGTCAGGCCGATTTTCAAATAATTTTGCAGAAACATTCCTTGGGTGACACTCTACAAGAGCCCGGCCGGGTAGCTCAATTGGTAGCGTATCTGACTCGTGATCTGGAGGTCACGGGTTCGATACCCGGTTGCGGCGACATTCTTTCGGGCGATGTTTTCCATTGCCTCTCACCTCTGATCTATGTGAGAAAGTAGTCAGTGGCTTCGAAAGAATGTTGTGTAAGTACTGGTGTGGGAAAGCCAGGAAAACATGGGTAGGTGCACTGACCGCCGTGATATGACCAAAGCTGTTGAAAGCGGCGTTAAACTCCAAACAAACAAACAAACACTCTACAAGATTCCTTTAAGCCATGGTGGTTGGTAAAAAATATGGCCACCTAAGGGGGCAGGGCTGTTTGGAGATTTGATTTTTGCATTATGGCCGTGGAGCGATACTGGCCCTCTTGGGCCTCTTGTTTTTAAGTCCTTGTCTGATATTTAGAAAATTGAATAGGAATCTTACTTCAGTGATCCTCTACTTGATTTTTTCAAGCCGTATTAATTGGTTTCAAAATCATAGCAACCTCGCATCATCACAAAAGGGGTAAATTGAACTTTCAGCTACAAATGACAACTCCTACCATTCCACTCGACCAATTTCAACGTTACTTCACAGGAATGTTCCTTTGATGGTCCTCTTTCAAAATTGTTCAAAGACTTACATTCTGTGTAGAACTTTTGTTGCTGCGGCATCAGAAATTGAGAAAAATACCCAAACTTTAAAAACCTCCATCTCCATAATCCATTTGTCAGATTCCAAGATAATTTGGTAGAAATGTTCTTTGAGTGACTCTCTACAAAAACTGTTCAAGCCATATTGATTTCGTTGACAAACGGGGCAGCAAAGCCGCATCAGGAAAGGTGCAAAATTACAAAACTTTATAATTCCATTCTTATTAAAGTTCTTGTTAGATTTCAAGATACAAATGGCTTTTACTGATAAACTATTTCTTTAACTGAGTGTCCACTCCTTGCAGTTTCATTTGAACTCCTGATTAAATTTTCACAGATATTTGCAGTTAAATATTTGCTTCTAATTTACTATCATTCAGGTGATCGATTTAGGGCCATCTTGGCCCTCTTGTTTAACAAAATATGTTCAAAGTCGTCTGCTGCAGAATTGTCGTATGAGGAAAAGGGTTAACAATAATGGAAATGGGAAAAAATACTTCAGAATTCGATTTGTATACAGTTGATACAGTTTAATGTTTAACCCTTTTCCTACATACAGAAACATTTTGACGCATCTGCAACAGACGACTTTTGACAACATTGAGGCAAAAGGAGAAATCATTCATTTCCCTTTTGCCATAATGTTTTCAACTCTGTTCACTGATTAACCCTTTCCTTCATAAGACAATTCTGCAGCAGACGACTTTGAACGTATTTTGTCAAAACATAGAAACTCTCCATAATTGAATGGATAACCTATGACAAAAAGTGGAAAACATTGTGGCTAAAGGAGAAATTGCACGTTTTGTGCAATTCCTTCTTTTGTCACTATGTTTCCAAAAAGCTATCTGCTGCAGAGGCGTCAGAAAGCGTCTATATGAGGGAAAGGGTTATACTTTCATTGACAGTGCATTTCCATATCTTTGCCAAGATGTTTACAAAGTTATCTGCTGCAGATTTGTTGTATGAGGGAAAGGGTAAACATCCATATTCATTTATGTCATCAATAGTAATTTCCATCAGCAGAAGCGTTAATATATCATAAAATGTCCCTATGGCCATTTGAAACATTGACATACTGATGAAATATTTCTCACCTTTTTTGACACGTTAATTAACCTTTTAACTGATATGATAAATACGAGTCTTCTGCATGAAAAATATTTGAAGAAGAATTTAACATCAAGAAAATAGAGAGAATCCAAATAAAAACTAACCGTTTCACGCAGTTTGTCCTTTTTTCCCACAATGGTTTCAAAAGTCATTTGCTGCATTATTGCTTTCCAACTTATAGACACATTCTGATGTATCTGCAGCAGACAACTTTTGAAGACATTGTGACCAAAGGAGATATTGCTAAAAACAAGCAATTTCAGCTCTTGCCACTCATAATGTTTTCAACTTTTTTCAGTAAATATGCTTTCATTTATAGATATTTTCCATGTTTTTGCATGATCGTTTTCAAAATTGTCTACTGAAGATTTATTGTATGTGGGAAAGGGTTAATAAAGTTGTATTGGGTTCAAGGTACATGAGATTGAGTCATCTTGCTCACTTATTAATCTCATTTATTTGAATGTGTCAAATTTCACACATTTTATCCCTTTACCAGATGACTTAATTCTGATGTCTTGAGAAAACATTGTCAGAAAGTGAGAAATTGCTCAAATTTTCAAGATCATAATTGATAAGATTTTCAATGCTTTTCATAAGATGATAATGCTTTCAAAGCAGATGTCTCTAAAATGTCATATCAGGTGCTTTACTCTTGTTTAAAACTGTTCTATATAATTATGCACAGTGCACTTTGGAGTAAGGAGTAACAAAATTCCTTCATTTAATTTTCGTTGGTTTTTACAGGTACTGTACTAGCATATATATCTATCTTTTAATTAATTTGTTTGTTCTCGATTATGGCGTTTTGTGTGATTGTCTGACAAAGGTGTCTCAATTTATAACCGGATATGATGTGTTTTAAGAGTAATCTGCTTTGAAATTTTTTGAACAAAAAACTAAAATATCTGGATAATTGGAACTGAAATTTAGATACTATGTTTTTTCCTAGGTTATTATGATTTTTTTTCCAAGTAGGCGCCTTTAAATATTGTTAACGATGGAATTGTAGCTTATGGAAAACTTGAAGTATAATTTTACAAGTTATTATAATATTATCCTACTATATGCAACTTTAAATAACATATATTTATGCTGAAATGCACAACTTTAAATCACAATTTGAAAAAGATGAAACCAAAGATCAGTCTGCTCATTTAATCTGTCTTTATCTACATTGTTCACTAGAACTTATTTACCCACATACAACAAATCCACAGCTTTGAAAACACCAAGGCAAAAATATAAAAAATCTCTTTAACCCGTTCCCTCATACGACAATTCTGCAGCAGACGACTTTGAACATATTTGTCAAAAAATGGAAAATCTCTATAATTGAATGGATAACCCGACTAAAAGTGGAAAACATTGTGGCAAAAGGAGAAATTGCTCGTTTTTTGTCACTGTATTCAAAAAGTCGTCTGCTGCAGAGGCGTCAGAAAGCGTCTATATGTGGGAAAGGGTTAAATGAAAGAATACATTGTGTCAAAAGGTAATTTAACGAGAAATGTCCCCTTTTGTAGCAATGTTTTCAAAAATTGTCTGCTGCAGATGCCCCATCATAATGTGTCTGCAAGTGGGAAAGAGTTGCAAATCAATGATGATGATATTTGTAGCAGGAATTCAGCGGGATAAGTGTGTAAAACATTGTACTTTCAGAGTGATGAGCAAGTGTATGGTACAATAGGTGGGACGCGGTACAAATCTAAACTAGAATCGGAGGACCTGTACCAATTCTACAACACGGATAAGATTACAAGAGCAAGTAAAAGAAAAGCGATCTACTCAAGCTTTGACGAATCTGGTACGAACATTTTTCACTTTTGCATGTTTATCTTTTCTCATTATATTATGCTTTTTTGCTGCATTTGCAGCAGTGAATTTGACATAGCAAAAGGAGAATTTGCTCATAATGAGCAATGAGTTTGACAAATTGTAATCTTGTGACAAATGGTAGGCTTGCTATCCTCAGCTCTTTTTAGGTCACCTGTCACTGTGCGGGATGAGCTATTGTGATCTCTCACCGTATGTCTGTTGGTCTGTCTGTTCACATTTTCCTACAAACAACTAATCCTCTTAAACCAATGAACCAAATTTAAAATAATATCTCAGGAATTTTCCTTAAGTGGTTCTCTTTCAAAGTTGTTCAAAGAATTTAGTTTCATGAAGAACTTTTGTTATCGCAGCAAGTACAGGCCCTATTTGAAAATTATTTTACACATATTCTTTGGGTGAATCTCTATGAAGATTGTTCAATTTATTGATCCGTTAAAAAAATGGCCACCAGGGAAGATTGTTCAAATTATTGATCTGTTAAAAACATGGCTACCAGCGGGCGAATCTTGTTTTTCTTATATGTGTATAGTAAAAACTTTAAAATTCTTCTTGTGAAAAATACTGCCTGGATTTGAAAGTAAATAGGCAGAAAAGTTCCTCTGGTAACCCTCTACCAAGACCTAACAGGTTTGTTGAAATGATTCCGATCCAATGAAAAACATGGCAGCTAGGGGGCGGGGCTTGTTTTCCTTATTGTATGTAGATTGAAAACTTTAAATTTCTTCTTGTACAAGAGCACAGGCTGATCTAGAAGTAAATTGGCATAAATGTTCCTTGGGTGACCCACTACCAAGATTGTTTAAATTTTTCCGATCCGTTAGTAAACATGGCCTTCAGGAAGCAGGGCTCATTTTGCTTATATGTATAGAGTAAAAAATTATTGGAAGTTCTATTAAATCAGGTGAGCGGTATCTAAAGGATCACCATGGTCCTCTTGTTAAGCATTTCCCACTCTGCAGAAGATGACTTTCAAAAATCTTGGAAAATTGCTATAGATGAATGTATTGTTATTGAATTAAGTTGAAAACATTTTGGCAAAAGGAGAAATTGCTCATTATCAAAAGTTATCATGAATCTATCTTGTTAGCTAAACTGCTAATTCAGTGAATAATTATTATTTTGTACCCATTTTCAGATGAGGAGAGTTATGAAGAGGACGATGGGGATAGAGTTTACGAGGACTTGTCTGAATACAGTTCTGGTCGGGGGAGTCTAGAGATGGACAAGAAAGTGGACAGCGATGGCAAGAGCAAAATGTCCACACTTGAAATGTTTGGAAAGAAAGGGTCCGTCCTTAGAACATTGTGGGCTGAAATGCCAGAGGTATAGTAACCCATGTCAATGTTCAACAAGTCTGCAGCAGACAACTTTGATACATGTAAAATCTTTACAATACTACTCTTCATAGATGAAAGTATAATTATGAAAAAGAGTTGAAAACATGGTATTTTACTACAATACTAAGGCCACGCCCCTAGAAAGAATTCTGATACGTAAATCCCGCCTAATAACATCATCAAATTAAATTTCCATTGTTTTGGGGGAGAAAAAACCAACACAATCTTTATATGCGGGTTTTATTAAGTTTGACGCTAAGTTTACGATACATAAAATAGAAACGATTTTCCTAAATAGTACTGGTTGTCTGCATATTTTACTACGTTGCGCAGATTAAAAAAGGGAACCTTGCTGAAAGTAGTCCGCGCACTGTCTGACGTCACAATTCTGTATTTTCACTAGTTGGGATACGGAATTTTAATCTGTTGTGTCTGAACTGCGCATGACAATCTGCATTTATTTGCGACGAAAAATTTACAGGTATATAATAAAGAAATAGATCCCAACTTTATAATATGGACAACATAAAACTGGTTCTTGGCAGAATTGTTTCCCTTATCCTTTTAATGACTTGATATTCATTTGTTATTTAGGTGAAGTCAAGCGGAATGTTGGACACAATTTCACCTCATGAGAGAAAACTACAAGAGGTATTGTATTCTTTTTCCTTTAACTGTTTCCCACATATAGACGCTTTCTTACACCTTTGCAGCAGACGACTTTAGAAATCATTGTGGCAAAAGTTGAATTTCTCCATTTGCCACAATGATTTCAACTCATGCTATCATTTATAGAGATTTTCTATATTTTGAACTTGATAATTTCAAAGTCGTCTGCTGCAGAAATATTGTATTTGGGAAAGGGGGGTTTAGTAACATGTGAACAGTGTAGGGCTTGATGAGACTTTCATCAAATTGCTAGAATATTTATTAGACTTATCCGCTTTGATATCCTCTAACATGTCACCTCTGGAATCCGGGTTGAAATTTTTATACAGAGTTGAAAACAGTGTGGGGTAAAGAGGAAAAATTACTCAGTTCTGAGCAATGCCCTATTTTTCCTCATTGTGTTTAACCCTTTCCCTCATATAAACACTTTCTGACGCCTTTGAAGCAGACAGCTTTTTGAAAACATAGTGACAAAAGAAGAAATTGCTCAAAATGAGCAATTTCTCCTTTTGCCACAATGTTTTCCACTTTTAGTCATAAGTTATCCATTCAATTATAGAGACTTGTGATGAAGGGAAGTGAACTTTTGAGTATAACTTTAATCCGAGTAAAACTTTGTTTGAAAGGAAAAATGTCGTTTTTTTATTCTTAAAACACAATGTTTTGAATAGTCTTCTGCCGCTGAAGGGTTTAAAGTCATCTAAAAAGAAATTGTATATTAGTGTTGTTAATAACAAACCTTCAGTAGATACCTTTGAAAACATCTAGTAGATAAAATATGAAAATGTCTATATTTAAAGTACAAATTATCAGCTAGAGTTCAAAACATAGTGGAAAAAGGAGAATTTTTTTCAAAAGTCGTCTTGATGTGGAATAGGATCAATATCTTAACCCTTTCCCTCATATAAACATTTCTGACACCTCTGCAGCGGACGGCTTCTGAGCAATTTCTCCTTTTGTCACATTGTTTTCAACTCTGTTCAATCATTATACTTTTCAAAGTTGTCTGCTGCACATTTATTGTATGTGGGAAAGGCTTAGTTGTTTATAACCTTGGTTTCTAAAATTTCAGGCAATGTTTGAGATTATCACTTCTGAAGCAACATATCTAAAGAGTTTGAATGTCCTGATTGATGTGTTTTTGATGTCTGAGGAGTTCGGCCAGGACATGTCGAATAAAGGTGTACTGACACGACAAGAACGTCATGTTGTCTTCTCCAATATAGGAACCATAAGGGATGTCAGTGAAAGGTGTGTATTTGTTAACCCTTTCCCTCATACGACAATTCTGCAGCAGACGACTTTGAACATATTTTGTCAAAAAATAGAAAATCTCTATAATTGAATGGATAACCTATGACTAAAAGTGGAAAACATTGTGACAAAAGGAGAAATTGCTCGTTTTGAGCAATTTCTTCTTTTGTTACTATGTTTTCAAAAAGCCATCTGCTGCAGAGAAATGATTGTTTGCAGATACAACATGGCACCATTTTTCCCGACATGGCTCATTGATCATCAGATTCTGTATTTATTATAATTCTTCTTTTTTTGACAGATTTTTGGCTGATTTAGAGACACAATGGCAGAAGTCGGTGATGCTGAATGAAATCTGTGATATTATAGCAAAACATACATCTAAAAACTTTGAGTGCTATGTACATTATTGCAGTAACCAGACCTTCCAAGATAGACTTATAACAACAATGAGGTGAGTATTGTTACCATTGAGATAGTATTCAACGATTATTCCATGGAGATATATTACAATAGTACTTTGCGTACTGTTTCCATTGGAAACATGTTACAACAATGAAGTGAGAAATGTTTCCATGGAGACATAACAGCAATGAGGTAAGAATTGTTTCCATGGATATATAATTCAAGAATGATGTAAGTGCTGTTTCCATGGAGATATATTACAATAGTGCTGTGAGTACTATTTCCATTGAAACATATTACAACAATGAGGTGAGAACTGTTTCGATAGATTAATATAACAATGATTTGAGATCTGTTTCCATGGAGACAATACAGCAATGAGATCAGAATTGTTTCCATGGAGATATAATTCAAGAATGATGTAAGTGCTGTTTCTATGGAGATATATAACAATAGTGCTGTTAGTACTATTTTCATTGAAACATATTACAACAATGAGGAGAGAACTGTTTTCATGGAGACTTATAACAACAACGAGGGTACAGTACATGTCCTAGTAAGTACTGGTTAGTCAACCAGGATGCATGGCTTTACTGTTGCCCATGGGGCCGAGTGTTTTCCCATTATTATATTTTGTTATACACATGTCACTATAAAAAAAGATTTACTTATTTACAACAATTCTGCAGCAGATGACTGATTATTGGCCGGATTGCTCTAGCAATTCCGGTCTATAGATTGGCGATGTCCGTCTGTCTGTTTGTCTGTCCGTCAACATTTTGGTTAAAGTTTCAGGTTGAGGCAAAATCTCATCACTGGAAAGGGTTACAAACTTGAAACTTTGCCTGAAGGTAACCAGTAACAAGTTCTATTGATTTCTATGGTTACTTTGACCTTGACCTTGGTTTGTCTATTTTCAAGGTCAAATTGCCGACAATCCGGCCTTACCGTCTTCAGCGGTTTCTTGTTTAAAAAATATTTTGTCAACAGCAGAAACTGTTTTTAAAAGTTGTCAGCTGCAAATCTGTCAAAAAGTGTCATTTGCGAAAAGTTATCATATCAATAATTATGGCTCTCCTTTATTAATAAACAGGAAGAAAATGGATTTTGCTGAAGCTTTAAGACGTTTAGAGAGCCATACAGACTGCCAGGGCCTTCCTATGATATCCTTCCTGTTGTTACCAATGCAGCGTATAACGAGATTACCACTGTTAGTCGATGCCATATGTCACAGGCTAGATCCTCTAAAGGATAAAGTGAGACACAAATCAGCTATAAATGCTTTCAATGCAATGTCTAAGGTGAGTTTATTAGGAAGGCAATCCCTTTCCCACATACAGACGCTTTCTGATGCTTCTGTAGCAGACACGTTTGGAATTCATAATGAACAATTTTTTATTCTGCCTACCGTATGTTTCCAAAGTTGTCTACTGCTGATATGTTGTATTTGGGAAAATGTTAAATAGGATTATAAATGTTTTTATGTTCTGCTAAGTTGATTGTTTAATTGAGATTTTTAACCCTTTCTCATATAGACACTTTCTGACACCTCTGCAGTAGACGGCTTTGAAAAAATAGTGACAAAAGGAGAAATTGCTCAAAACGAGCAATTTCTCCTTTTGCCACAAAGTTTTCATATTTTTTCAGTAATTATACCTACAATTACAGAGATTTACCATTTTTTTTAGTAGACATTTTGAAAGTCGTCTGCTGCAGAATTGCTGTATGAGGGAAAGAAAATGAATAAAAAACAATTTATCCTTTTGCCACAAAGTTTTCATCTTTTTTCAGTAATTGTACCTACAATTAAAGAGATTTTCCATCTTATGCCATGGCGTGGTGTCCTTCGTCCGTGCGTGTGTCCTTAAACAATTGCTTGTGAACGCGATACAGTCTTCAAAATACAAACTTATACAGTAGTTAGATATCCATGAGAGCTTGGTTCCTTTCGCAAACCAGCCAGATCCGCCCATGCAAGACTGGATTATAGCCCTTGAAATTGTCAAAATTGCTATAATAGAGCTTGTGAACACAATAGAGGCTCCATTTACTATCTGATCTTCACCAAACTTAGATAGTAGTTAAATATTGATCAGAGCTTGGTTCCTTTTGAAAACCAGCCAGATGTGCCCTTGCATGACTGGATTATGGCCCTTGAATTTGACATAATTGATAAAATACAGCTTGTGAACACAATAGAGCCTCAATTTACTATTCGATCTTCACCAAACTTAGATAGTAGTTAAATATTGATAAGAGCTTGGTTTCTTTTGCAAACCAGCCACATCCGCCCATGCAAGGCTGGATTATGGCCCTTGAATTTGCCAAAATTGCTATAATAGAGCTTGTGAACACAATAGAGGCTCTATTTACTATATGATCTTCACCAAACTACGATAGTAGTTAAATATTGATGAGAGCTTGGTTCCTTTTGAAAAAAAATCAGCCAGATGTGCCCTTGCATGACTGGATTATGGCCCTTGAAATTGTCAAAATTGCTATAATACAGCTTGTGAACACAATAGAGCCTCCATTTATTATCCGATCTTCACCATACATACATGCTCTGGATTGAAAATGACCAAAGAACCATTCCAGTAGAGTATAGGCCCTCATGGGCTTCTTGTTTAGAGTAGACATTTTGAAAGTCGTCTGCTGCAGAATTGTTGTATGGGGGAAAGAAAATGAATAAAAAACTATACAAGTATAAATAAAATTTGCATATCTAACACATGAAAATAATGAAGTTCAATCAGCCCTGAAATGTCAACCTTATCACAACATAATTAACACATGAAAATAAACAGTGAAGCTCAATTAACCCTGAAATGTCAACCTTATCACAACATAATTAACACAAGATAATAAACAGTGAAGCTCAATCAGCCCAGAAATGTCATCCTTATCACAACATAATTAACACATGAAAATAAGCAGTGAAGCTCAATCAGCCCAGAAATGTCATCCTTATCACAACATAATTAACACATGAAAATAAACAGTGAAGCTCAATTAGCCCTGATATGTCATCCTTATCACAACATAATTAACACATGAAAATAAACAGTGAATCTCAATCAGCCCTGAAATGTCATCTTTATCACAGCATAATTAACACATGTAAATAAGCAGTGAAGCTCAATCAGCCCTGAAATGTCATCCTTATCACAACATAATTAACCAGGGCCCGCGCTGTCGTTCGCCACTTTCGCCAAATGCGAAGATTATTTTAAAGTGGCGAAGTTATTTCATGAGTGGCGAAAGGTTTTTATCATCAACATTTACCTGATTTGGATATCAGTTTACGACATACAGTGACCGTTTCCGTTAATCTAAAATAATGCACTGCCATTTGATTCAATGTCGGGAACCAGTGACCACTTTACGACATTTTTACGACACCCGTTTTTATCATTTTGACAGCTTGTGTATTTCACACTTGTGTTATTGTTGTGAAGTGTTAATTCAGCCTTTTAATCCGACTGACCAACAACTCTGAGCGATATTGATACATTAAAGGCCGTACATATGATAATTGGCAATAATTGGCAAATATAGATGCATTAAATATATCAACACGCTTTTTGAAGCAAGTTTCGACGATCAACGTAGGCCTTTCATGATTTAATGACAATGTAAGTTTGTCTTTTTTTATTGGGAAAAATCTATTTAATTATGAGCGAGTACAAACAATTATTGGACCCATTGATGAGATTGGCAAAAATGAATGGCTCCTAAAATTTAAAAGTGGCGAACTTTATTTTAATGTGGCGAAAGTGGTGGCGAAAGAAAAATTCAACCCAGAGCAGGCCCTGATTAACATATGAAAATAAACATTGAATCTCAATAAGCCCTTATGTGCCGACCTTATCACAGCATAATTAACACATGTAAATAAGCAGTGAAGCTCAATAAGCCAAGAAATGTCATCCTTATCACAGCATAATTAACACATGAAAATAAACAGTGAAGCTCATGGTCTTTGCATAACTTTGAAAAATATGTATAAATGAAAGTATAATTATTGAATACAGCTGAAGCATTGTGACAAATGGAGATATTGCTCAAAATGAGTAATTTCTCCTTTTGTCAAGATGTTTTCAAAAGTTATCTGCTGTCAAGGCTTTAGACAGTGTCTGTATGTTGGGAAGGTTTAAAGCCAATGTTTGTTATTGTTGTTTTTCAGGTGGTGAGGAAATGTAATGATGGTGCCAAGAAAATGCAACAAACAGAACAGATGTGCCTTATTGCCAAAGAGATTGCGTTCTCTACAACCAAAGTATGCTCAAGATTCATTCATAAGGCCTTATAAAATAAACTTGCAAACATTTATGTCTTGCTTGCCTGGAATGCAGATTGACTGATATTAACAGTTAACATGTTTTCGTAGTCATTTGCTGCAGATGTGTTGTATTTGAGAAAGGGTTAAGCCTATATATACTGCATATTACATGTACAAGTTTTAACTTCTCTGCAACAGTCATCTTTGGCTTACAGGCTAGTTAACCCTTCCCACCTTTCAGACGCTTTCTGACGCGTTTGCAGTAGACGACTTTTTAAAACATCATGACAAAAGAAGAAATTGCTCAAAATGAGCAATTTCTCATTTTGCCACAATGTTTTTAACTCTTTTAATTAATTATACTTTTATTTATAGAGCTTTACCGTGTGTTTGCCTAGATGTTTTCAAAATCGTCTGCTGCAGATTTGTTGTATGTGGGAAAGGGTTTAGGAAAAGAGCAAAAAACAAGCAAGCATAATGGTGGTCTTGTGTGTGTCTGTGTTTTAGTGTAGTGGATAGAGTGGGAGCCGTAGATCAAGGTTCGATCTCCGGTCAGGTTATACCAAATACTTAAAAAATGTAGTAATGGCTTACCACCTTAGTGCTCAGGGGAATTCGCTGTGGTCGATTGGTTAGAATCGGGGATTTCGAAACACCCGGTTTCGATCCCCAGTCGCGGCACTACGGTCATGGTGGAGTGCCCTTGGGCAAGGCACATTTTCTAGCCTAGTACTGGTTTGTTTACCCAGGGATCATGAATAATTAAATTTAATTGCGCGCTTAATGACCTAAGCTGTCGATGCCCCATAAAACAATATACATTCATTCCTTAGTGCTCAGGGTTTGCAGGGATAGAATTATGGCGGATGTATAGGTGTCATGATAAATAATATCAGAAGTACTGGTTATTTACCTCAGAAATGTCATATATGGCCTTATTGGCGCATATAAAGCAGACAATTGTTGAAATTGCTCAAATCAGGCTGTTTCCCATTTTTCCTAAAGATTTTTCTTCTCTATCCAAAATGTAAGCTGTAATTTATCTTATTTTTCAAATAATTTCTATATATACATGTATAATTTAAATACTGCTGAAATCTGTTTAAAATACTATTCAAACAAACAAATATAAATTGAAAGTATATGTAGAAAAGATTTGAAAAGTAAGATAAATTTCAGCTTACATTTTGGATGGAGAAGAAAACACTTTCCTAAAAAGGTGAAACAGTTTGATTTGAGCAATTTCAAAAGTTGTCTGCTATATATGTGCCAATATGTTCCTTTATGCAGTAGAGGGTAAAACAGTAAAATTAAATAAATCTACTAAATAAAGAGTTAACTCTTTCCCTCATATAGACGCTTTTTGACGCCTCTGCAGCAGACAGCTTTTTGAAAACATAGTGACAAAAGAAGAAATTGTGCACAAAACGTGCAATTTCTCCTTTTGCCACAATGTTTTCCACTTTTTGTCATAGGTTATCTATTAAATTATTGAGATTTTCTATTTTTTGACAAAATATGTTCAAAGTCTTCTGCTGCAGAATTGTCATATGAGGGAAAGGGTTAACTCTTTTCTTCATACATAAATTCTGCAGTAGACGTCCGAAAATATCTTGGTAAAAATGTAAAGAAAGTATATTTATTGAAAAAGAGTTGAAAAAAATCATGATCAATTTTTCCTTTTGCCAAAGAGTTTCGAAAGTCTTCTGCTGCAGCGGTGTGAGAAAGCCTGTTTCAATATATTTTACTATTTCAGGAAATTCCGTCAATTCCCCTGATCTCTGCGTCCCGATATCTTGTAAAACAAGGGGAGGTAACCAGAATAGTCAATGAATGCAGTAGTCGTATACCATTTGGCAAAGCCAAACCAGGAAAACAAAATGTCCATCTGTTCCTATTTAACGACATTCTTCTTATAACCAAGAAGAAAGGGTAAGAAAAATTCAATTTTATCTGATTTTGTGCATCCAACCTATTTTCTACATTTGCATAATCTGCAGCAAGCGACTGAAAACATCTTGACAAAAGCATGCAAATTTCTTCATAATTATGAAAGTATTAGTGATGAAAACAGTAGATATTGCTCATTATGAAAATGTCATGTGATACAGATACATCAAAAATGGGCGTATGTGTTTGAAAGCGTTAAGACCTTAAATAAAGGATGTTCACTTAAAACCAGGTTGTTAAGATATGATAACGTTATTGCCCGTTGGTATCTACAACTCATTAAGGGAGCATCAACCATTTTGACCCAGTTCTTTTCAGAAATATGCTCTTTGCTATCTTCTCTGTTTTACCTGATGTGACACTTCGGATTCACTTGATTTGATAACATCCCAAAATTTTGTTTATTCATATATGAAAATTATGAAATTAATACAGAATTGAGCAGGAGACTTGCTTAACAATATTTCTTATTTTTTAGCTCACCAGAGCACGAAGTGCTCAAGGTGAGTTTTTGTGATCCCCTTTTGTCCGTCGTCAACTTTGGCCTTGTTAACACTCTTCTGGCTACATTTTGCATCCGATCTTCATGAAAGTTTATCAAAATATTCCTCTTCATCAAATCTTGAAATAGGGCCATCCATATGAGGTCAAAAACTAGGTCACTAGGTCAAATTGAAGGGAAATCTTGTTAACACTCTGGAGGCCACATTTTCAACTTGAGCGTGTTGAAACTTTATCAGAATGTTTGTTTTGATGATATGTAGGTCAAGTTCGAATATGGGTAATGTTGGGTCAAAAAGTAGGTCATCATTTCAAATTGAAGGAAAATCTTGTTAACACTCTAGAGGATGCAATTTTTGCTTCAGCAGCTTGAAATTTGTCAGAATGTTTGTCTTAATGATATCTAGGTCAAGTTGAATATGGGTCATATTGGGTCAGAAACTAGGTAACTTGGCCAAATGAAGGAACACTGGATTTTTTTTTTTTATTTTGACCATATTGAAACTTTATTAGAATGTTGTCTTGATGATATGTAGGTCAAGTTCGAATATGGGTCATAATGGGTGAAAAACTAGGTCACTAGGCCAAATTGAAGGGAAATCTTGTAAACACTCTAAAAAGGCTGCATTTCTAACTAGAGCATGTTGAAACTTTATCAGATCTTGATGATATGTAGGTCAAGTTCGAATATGGGTCATGTTGGGTCAAAAAGTAGATCATTAGTTCAAATTGTTAACGCTGTTTCTCCTTTCGCCCCAAAGTTTTCATATCAATTTAATAATTAGTTTTTCATAATATAGATTATATACATCTTTACCAGGGTGATTTCAAAGTTGTCTGCTACAGTTTTGTTATATATGGAAAAGGGTTTATAATGATTTGAAGAGAAATGTGTATCTCATTCTTGAAAAAGATGAATCAATGTTATTGAGAAAGTTGTACATCATTGGCCGGATTGCTCAAGCAATTCCGGTCTATAGATTGGCTCTGTCCGTCTGTCTGTCTGTCTGTCTGTCTGTCTGTCCGTCAACATTTTGGTTAAAGTTTCAGGTTTGGCAAAATGGTTAAAGTTTCTGGTTAAGCAAAATCTCAGACATGGAAAGAGCTACAAACTTGAAAATTGGTCTGTGTGTAGCCACTAACATGTTCTTTTGACTTCCATGATAACTCTTCACCTTCACCTTGCTATTGCCCGTCTGTCTGTCTGTCTGTCCGTCAACATTTTGGTTAAAGTTTCTGGTTGAAGCAAAATCTCGGACATTGAAAGAGCTACAAACTTGAAAATTGGTCTGTGTGTAGCCACTAACATGTTCTTTTGATTTCCATGATAACTCTTCACCTTGCTATTGCCCGTCTGTCTGTCTGTCTGTCCGTCAACATTTTGGTTAAAGTTTTTGGTTGAAGCAAAATCTCGGACATGGAAAGAGCTACAAACTTGAAAATTGGTCTGTGTGTAGCCACTAACATGTTCTTTTGATTTCCATGATAACTCTTGACCTTCATGTTGCTATTGCCCGTCTGTCTGTCTGTCTGTCTTCTGTCTGTCTGTCTGTCTGTCTGTCTGTCCGTCAACATTTTGGTTAAAGTTACATCACAGCAACTTGCGTTTTAATTTGCTTTCTACAGTTTTATAGTTATATCACGGCAACTTGCGTTTTAATTTGCTTTCAACAGTTTTATAGTTATATCACGGCAACTCGCATTTTAATTGGCTTTCAACAGTTTTATAGTTATATCAACTTGTGTTTTAATTTGCTTTCAACAGTTTTATAGTTTTATCATGGCAATTTGCATTTTTATTTGCTTTCAACAGTTTTATAGTTATATCATGGCAACTTTCGTTTTAATTTGATTTCAACAGTTTTATAGTTATATCACGACAACTTGCGTATTAATTTGCTTTCAACAGTTTTATAGTTATATCACTGCAAATTGCGTTTTAATTTGCTTTCAACAGTTATATAGTTATATCACAGCAAATTGCATTTTACTCCCCTTTCAACAGTTTAACAGTTATATCACGGCAACTTGCGTTTTAATTTGCTTTCAACAGTTTTATAGTTATATCAACTTGTGTTTTAATTTACTTTCAAAAGTTTTAAAGTTTTATCATGGCAACTTGCGTTTTTATTTGCTTTCAAAAGTTTTATAGTTATATCATGGCAACTTTCGTTTTAATTTGATTTCAACAGTTTTATAGTTATATCACGACAACTTGCGTATTAATTTGCTTTCAACAGTTTTATAGTGATATCACTGCAAATTGCGTTTTAATTTGCTTTCAACAGTTATATAGTTATATCACAGCAAATTGCGTTTTACTCCGCTTTCAACAGTTTTATAGTTATATCACATCAACTTGCGTTTTAATTTGCTTTCAATATTTTAATAGTTATATCACAGCAAATTGTGTTTTAATTTGCTTTCAACAGTTTTTGGCTGGATTGCTCTAGCAATTACGGTCTATAGATTGGCGATGTCTGTCTGTCCGTCCGTCTGTCTGTCTGTCCGTCAACATTTTGGTTAAGTTTCAGGTTGAGGCAAAATCGGTTAAAGTTTCAGGTTGAGGCAATCTCAGCACTGGAAAGGGTTACAAACTTGAAACTTTGCCTGAAGGTAACCAGTAACAAGTTCTATTGATTTCTATGGTTACTTTGACCTTGACCTTGGTTTGTCGATTTTCAAGGTCAAATTGCCGACAATCCGGCCTTACCGTCTTCAGCGGTTTCTTGTTTTTTATATATTTCAGTGCCCAGTTTATCGTCACAGACTATGCACAGAGAAACTCACTTGATACTGAGATGATTGACAGCCCAGAGAAAAACCCACGGGTCTTACCCAATGGCGCGCCTGGGGGGTGTAAAAATTTGTTTCTGCTTGTGATTTTAGAAAATTTCGAAAAGAAGCAGGTAGAATCTGTCTTCTCCTGCTCCTCAACGTAAGTTCCTTTTATTTCTTAAGTAAATGAATTAAGATGTTTCAGAACATTTGCATTTTTTCATAAAGTATCATTTGAGAGAGTTATGAAAGCTTTGTAGGAAAAGGAGAAAATGATCATAATAAATGTTGTCTTGTTCAAATTCCTGGAAAGGGAGAGCTATTCATTTTAACTTAAGTCTAAATTTAAGTAGTTTTTTTTCATGCATTAACCCTTTCCCACATACAAACCCTTTATGATGCCTCTGCAGGAAATTAGGAAATGATGACAGATTTTATATTTTTGAATTTATTTGACAATATTGCAGCATTAGCAATTTTTCACAATGTTTTCAAAAGTCTTCTGCTGCAGATGTGTCAAATATGTCTATATGTGGGAAATGGTAGAAGTCTGATTTAACAAGAATTTAACCCTTTCCCTCATATTGACTCATTTTGATGCCTCTGCAGTAGAAAACATTGCAAAAGAAGAAATTGTTCATGATAAGCAATTTCTCCTTTTCCCACAATGTTTTCTACTGTATTTAAATAGTTTTACTTTCATTTATACATGTAGTGACTTTCAAACTTTTTGTCCAGATGTTTTCAAAATTGTCTCCTGCAGACTTGTGGTATGGGGAAAAGGGTTAAAACAAATTATTAAATGCAGCTTATCTATCGTGTTATGTGTATGATATAGCTACAGTGAAACCCCGATTACACATTACACTCTGTTTAATGGGAAACTAGTATTTTGCGCTTTGTTTTCAAGTTTTGTTTAGGATGGGTACCAATTTTTGGCCGGATTGCTCTAGCAATTCCGGTCTATAGATTGGCGATGTTTGTCTGTCTGTCTGTCTGTCTGTCTGTCTGTCTGTCTGTCTGTCTGTCCGTCCGTCAACATTTTGGTTAAAGTTTCAGGTTGAGGCAAAATCTCAGCACTGGAAAGGGTTACAAACTTGAAACTTTGCCTGAAGGTAACCAGTAACAAGTTCTATTGATTTCTATGGTTACTTCGACCTTGACCTTGGTTTGTCGATTTTCAAGGTCAAATTGCCGACAATCCGGCCTCACCGTCTTCAGCGGTTTCTTGTTTAAATACCCTGTTGTGTATTTTATATTACAGGAGCGACAGAACACGATGGGTTGATGCATTTACACCTGTTAAAGTAACTGATGACCAAAGAATTTATGAAGAGTGGGGTATGTTTTACAATTAACATCTACTTTTTTACCTGCTATGATCTGTTGAACGGATTTTCTCTGGATGTTTGGTCTGAAAACTGCATGGTAAAAGTACAGTGGAACCCGTGTATAAAGAGCACCCATAGGCACACAACAATGTGGTCTTTGCTCACAGGTGGTCTTTAATTGCAGGGTCATTTATCTAGAAAATGAGTAATTAGGGAAACTAAAATTGTGGTTGCTATAGACTTTTAATCACTATTCGGAGGTGGTCTTTAGCACAGGTGTGACTGTACTTGGATTACTTGTTAACCCTTTCCCTCATATAAATGCTTTCTGACGCCTCTGCAGCAGACTGCTTTTTAAAAACATAGTGACAAAAGAAGAAATTGCACAAAACGTGCAATTTCTCCTTTTGCCACAATGTTTTCCACTTTTTGTCATAGGTTATCCATTCAATTATGGAGATTTTCTATGTTTTGACAAAATACGTTAAAAGTCGTCTGCTGCAGAAATGTCGTATGAGGGAAAGGGTTAACTCTTTAACATATACAGCAAATCTTCAGCAGACAACTTTGAAAATATCTTGGTATATCTCTCTATATGATATAATTATTGAATAGAGTTGAAAACATGGTGGCAATAGGAGTCTGCTATAAACGCCTCAGAATGTGTCTTCAAGTGGGAAAGAGTTAAACTACGAATAGTTAATTCGTTAAATAGTTAAACTGATGATATATGCAAACCATTGTGTTACAACATGAAAGCAGCCATTTATTTTATTACCCCGTAAGCTTATTATACCCCCTTCGAAGAAGAGGGGGTATATAGGAGTCACTGTGTTGGTCGGTCAGAAGCCATATTTTGTCCGGCCTATTTCTTACAAACCACTGGGTGAAATTCAGTATAATTTTACATGAAGCTTCTATACCAAAAGGAGATGTGTATATCCTAAAGGGGTTACAATTGCATGATATTTTACAGAGTTATGGCCCTTTTACTAATTAAGTTATGGTGTTAGTCAAGGTGCTGTTTAGGGGGTATTTATCATCTTCAGTGATAGTTCTAGTTATTGCACATTTTCTGCTCTATAATAAGAACTCTTCATGAGAGGCACTCTATGGGGGAAAAAAAGTAAGGCATGTGCAACCAGGGTACATCCAGATCATCCAGCCATCAGCACAGTCTGATCTGGCTGTACTCTGTTTGCCAATTAGTCTTTGAAGGTTTTAAGAAACTTCTGTTTGTTATTATTGATTTTATTTTATTAATTTTTGGGTTTAATGCCATTTTCAACAAATTTTCAGTCATATAGCAGAGGCCAGTAGCTACCCATGTATTTCCTGAATTTCTCACACCATTTATCCTAACAACATTTTTTCCAAGCAACTGGCTGCTTTTCCAAAATGTTTTCAACACTATACAATAATATAACTTCAATTGATACGAGATTTTGCCATATTTTTGCTCAAATGTTTTTAAAGTCGTCTGCTGCCGATTTGTTGTAAGTGGGAAAGGAGGGTTAAGAAATGATCTGCTTTGTATTTGAGGAACAAAATCAGCATATATTGAGGTTTCATTTTGGTCCAGAGTTAAAATAAGAAGATGCACCGCACCTATTATCCGCTTGGGTTGATTCTAGTTATTGATATTCTCATGCGTCTTTACATTCCAGATTGCCCGCAGGTTCAATGTGTTAAGAAATATGTAGCCCTAGAACCAGATGAGTTAACCCTAGAAGAATCTGATGTAGTTAATGTGTTCAAGAAGTTAGACGATGGTGAGTTGCTTGTACATTTCAACCCTTTTCAACATTGAACAAATCATTTCTGCAGCAGATGACTTTGAAAGCATATGCACAATCTCAATATATGACGGTATATTTATAGAAAAGAGTTGAAAACAGAAATTACCCCTATCACTACAATGTTCTTAAAAAACATCAGCTGTAAACACTTCAAAACATTTTCCCTCATACAACACAATTTTAAAGATATGTGGACAAAAATATTGATAAGTTCTATAAATGAAAGTATAATTATTGAAAAGAGTTGAAAACATTGTGACAACAAGGGAAGTTGTTTCCTATATGCAATTTCTCCATTTGCCACAATATTTTCAAAAGACATCTGCTGCAAAAACGTAAAAAAACGCCCGCAAGTAGGAAAGAGTTAACTGATAACTGAACGTAATACTATTCGGTTTAACCCTTTCCCACATACAGACGCTTTCTGACACCTTTGCAGCAGACAACATTTGAAACATGAGCAATTTCAACCTTGTAGTTTCCATATTTTCGCCAACATGATTTAAAAGTTGTCTGCTGCAGATTTGTTGTATGAGGTACAGTGTTAATGGTACTGCATTTTGATTCAGAAGGTTTCATAAATTCTTGAGAGTCAAATACAATCTCTCGGATAGACAAACAACACCAATACCCTATTGCTTAACCCTTTCCCACTTACAAGTGCTCATAATGAGTTAATTTCTCCCTTTGCATTAATGTTTTCAACTCGATTCAATGATTATTCTTATCATTTTATAGAGATATTCTATAGGTTTGCCAAGAAAGTTTCAAAGTTGTCTTCCGCAGATTTGTTGTATGTTGGAAAGGCTGAAAGCCTGGAGCTGCTTTATTTACGATCATTGGTTTATTTAGTGCATGGTGCATATAACCAGGGTACTGATATAACATAGCTACAAATGGAATCAAATTCTGTATTGTGTGCTTCACTTCAATATGTATTTCACAAGTTGATTATAACTCCCATTCATGATGAGTAAAAGACAATATATATTTCTAGAGTTGACATGTCTGCTTTTAAAATGGCTAAGAAAGAAATTTTATCTTCTACAGAACTTGAATTAAATATTTTTTAATACACAGTTCCAAGTTGGAAATTGAGCAATTTTTCCTTTTCAAATAATGTTGTCTATATGGGGTAAAGAGTTTGCAGATGAGTAAAAAAAATCATATGATATCAGGGAAAGCGTTAGCAAGACCCTGAACAAAAAACTCCAAAAATGTCCTCTGTGCTTAGAAATAAATTCTATGCTCCAAACAAGATTTCTCATTGCTAAGTTTCGAAATGCAATTGCTTATGACCATAAAGATAGCGGTATTTGAACACGAAGTCCGAGATGTGGTTTCCTACTTCAGTTGTCAGGGTTGTGTGTATACCATTACAAAAGATTTACTGATAATGGGAAATATTGTGTTTCGTTTCAGATATGTATGAGGGAGAGAGAATACGAGATGGAGAGCGGGGCTGGTTCCCCAAAGATCACACCGTGGAAATTGTCAATTCTCACGTGCGTGCACGGAATCTACGTATGAAATATAGAATCATGGCTGCCAATGAAAGTTATGGAAGCTAGCATTGGACTGAACAAATCACATTAACCTGATATGATAAAGATATTTAGTGTCGTCTGCTTTAAACATTTCTTAAGGGTAAAAGAGTAGAAAATTGAAAGCAACTATGATTTAAATATTATGAGAGTTGCATGAAAACGATGCGGGAAATGAAGAAATTGATCTATTCATTTAACCCTTTCCCTCATACGACAATTCTGCAGCGACGACTTTGAACGCATTTTGTCAAAACATAGAAAGTCTCCATAATTGAATGGATACCCTATGACAAAAAGTGGAAAACATTGTGGCAAAAGGAGAAATTGCACGTTTTGTGCAATTTCTTCTTTTGTCACTATGTTTTCAAAAAGCTGTGTGCTGCAGAGGCGTCAGAAAGCGTCTATATGAGGGAAAGGGTTAAAGCAATTCATCGTTTTCCCAAAATGCTTTCAAAAGTCGTCGGCTACATGATAGGCGTCTAATGTCGTCTGTATTAGGTACAGGGTCAGAGCTACACTATACCAGTAAACTAACAGCATTAATTACAGGTCTAAATTTTTCTGAGTAAAAGTAGTTTTGAACTGTCAATGTATTCAATGTCTAAACTGTTATACTTAACAAACTGGTTTATCCCTGCAATTCTGCAGCAGGGGGCTTTGAAAACAACAATGCAAAAATATAGACAATCTCTTCTTGATAATTTTTTTTTTTTTTTTTATTCAGTTAAAAACATTATGGCAAAAGGATAAATTGCTCATTATGAGCAATTTCTCCTTTTGCTACAATGTTTTCCAATGTTGTTTGCTGCAGAGGCGTCAAAAAGCGACTGTATGAGGGAAAGGGTTAACAAATGGAGATTAAAAAGGGATCATTGTTTACATTCTTCCCAGTGTTATTATACGACAAAATTCACCTGTATCCCCTGACCTTTGTAAACATGTATACCAGCCATGTTTGGTGAGTTGGGGGTCTGAGGTTTGGCAGCATTTTTACCCTTTCCCATATATGAACACTTTTTGACGCCTATGCAGCAGACGACTTTTGAAAACATTGTGATAATGAGCAATTTCACCTTTTGCCACAATGTTTTCAAATCTATTCTATAGTTAAACCTTCATTTATAGAGATTTTCTCCTTTTTTGCATATTTGTTTAAAAGTCGTCTGCTGCAGAATTGTTGTATGTGGGAAAGGATTAAGTTACACTTCCGTAAAACTAGTAGGGCTGCACTTCTGTTTCTTTTGTCGGAAGATGCATTTAGGTCAACATAACATTTGGGTGGAAAGTACAGACTGCGTGGATGAATCTTCAGTGTAGGCAGATGAATTAAGATCACTATTTGCTTATGATGTTTTTTTTCTAGTTTAAACTGTGCGACATGTATAGCTAATTTAATAAATTTGGGACACCCTTAAAACACAAATATATTGAAAAAATTTAATAGCAACCGAAATGAAATTTGGCACAGAGTTTTAAATCGCTTTGACTAACTTTGCTGTAAGAATTGTTTGCAGCTTTATGAATATTTCCATTATTAAATGTATTATTATTAAATCAATTTATTTAATGATTTTGATTGGCACAGACACGGTCACATGATATCTGATAAAAAGTGGAATTGACTCTAGGGCGGAGCTAAAAAAGACGAATTGACTTGGAGCGCGTGGCCGCGAGCGAAATAGCACGGGTACAAGTTCTATGACGTCATACTATAAACAAACATAATGGCTGACGGACGCTTTGTTCAAAATTTAATGTTTAAACAAAATTTAATAATAAAACTATTATCGCCTTTTTAGGTTCGGTCGATACGTGTTTTTGTCGACTTGATAAAAGTGATATCGACCTCGGACTTCGTCCTCGGTCGATATCACTTTTATCAAGTCGACAAAAACACGTATCGACCTCACTAAAAGGCGATAATTGTATAAAGTAGAAAAGTTGCCTATATAAACATAAAATCAAAGGTGTGCTTAAGCTTTTTTATATACCTTTAGAATTGAAGAAACAGGTCTTCTCTGTTTACCCAAGCAAAGAGACTCAAAATGACTAGGCTCTGCTGATTTATATGTTCATACAAAGTTCAGGATTCAGTCAATATCGTCAAATTATACAGCTGACTCGCGACGACACAACCTCAAAAAGTTACCCATAAATAACAAATTGTCAACATGTTCAAGTTATCGCTGGAGTAATTAATGCTAATTCCATTTATGTATTGCCAGCTTTGTTATTCATTTATGTTTCAGTGTTAATTATAACCCCTTCGAAGAAGAGGGGGTATATAGGAGTCACTGTGTCGGGCAGTCTGTCTGTCGGTCAGAAGCCATATTTTGTCTGGCCTATTTCTTACAAACCACTGGGTTGAATTCAATACAATTTTACATGAAGCTTATATACCAAGAGGAGATGTGCATATCCTAAAGGGGTTACAATTGCATGATATTTTACAGAGTTATGGCCCTTTTACTAATTAAGTTATGGTGTAGGTCAAGGTGCTGTTTAGGGGGTATTTATCATCTTCAGTGATAGTTCTAGTTCTGGTAAGAGAGCCAGTGATAAAACCATATCAAGGTAATAGGCTATCAGAACTGCTGATATGCTTATTTAAAAGATAGATCTATTCCAGTAAATAGTTAAAGTTAAACAATATATTTGAATTTTTCCCATGTTCTAGTTGTTGAAAGTCCACTGTAATAAATTTGCCATATGTTTATCATACACTGTGCCTATGCTTTTGTTCACATTTTCCCATTACCTCATTATGCTATGTTTAGACTATTCAATTTTGAAAAAAAACTCTGGGAAAAATGTTAAATTCTGAATCAAATTGGAAAAAAGTATATATCTATAGGAGGATAATGGTTAATTGATGATCCATGTGTCACTTTACTTTATCCCATTCCCATGTGAATTGATGGATTTACATCATACGCCTTTTTAAATCATTGTGATTACAAGAGCAATTTCTGCATTTACCACAATGTTATCTGCTTTATTCTGAACTTGTTCTTTCATTTGATGAAGTTCCCCATATTTTCTTCCAGATGTTTTCAAATTCATCTGCTGCAAATTATTTTTATGTTGATAGTTTTGTTTTTTCGTGCAAATTCTCCAAATTCAATTTACACTACAAATATTGGCAATTTTAATTAATGATATTTTTATGGCATTATGTTCTATATACAATGTACACCCAGAAAACAACATTAAGGCCTATATATTGTCAATGTGCTTCCATTCCAGTGCTTTGAAATGGGCTTATGAAAAAATGTCACATCTGGAAACTCTAAGGTTTATCCCTTTCCCATGTACAACAAATCTGCAGCAGACGTCTTTGAAAACATACCCGAAAAAATTGGAAACTCCCTTCATGCCCGTTTTGAGCAATTTCTTCTTTTGTCGCCATGTTTTCAAAAAGCTGTCTGCTGCAGAGGCATCAGAAAGCGTCTATATGAGGGAAAGGTCTAATTTATATACAGGATTTTAAATGTATTGAAATTAAGATTTGAGCAATTGTTCAAAAGTTGTTCTTGGAAGATTGTTGCCTGTTTTAGGGAAGGGATTGATTTGTAGTTTTTTATAAGGCTGGACCACAACTTTTTATATATTTTTATTATGTAAGGGACTGTTTGTCACCTTTTAAACTCGCCTCAGCACAAAGTGCTTGGAATGAGCTATTGTCATCACTCACTGTCTTAAAGAATTTGTTTAATTTCAAAACAGCTTTACAGGAAAGTTCCGTAGGTAACCCTTCTTCAAAGACTGTTCAAGCCATCATGATTTGGCAAAAGAAATAATGGCCGTCACATAGAAGCATGTGGCTTTTATTCAATTACATGTTCTTTTAACCCTTTCCCTCATATAGACGCTTTCTGACGCCTCTGCAGCAGATGGCGTTTTGAAAACATAGTGACAAAAGAAGAAATTGCACAAAACGTGCAATTTCTCCTTTTGTCACAATGTTTTCAACCTTTTGTCATAGGTTATCCATTCAATTATGGAGATTTTCTATGTTTTGACAAAATACGTTCAAAGTCGTCTGCTGCAGAATTGTCGTATGAGGGAAAGGGTTAAACCTGGTGAGCGATATAGGATGATCAAGGTCCTCTTGTTAAAAAATGTATTTTTTTGTATTGAACCAAGTTTTAGACATTCCATATCTTTTGATACAGTATAGAAGAATGGTTCATTGATTAATAGAGTTTAACATCATTTACAACAGTATGTCAGTCATATCATAGCAGTCATGTCACCTGGCTCTCCCACATACAACAATTCTGCAGCAGACGACTTTGAAAACATCTTGAAAAAAATATAGAAAATCTCTGAAAATGAAAGTACAATCATTATATCGAGTTGAAAACATGGTGAAAAAAGGAGAAATTGCTTGTTTTGATCAATTTCATCTATTGTCTCCATGTCTTCAAAAAGCCATCTGATGCAGAGACATCTCAGAAAGCATCTATTTGAGGGAAATGGTTAATTTATGCAGAGCAAAACTAGATGTATTTCACAATGCTATTAAATCTGCATCATTTTAAGGTTTAGTATTATCAGGGCGAGTGTGTATTTAATACACTCACCCTGGTATTATCAATGTTTTGATAATTTCATGCAAGGCAAGTGTAACTTATAATCATAACAGAATGCAGTTACTGTTGTTCTGCAAGAAAACGCTGATTTGTTATTTGATATTTTGTTAAAGTGACTGTATCACTATTTTGGTTTTAAAAGCTTGAATATTATTAAATAGAACTAAAACAGTTGCAAAAGTGATGTAATTTTAAAAAAAAAATGTTTCAAAATTAAAATATATCCATTGCTATCAAGACTTTTGTTTTAACCCTGGCCCACATACAACAAGTCTGCAGCACACAACTTTAATCCTCTCCCTCATATAGACGCTTTCTGACGCCTCTGCAGCAGACAGCTTTTTGAAAACAAAGTGACAAAAGAAGAAATTGCTCAAAACAAGCAATTTCTCCTTTTGACACAATGTTTTCCACATTTATCCATTCAATTATAGAGATTTTCTATTTTTTTACAAAATATGTTCTAAGTCGTCTGCTGCAGAATTGTCGTATGAGGAAAAGGGTTAAACACAACTTGTCGAGAACATGGACAATCACTATAAATGAATGTACGATTATTTAATAGTGTTGAGAACATTGAAGCAAAAGGAGAATTTGTTTTTTATGAACAATTTCTCTTTTTGAAACAATGCTTTCAAAAGTCATCTGCTGCAGAGGTATCAGAAAGAGTCTGTATGTTGGAAATTGTAATAATTCGAATATCTTCCATTGTTTGTGATCCAAAACTGGTGAAACAGTCACTGTAAAATAATTATGTCCTTTTTCTCTAGTCTTTACTCAGTTCTCTTTCATTTATATATTAGTCTCACTTCTGTTGTAGTCTTCTTCTTATACATTTAAGTTTACTGTTAATGATTTTCTGATTTCTTATTAATTTAACTCAATTGAACCCGATTGTTATTTTTGTTTTTAACTCATCTTTTCCCAATAGCATCCCTTATAACCAAACCAATTAACCCTTTCCCTCGTACGACAATTCTGCAGCAGACGACTTTGAACGTATTTTGTCAAAAAATAAAAAAATCTCCATAATTGAATGGATAACCTATGACAAAAAGTGGAAAACATAGTGGCAAAAGGAGAAATTGCACGTTTTGTGCAATTTCTTCTTTTGTCACTATGTTTTCAAAACGTCGTCTGCTGCTGAGGCATCAGAAAGTGTCTATATGAGGGAAAGGGTTAACAACATAGGAGTTTAACCCCCTTTTCAAACATACAATTAATCTGTAGATCCAGGATTAATTTCTTTTGGTTGCCACAATGTTGTCAAATATTTGTCATTTCCAGAGATGTTTTAACAGTATTTTGTTAAAATGATCATTTTACTAAAGATAAGACTGAAATCAGTTTGGAAAATGTAGCAATTAATTTGTTAAATGATTATCTAAAAAGCAATCATTGAAACTTTAAATGTAGCAATTAGTTCAGCTACTTTATTTGTTTAGGTTCGTGATCTATATTTGTGTTTAAGCCCTTTCCCACATGCAATAAATCTGAGGCAGACCACTTTTTGAATAATGGTATGACAATCTCTATAAATGATAGTATGATTATTGAATAGGTGGAAGCATTGTGGCAAATGGATATGCTCCATATTTTTGCATAAATATTTCCGATGTCTGCTGTGAAAATATTGGAGGACAAAATTGTTACATATTGTAAATTGGAAATATGCTTTAAATACCGTACCTAGTATATCGTGAGAAGAATTTAATGTGCCTTTTTTTTATGCACAGCGAGCAAGCAGCGAGCAAGCACAGAGCAGGATTGGCGGCATGATTCATGCATGTAGATGCCATTGTAATAATATAATCATTATTGTTTATTTCATCCTTTTGTACAGAATTTTATATTGTTAAAGATTTTGTAAGAAAAAATGTCAAAACCGCAAACTATTATATATATATATACATTGCATTATGATTATACTCTAAATGTTGATTATTAAAGTCTTGTAATAAAAGAACAAAACTATCTTGACTCTAAACATGTTTGTTATTACAGATTTATCTCCTTAACCCTTTCCAACATACAGACACTTTCTGACCCTTCTACAGCAATGACTTGAACATATTGTGGCTAAAGGAGAAATTGCTGATAATGAGCAATTTTTCCTTTTGCTACAATATTTTCAACTATATTCAATTATTATACTTTCATTTACCTTTTTCTTTAGATCACCTGAGCACAAAGTGTCGTCTTCTGTCCGTTCCCATTTTCCTGCGAACATCTCGACCGTTTGGTCAAATTTGATAAACTTCACAGGGATGTTTCTTGGGTGTTGCCTTTTTAGAATTGTTCCAAAGATATTAATTCCATTTAGAACTCTGGTTGCCATGCCAATTGAATAAAACACTTAAACAATCTACTTGAAAAAAATTGTATGGCCCTAGAGCCAAGATATGTGGTGTGTAGCATTGTCTGTGGTCCTCTACCAGATTTTTCTAATTATGCCCCTGGGGGTCACCTGTCTTACAGATTTATATTGGGAAAAGGTTTGAAAATTGTCCTGTCTGAAACTGAAAGGTCTAGAGCTTATATATTTGGTATGGTGTCTAGCATTGTATTGTGCTCTTTTACCAAGATTGTTCAAATTAGGCCCCTGGGTCACCTGTTTTTCATAGATATATATATATATATATATATATATAGGGAAAAACTTGTTAGCTGAAACAGAAAGGCCTATAGTTTAGATATTTGGTTTGTAGCTTTGTTTAGTGGAGATCTACCAAGATTGTTCAAATTATGCCCTTAGAGACGCATGTTTTACATAGACATGTAATATAGGGAAAAGCTTTAAAAATCTTCTTGTCTGAAACCGAAAGTCCTAGAGCTTTGATATTGTGTGTAGCATTGTTGAGTGGTACTCTACCAAGATTGTTCGAATTATGCCCCTGGGGTCACCTGTTTAACATTGATTAGATTGAATGTTTGGTGTTAAATACGGCTTTCAACAATTTTCAGTTATACATGTATCTAGGCTTTCCTGGGTAAGTTACTAGTACCACTGGCCCATTTATCCTGACACCAGCCAGTCAGTCATAATGCCAACCCATGGAAGGCGGCCATACCTACCATTTTTAAAGTCTTTGCTACGACCCGAAAAATCCTGCATCCGAGGCTGACCCAACCACAGTCCACTACACCACCAAGGCAGTACATAGATTAGAGATATAAAACAAAAGTCCCTGAGCTTAGATATTTGGTAAGTAGCATTGTCTAGTGGTCCACTTCAATGATTGTTCAAGTTATGCCTCGGAGGGGCACAGTTTGAACAACCTTGGCATTGGGAAAATAAAAGGACCCAGTGAAATTATGGAGAACTCGTGATGGATAAAGGATGATCACAAAAGCTCACCTTGAGCTCACCAATTTATTAAAGTGGAACGAAAGAGAAAAGATCTTCAGCTTTTTATATAAGGTATATTTAGCAGAATTTATATGACTTGTACAAAAAATTTGGAAATAAAAAACAACTCTATTGCACAACTTCTATGCCATATTTGGCACTACAACAAAATACATTCACACAAATGCATTAAATAACAAGATGGGTCAGTGAAACGCCTATGCTCCCCTGTTGCAACACAATTTTGTACAAGTAGATCAACAGTGAATGTTAAGCCTTTTCCACCAAATATAATTATGCCTAATATGAAAGCAACAGGTGCAATGTAACGCTTTCCCACATACAACAAATCTGCAGCTGACGACTTTGAAAACAACTTGGCAAAAACACAGAAAAGATCCATAAATGTAGGTATAATTACTGAAGAGTTGAAAACATTTTGGCAAAAGAAGAAATTGCTTGTTTTGAGCAATATCTAGTTTTGTCACAATGTTTTCAAAAGACGCCTGCTGCAGAGATATTGCAGATATTCATCTAAATGCCTCTTCAGCAAAAGGAGAAATTGCTTATAATGAGCAATGTTTTCAATCCTATCTAAAAATAAAATTAAAGTTAAGAGATAGTCTCCAATTTTGCCTTTGGGCTTTTAACCCTTTCCCACATGCAGCAGAAGATTGAAAACATTAAGGGAAAATCTCTATAAATGAATGTTTTATTACTTAAAAAAAGTTTGAAAACAATGTGGCAAAAGGAAAAATTGCTCATTTTGAGCAATTTCTCCTTTTGCCACAATGTTTTCAAAAATTCCTCTGTTGCCGAGATGTCAGAAAGTATCTATGTGAAGGAAAGGATTAATAGTTGTCTGCATCAGATAACAAATTTATGCAGTAATTAATAGAGATTTTCTATATTTTTGTCAATATGTTTTCACAGTCGCTCATTTCAGATTTGATGTATGTGGGAAAAGGTTAAACACACGGGGAGGAAAGAAGTATTTGCTAAGAAGGGTAGGCATTTTTTTTTGCAAAATATGTGTATCTTTGTATCTTCAATAATTTAGATTAGTTTCCTACGGTATATCCAGAACAAACGATGATAAGAATATTGATAAGGTAAACAGATATTATCAAAAAATTTAAAAAGAGTTCAGTTGTGAACAAATAAAAGTCAATTTTTAGCTCTACTGGCCAAAGGCCAGAAGGGCTTATGTCGTGGCGATTTGTCCGTCATCCGTGCGTGCGTGCGTGCGTGCGTCCGTGCGTCCGTCCGTCCGTAAACAATTTCTTGTTAACACGATACAGTCTTCACTTTTAATTGTATCTCAACTAAACTTATACAGTAGTTAGATATCCATGAGAGCTCGGTTCCTTTTGAAAACCAGCAAGATCCGCCCATGCATGACTGGATTATGGCCCTTGAAATGGTCAAAATTGCTATAAAAGAGCTTGTTAACACGATACAGTCTTCACTTTTGATTGTATCTCAACTAAACTTATACAGTAGTCAGATATCTATGAGAGCTCGGTTCCTTTCAAAAACCAGCCAGATCTGCCCATGCATGACTGGATTATGGCCCTTGAAATGGTCAAAATTGCTATAAAAGAGCTTGTTAACACAATACAGTCTTCTTTTTTTTATTGTATCTCAACTAAACTTATACAGTAGTTAGATATCCATAAGAGCTCGGTTCCTTTCGAAAACCAGCCAGATCCGCCCATGCAAGACTGGATTATGGCCCTTGAAATTGTCCAAATTGCTATAATTGAGCATGTGAACACAATAGAGGCTCCATTAACTATCTGATCTTCACCAAACTTAGATAGTAGTTAAATATTGATGAGAGCTTGGTTCCTTTTGAAAATCAGCCAGATCCGCCCATGCAAGACTGGATTATGGTCCATGAAATTGTAAAAATTGCCATAATACAGCTTGTGAACACAAAAGAGCCTCCATTTACTATCCGATCTTGACCAAAGAACCATACCAGTAGAGCATAGGCCCTCATGGGCCTCTTGTTGACAAAATATTTTCGAAGTCGTCCACTGCAGAATTGTCGTGTGAGCAAAAGGGTTAAGAGTGTTTGCTTTGACAACACCTGACGAAAATGTTTAATAAGACATTTATAGATTGACCATTTACAACAAATCTACAGCAGACAACTTTTTAAGAATCTAGGTCAAAATATGGGAAATCTCTACTGAAACTAAAATTGTTCAATAGAGATGAAAACGTTGTGACAAAAAGGAGACTTGCCTTATCTTGACAAACTTTTCCTTGATGCTTGCAAAAGTTGACTGCTGCATTTACGTTTAAATGCTATTTCATATCAAGAAGGGTCAAAACTCCATACATCAAGCTTAACCCTTTCCCTCATATAGACACTTTCTGACGCCTCTGCAGCAGACAGCTTTTTGAAAACATAGTAATAAAAGAAGAAATTGCACAAAACGTGCAATTTCTCCTTTTGTCACAATGTTTTACACTTTTAGTCATAGGTTATCCATTTAATTATGGGGATTTTCCATTATTTGACAAAATATGTTCAAAGTCGTCTGCTGCAGAATTGTCGTATGAGGGAAAGGGTTAAACAAAGAGCATGCATAACAAAATGCATTTAACACAAACATCTTCATGGTAACAACTTAAATTAGAAATGGTATAAAAATAACGAAGCAGCTGATTTCAATTTTATATTACTCAACAAAATTCACCTGATACTGATCGTTATGCAAAGATGTAAATTTCATTTTTCCCAATGACGTTTCAAAAATCAAACGTTTGATAAAAATTATTTTACCCTTTCCCACTTACAGTTAATCTATAGTAGACGACTTTGATAATATGAAGACGACAAGAGTACTGTGGAGCGAAAGCCAATGCTTGTCTTTTTTTATTTAAGGCGAAAAAGGAGCACTATTAAAGCCAGAATTATGTGCATAAACATGTGTTTTATTCCAAGGGACATGTGTACCAAGTTTCTTTTGAAAAAGTAGATTTTTTTTAGAGATATGAGCCTGAGGTGAGGTTAAAGCTTTGTGACAACGCAGACGACGACCCCAAGGGTATCACATTGCTCTCCTTTTGCCTCAATGTTTTCAAAAGTAGTCCGCTACAAATGTATCAGAAAATGTTTGCAATTTGGAAAGGGGTAACAATTTGATAAATAACAGCATAGCGAAATATTCAAAAAAATATGTTAAAATTTGTTAGCAACAGCAGTATGAATACAAGTTAAGGAAGTATTGCCAGTTAGGTAGCACAATAATAGCAACAATATATCTATTTTTGACCTTCAAGTAAACTAAAAATTCAATGATTTTCACAATCTCCTCATTCCCACTAACTAAATTTCAATGTAGCTGACTTACTAACGGGTAATCACATAATAATCAAGCTTTTAGGATAGTAAAATTAACAGATGGACAAACAGACACACTTATAGCTATTTCTGATGATACCAGTAGGGGACTTAAAACATAGAATACGAAGTTCCCAGAACTATATTTATTATCTCCCTTGACAGCAATTTTGATCCAATGTGATGAGCCTTAACCCTTTCCCTCATACAACAATTCTGCAGCAGATGACTTTAAAAGTATTTTGTCAAAAAATAGAAAATCTCCATAATTGAGTGGATAACCTATGACAAAAAGTGGAAAACATTGTGGCAAAAGGAGAAATTGCACGTTTTGTGCAATTTCTTCTTTTGTCACTATGTTTTCAAAAAGCCGTCTGCTGCAGAGGCTTCAAAAAGCGTCTATATGAGGGAAAGGGTTAAAAGAGTATGCATAGCTCTAGATAAGGGGTGTTTTGCATGTTTTAAAATCCTTATTTGACCCTCAAACCCCCATGTTGTGGGTACTCAAAAGAATTGTTTCAGTGAGATAATTTTTTTGAGAACCTACATCAAAGGGTTTAATTTGATAATAAGAGAACAATTGTGGGGAAAAGAGCTCCATATGCCCCCTTATCTGGACCTCTGATAATGTATGTTAAACAAGAGGGCCATGATGTATCTTAAACTCACAAGATTTAAATATCTATGTCACTCGAGAAATACAGGTCCTTTTATTAGACTCTCCCACATATAGACAATTTCTCCTTTGGACACAATGTTTTCAACTCTATTCAATAAGTGCCGAGCCCCGGAAGCTCAGTCAGTAGTGACGTGGGCTGTCAATCCGGGGGTTGTGAGTTCGAATCCCAGCTCGGCTAACATTCTTTCTGACGTTTGGCAAAAGTCACTGGGACGTGCGTCATTCGTCTTTCACCAATGGGCTGTTTAACAGTTTATGTGGAAAAGCAGCCAGTTGCTTGGAAAGTATGTTGTGTGGTTTTAATGTTGTGGGAAAACCAGGAAACACATGAGTAGGTGAACTGGTCGCCTGATATGACTCAAAATGTGTTGAAAACGGTGTCAATCAATCAACTATTCAATAAGTATGTCTTCAATTAGGAAGATTTTCCATATTATTGTTGAGATGTTTACAAACATCATCTGCTGCAAATTTGTTATATGTGGGAAAGGGTTAAGCCTCTCATTGTTAAAATTCCGTAACCCTTTCCCTCATATAGACGCTTTCTGACGCCTCTGCAGCAGACGGAAATTTCTCCTTTTGCCACAATGTATTCCAATTTTAGTCATAGGTTATCCATTCAATTTAAGAGATTTTCTATTTTTTGACAAAACAGAATTGTCGTATGAGGGAAAGGGTTAATAGTCATAAAATGAGCCTGTCCTTGGGAAAAGATATAAGTTGGCCATTGTGATCAGTGTAGATCCAGATCAGCCTGTGTATCCACACAGTCTGCTCAAGATCTACACTGTTCACATATTCGTTACACAAAGTTGATAAAAGCTTCTGTCAATTTGTGTAGATTCTAATAAGACTGAGTAAATGGACAGGCTGATCTGAACCAACACAGTTGAGAAATACAAGCTTGTGCCTTTTCCAATGGACGGGCTCAAATGGTAATAATTTTGTTTGTTAATTGTCGGTCCTGACGGTATGTAAACATCGACTCATTTCTGTATGTATATATTGTATAGATAAACTCTTATCATCAATTCACAAGAGAAAGTTGATGCAACGCATCAATGTCGCCGGATATCCATAGTGCAGTTATGCATAACACTAACATTATAGCAGTTGAATAAACAGTTATCAACTGAGGGGCATATTGGAACATCAGGGATGGGGTCAAGTGAAAATGTATCATAACTTGCATTGTTTTGTCAACGAAGTGAATGATAATTGAAGCCTTTCATTGTTTATGATCAATCTCCATTCCAAAGTAGGTTGACCATACACACAACCAACTAATTATTGATCATAAACAGTCATGGAAATGAGTAATCTTGCCAATCATTAGTCTTAGTATGTATACAGTGCTTTCATTAAGGAATAATTATAATATTTGTGAATTCCACATACACTTTTCAAGATGTTTGTCAGAATATTTGAATGTTATTATTTTTCAATAAAACCACAAAACAGACAATTTAGGATTTGCATGCAATAGCACGTCATTTTACCTTTCCTCTTTTAAAGTCAACAGTGGACACCTTTGCAGCAATCTACTTTTAAAACAATGAGATAAGGGTTAAATCGCTGAAGACATGAGTTTTCTCTTTTTCTCAAAATGATATTAGCTTAGCATCCTAATTATATCATACTTTAACAAATGTTGAAATGTAGTCCAATATTTATAAATTAGACCACCTTCGAAATATAATATCAACTAAATAGTTAAATCTCATTGAAATTGTTGTATAATTTAAACTTAATTTCGAACATAAACTTAGCCCTACAACATGTTAATTTATTTTAATTCTTTCCTTCCTTTTTATAATGAAAACAACAAACTACTCATGTTTTAAAATTATATTACGATGAGCGCCCTTGTGTCAATGATGCATAACAATATGCAGATCGGAAGCAATATGCCTTTAGGGAATTAAATGACACATTTAAAATTGTCAAGGACGAAATAATTTTGTACGAAAGACCCGATTCTTTCTTATTGGCAGAGGTGTCGTTCTTGAAACTCTCTTTATAGGCAGAGAGTGTTCGTTCAAAGTCATTTTTTCATTAAAACCAGTTTTTATCTCGGTTTGTTCTTTTCTTCATTTGTTTCGAACCAAATAAACATTTTAAATCACCTATAATTTACTATTTGTAAGTGAGTGTAAAGAGCGGCTCTCTGCAAAGGAGATTGATCTACGCAGTTGGTATTCGCGAGTCACGCAGGTGCGCTTAAGTAAACAAATTAGACTGCGACGTAAAGGTTTGTAGTTATCGACTTTTGATTACATGTAGTATATGGTGTAAAATAAAGTATAGCAGTCTAGCTAATAGGGACTGTTTTGTCTTCGTAAATAAAACAAAAAAACATAAATGCGAGTCAAAATAAAGAAACTGAAAATACCTAAAACATCGGAATATTTATTTCATTTTAGATGTGTCATTACTTAGTGTTTTTAAACAAACACAATTGTAATATGTTCAAGACATCTAAATGTGTTTCTTTCTAATAATAATCCCCCCTCCCATGTGATTTCAGAAAACCTATTAAAAATAGAAGTCGCGGGCTTCTGCCCGGCGACTAATGATGATAAATATCATGAGCCTTATCATCACAAAACTCAGCTGTGACTGCTATTTAACCCTTTCCCTCATACGACAATTCTGCAGCAGCCGACTTTGAATATACTTTGTCAAAATATAGAAAATCTCTATAACTGAATGGATAACCTATGACTAAAAGTGGAAAACATTGTGGCAAAAGGAGAAATTGCTCGTTTTGAGCAATTTATTCTTTTGTCACTATGTTTTCAAAAAGCTGTCTGCTGCAGAGGCGTCAGAAAGCGTCTATATGAGGGAAAGGGTTAATTTCATATGTTTGTGTCCCTAATGGCTTGGCAGGCAGGGAGACACATGGGGATCAATTTTCTTTTGTCCATCTGTCCACCTGTATGACAACACATCTGCAGCAGACCACATTGAAAACATATCAGCATGGACGGTGAAATTAAATTAAAATTAAACTAAATGAAAGTAATATTATTTTTTGGCCAATATTTTCAAAAGTCGTCAAATTGTGTCTGCCAATATGAAAGACTTAACTTAAATACTGTTGAAAACAACATAAAACCCCATTAAACAAACTAGTGTGTGTGTAAAAATCAAACACTTTCTTCTCGAATATATGGGGATTTTTCAAAACATTTTCCTACATGCCATGCCGTCTGCTGCAGATTTGTTGTTTGTGGTAAATTGTTAAAATACAAGATCCGGCTGTAGTAGATGACGTGTCCAACGTGTTGGCTCAATACCCAAAAAGGTGCAAATATATCCTCTTATGCATACTGCACCCAATTTTTGTATTGTGACTCGACTTCCTGAATTCAAAATATTTCAATCGCAAGGATCTTGTTTGTTAATCTCTCTTTTGAAGGAAGAAGTAAATTTTAATTTTTTTTGTCAAGACATGATACACTTCAAGGTGTAGTGGTTTATCCTTTCCCACATACGGCAGTCAACTTTGGAAACAATTAGGCAAAACTATTGAAAATCTCTATAAATGAAAGTCAAATAATTGAATAGAGTTGAAAACGTTGTGGCAAAAAGGAGAATTTGATCATTATGCGCAATTTCTCCTTTGCCACAATATTTTCAAAAGTTGTCTGCTGCAGAGGCATCATAAAAGTGTGTATGTGGGAAAGGGTTAAAACATCAGCCTAGAGACCAAGAGACTTAAAGGGTTAATCATTTATTGAGCCATACTGAAGATTTACAAATATGGCCAAACTTGATTGGGTTAAAATCAAATAATTTATACCTGTACTAAATATAAGGCTTAAGGACATATTAAATAAATACATGAAGGGCTGGTAATTGAATGGATAACCAGTATGACTAAAGTGAAAAACATTGTGTTTTCAAAAAGCCGTCTGCTGCAGAGGCGTCAGAAAGCGTCAATATGAGGGAAAGGGTTAAATGCATATATGGCTTTAATATTATTCAGCTATTCAGATAATAAAAGATCATGTTACCTCTCTCTGCAACTGAAAGGCTTTGATAATCCCTATCCAGATAATACGAGATCATGTTACATCCCTCTGCCACTAAAAGGCCTTGATAATCCCTATCCAGATAATACGAGATCATGTTACATCTCTCTGCCACTGAAAGGTCTTGATAATCCATATTTAGATATGACTAGCGACTGGGAATTTGGGGTATTATATAGTGCATCTGGGTATTGAGAAGACTTCAATTTGGGCCTATATGATATATAGACTTAACCCTTCCCCTCATATATACGCTTTCTGACGCCTCTTCAGCAGACGGCTTTTTGAAAACATAGTGACAAAAGAAGAAATTGCACAAAACATGCAATTTCTCCTTTTGCCACAATGTTTTCCACTTTTTGTCATAGGTTATCCATTCAATTATGGAGATTTTCTATGTTTTGACAAAATACGTTCAAAGTCGTCTGCTGCAGAATTGTCGTATGAGGGAAAGGGTTAAATGCTTCTGATGACAAAAACTTATAAGTGTAGCCTCAATTATTGTATGTCAATGTTACTTTATAAAACATCAAAGTAGTCATTTAACCACTTTCCCACATACAGCAAACCTGCAGCAGACGACTTTGAAAAGTTTGCAAAATCTCTTTACATCAAAGTATTGGTTACTGAAAAAAGTGGAAAACATTGTAGTCCAGTCAGTAAGTGGAGAAAATGGGCTCAACATCAAACTAATTGCAACAGAAATGATATTATTGTTTTTTGATAGTTTGTTACCTATAACATCACTGGTAAAAAATCTACAAAAATCTACAAAGGGGAAATTGGTATATTTACCTTATTTATATTATAACCCAAAAGGTAGAAAACACCAGAAACATATAAACACATATGTGTTTATGAATATGTCTCTGAAAACACCAACTGTTTTCAACATTGTTTCTAAGTATCTATGCAAGGAACAAATTCAAGCGGACATTGTACCTTAGTTTTAATATATATCTAACACAAATGTAATCTGAATAAAAAATGTACTTATCAAAATGATCAATTTATAGACATTTGTGAGCATACTTCGAGGTATATCTTACCCCACCACTTGCGCAAGCAGGCATACACATAACACTAAACAGTGCCATAAAGTAACTTAGATAAACAAGCAATCAATCAATTTGAGCAAAGGCTTGTGCAAGAAGACTTCTTCGACAAACAGGCCGACTAATGCACACCTGAAGACAAATATCAAAAACATTGTAAAAAAAAGAGGGCATTGCTCTTACAAAGCATACCATTTCAACACTGTTTAACATTTTGTTCCGGATTTTAATTATTTTGCTTACTCAATAGCTATTAAAGGATTGGTTTAAATGTCTCTGAAATGTATATGTTTTGAAACCCGTAATGAAAAAAAAATAAAAAAAATTGGAGCAATCTCCCCTTTTCCTACAAAGTTTTCAACACTATATATAAATAGTTCTTCAAAATTTCCAAATATTACATTTTGCTTCATAATGTAATCAAAGATAATGAATTTAAATTAGCATATCGGGGAAAGACAGTATAATGCAAGATTAAGGATACAGGGAGTTATACTTATTACTATAAGAACCTACAGACTAATCTCTAATATAACTACAATGATAGTTTAGTTTAAACTTATTTATTCTATATCGATTGCGAAACAAGCCTTTGGCTTAGATTTATCACTCTCGATGTCTGCTACCTGGAGACTTAACCAGTACTCGCGCCGTTTGTATGGAAAAATCCCAAAGTAAGGATACGAGAGGCCGACGCTCTTCCTCTGCACCACTGTCTTCCACAATGATAGATATGTGGGAAATGGTTAAAACTTGTGCCATTAAGTCTAAATATGAATTTTGTTTGTGCACTACAATGGGGATTTAAAGAAGATAGCATTATCTATATTTAAGTATGAAAGGCATTCATTTCTTCTTGAGGTGAAGTTCATTATGTTTTAGCCCTATCATGGCAAAAGGGGTCTTGTTGCTTCTGTATTATATTGTATGGTGGTATCACATCGAGGTAAAAGTGCTGGGCAGCATCTCATATTTATAATAGAAACATACAGTTCACCCTCCTGAGATCAACACCGTACAGAGGCAAGTTAACCCTTTCCCACATACAACAAATCTGCGGAAGACAACGTTGAAAGTATCTTGGAAAATTCTAAGGAAAGCTCTATAAATGTAGGTATAATTACTGAAAAAGATTGAGATCACTGGCAAAAGGGGAAATTGCTCGTTTTGAGCAATTTCACCTTTTGTCATAATGTTTTCAAAAGTCATCTGCTGCAGAGGCGTCAGAAAACGTTTTTTATGTGGGAAAGGTTTAAAGATGTACAGCCGTTCTAAAGAGGTGTTGCTCTTAAGAGATTTAAACATTCTTCGAATAGAATCACTTTTCGAGTCATCTGAATGCTGACAATTTAGGAAAACATTATGGGAAATGGAGAAATTGCTAAGGGAGACCAAATGTCTTCTTTTCGTGCAATGTTTTCCACTGTATTCCCCCAAAATAACCTGACTTTTTTTAATATTTACTGTTTGCTTTTTGTAAGAATATGGCGAATGTGGTTGTAAAGATTGCTATTTGCTCCAGAGAGGTGACATTTTGAGAGACTACTTTGGTGAGCTTACAATTGCTCATCTTGATGTAGCAGAACAGGTAGGACTCGGATGAAACTGTAAAAATGTATTATCTATCCTATCAGAGCTCTAGATAACGCTTGTACAATGCATTTCACTCTCCAACCTCCTTTGAATATCCTTAAACCCTATGTTGTGTGTATTAAAAAAATCGTCTCACTAAGATAATAATTTGAGTACATTATGTATGTTAAGCCAAAACAATGATATTCTTGCAAAAATACCTGTTTACTCCTTCTTAACCTTTTCCTACATGTATACACACTCTGACGCCTCTGCAGCCAAAGACGACTTTTAAAAACATTGTGGCAAAAGAAGAAATTGCTCAAAACTTCTTTCAGGAATCATACAATCATTTATAGAGATATTCCGTACTGTTGTCTAGATGTCAAGATAGAAAGGGTTAATATCTAGCTCTCTGTCCCGAGTCTTGGATTTTCACAGATGCAAGATTGAGAGCCCTTTCACAACAGACTCGACTCTTCTTTATTTACTGTAACTCATTATTTACAAAATGGACTGACAATTACTCCTATATTGTATACAATGTTTTCAGCTTGACTGACAAAAGAAGACCTTCTCAAAGATCAACATTTGTATAGAAAGCAACGTGTTTGTAAAGATTGCATTTTTGATATCAAACAAACATGTTTTAAACTATAATTGGTAGAAAATTACACGTTAATACTTAAAATAATTGAATTGAAATATCTGTTTTGTCAATTTTTTCCTATCCTTTGCTCAATTATTCCTAACCTTTTCCTATATACAACAAATTTGCAGCAAACGATTTTGAAAACATCTGAGGAAAATGTGGAACATCGCTATAAATGAAAGACAAATATTCAATGGAAATGAAAACATTGTGGCATAATGAGAAAGTGCTCACTATGTGCAATTCCTTCTTTTGCCAGAGGGTTTTCACATTTTGTGTGATGTAAATTTCTCAAATACATCTTCATGTTGGAAAAGGTTAAACATTTTGGCAACCAATATTGGCTCAGACATGCATGATTAGTTGGTAAAGACCAATGGTTGTTCCAAGATTGCATGTCCTTTTGACTTTTGAAAACATTGTTGCAAAAAGATGTTTTTGCCTTGATGTTTTCAAAATTATATATTCAATAACTGTACTTTTATTAATAGAGATGTTCCATATTTTTGCCTTTATGAGTAGGCGTTCCAGCCTTTGGGAAAGGACACCTAGCGTGTTATCGAGTAGCGTCCTTTTAACTGATTTGTATACGTGACATTGTAGGGAGTGAAAAAATATAGCGGGACCTAAATTAGAGAGGAATTCATTATAATCTAACGAAAGCCCTGAAAAGAATTCAAAAAGTCGATGCGCCTGTATATATATATGGAAAAAAAGTTATGCAAGGTTAACATATAAATAACCAATAAACTTATCAATCAAAGAAAGGACAATGCACGAAACAGTGTTAACCCTTTCCCACTAACAGCAAATCTGCAAGACGACATTGAAAACATCTTCGCAAAAGTATGGAAACGTTCTATAAATGAAAGTATAGTTATCTAACAGAGTTGAAAACAAAGTGGCGAAAGGAGAAATTACTTGTTTTGAGCAATTTATTCTATTGTGACAGTGTTTTCAAATGTCGTCTGTTGCAGAGCTAGGTGTCAGAAAGCATCTATATGTGGAGAATTTAAAAATTAACTTGATACATTTCTAAGTACATGTAATGTTGCATTTATTCTTTTGTAACAATGTGTTCAAAACTCGTTTTGCAATTCTCATGAATTTGATCCATTAAAAATCAGTTAAGAGCATGGTGTATAGATCAAAGTACGGTGAGTACCCAACATGAGCACATATTCTTATTTCTTCAAAGTCATTTATTTCAGTTATGGCTGAGTAGATTTTTAATATGTTGTTATATATTCTATAAACTTCATTTTATTTAATAAACCATTTCTGTTGCAATTAGTTTGATGTTCAAGTATGTCCTGACTGGACTATTGTTGCAAAAGGAGAAATTGCTCGTTTTGAGCAATTTCTCCTTTTTTGCCACAATGTTTTCAAGGGTCGTCTGCTGCAGATGTGTCAAAATGCGTCTATAGGTGGAAAAGGGTTTGTTCTGTTTTCCGACAATTGACTAAAATAGTCTTTGTTGGATACCAGTTGAAAAAAATGCCAGGAAACACAGGCATGGTTAGGTGAACTTCCTCTTGTCAAGATATAATTGAAATAATGTTGAAAATGGCAATTTCAACTCCAATTAATCAATTAGCCTCTCCTAATGTTTAACCCTTTCCCTCATATAGACGCTTTCTGACGCCTCTGCAGCAGACGGATTTTTGAAAACATAGTGACAAAAGAAGAAATTGCACAAAACGTTCAATTTCTCCTTTTGCCACAATGTTTTTCTACTTTTTGTCATAGGTTATTCATTCAATTATGGAGATTTTCTATGTTTTGACAAAAACCGTTCAAACTCGTCTACTGCAGAATTGTCGTATGAGGGAAAGGGTTAAGGGGACCTTTCCCAAAGAGGACATGGCTTAGTCCATATGTCTTTTATGATTTCCACCATGTAGCCAAAGTCGTAAATATTGCCTGTACTCCTTTTATACTATGTCTTAACCCTTTCCCACTTACAACAAATCTGCAGGAGACGACATTGAAAACAATCACGCGCAAACATGGAAAATCTCTTTAAACGAAAGTACAAGAGAAAGTTGATGCAACGCATCAATGTCGCCGGATATCCATAGTGCAGATATGCATAACACTAACATTATAGTAGTTGAATAAACAGTTATCAACTGAGGGGCATATTGGAACATCAGGGGTGGGGTCAAGTGAAAATGTATCATAACTTGCATTGTTTTGTCAACGAAGTGAATGATAATTGAAGCCTTTCATTGTTTATGATCAATCTCCATTCCAAAGTAGGTTGACCATACACACAACTAATTATTGATCATAAACAGTAATGGAAATGAGTAATCTTGCCAATCATTAGTCTTAGTATGTATACAGTGCTTTCATTAAGGAATAATTATAAGATTTGTGAATTCCACATACACTTTTCAAGATGTTTGTCAGAATATTTGAATTTTATTATTTTTCAATAAAACCACAAAACAGACACTTTAGGATTTGCATGCAATAGCACGTCATTTTACCTTTCCTCTTTTAAAGTCAACAGTGGACACCTTTGCAGCAATCTACTTTTAAAACAATGAGATAAGGGTTAAATCGCTGAAGACATGAGTTTTCTCTTTTTCTCAAAATGATATTAGCTTAGCATCCTAATTATATCGTACTTTAACAAATGTTGAAATGTAGTCCAATATTTATAAATTAGACCACCTTCGAAATATAATAATAACTAAACAGTTAAATCTCATTGAAATTGTTGTATAATTTAAACTTAATTTCGAACATAAACTTAGCCCTACAACATGTTAATTTATTTTAATTCTTTGCTTCCTTTTTTATAATGAAAACAACAAACTACTCATGTTTTAAAATTATATTATGATGAGCGCCCTTGTGTCAATGATGCATAACAATATGCAGATCGGAAGCAATATGCCTTTAGGAAATTAAATGACACATTTAAAATTGTCAAGGACGAAATAATTTTGTACGAAAGACCCGATTCTTTCTTATTCGCAGAGGTGTCGTTCTTGAAACTCTCTTTATAGGCAGAGAGTGTTCGTTCAAAGTAATTTTTCCATTAAAACCAGTTTTATCTCGGTTTGTTCTTTTCTTCATTTGTTTCGAACCAAATAAACATCTTAAATCACCTATAATTTACTATTTGTAAGTGAGTGTAAAGAGCGGCTCTCTGCAAAGGAGATTGATCTACGCAGTTGGTATTCGCGAGTCACGCAGGTGCGCGTAAGTAAACAAATTAGACTGCGACGTAAAGGTTTGTAATTATCGACTTTTGATTACATGTAGTACTGTAAAATAAAGTATACCAGTCTAGCTAATAGGGACTGTTTTGTCTTCGTAAATAAAACAAAAAACACATAAATGCGAGTCAAAATAAAGAAACTGAAAATACCTAAAACATCGGAATATTTATTTCATTTTAGATGTGTCATTACTTAGTGTTTTTAAACAAACACAATTGTAATATGTTCAAGACATCTAAATGTGTTTCTTTCTAATAATAATCCCCCCTCCCATGTGATTTCAGAACACCTATTAAAAATAGAAGTCGCGGGCTTCTGCCCGGCGACTAATAAATATAGAAAAAGTTGAAAACATTGTGGCAAAAGGTGAAACTGCTCGTTTGGAGCAATTTCTCCTTTTTTCGCAATATTTTCAAAAGTCGTTTACTGCAGTTGCGTCAGAATGTGTGTACAAGTGGGAAAGGGTTTAATTGATCCATATCAAAAACAATTGTATTACCTGTAAATAGAGCAATGAACAAATATGCAAGGCCAACAAGCTCACAGGCAGTTGTAGCTTCAGGCCAGTTACCAGATGTTTATGTTGCGGTTTTATGAAAAATTTGATTCTTTCCCACATACAACCAAATCTGAAGCAGACGACTGAAACAGTGTTCTTAAAAATATGGAAATCTCTATGAATTACGGTATAATTGTTGGATAGAATAAAAATCATTTTGGCTTGAGAAGAAATAGCTTACCATTTGTAATTTCTCCTTTTGCGTTATTTAAGTTTATGCTGATGCGACAAAATGCATCTGTATGTGTGAAAAAGGTTTAAACCTTCCCCTCATACAACAAATCTGCAGCAGACGACTTTGAAAACATAGTGGCAAACACCTGAAAAATCTCCATAAAGGATAGCTTAACTGTTAAATAAAGTTGAAAACATTGTGGCCAAAGGAGAAATTGCTCATCTACTTTTGCCACAAATATTTCCAAAAGTTGTCCACTGCAGATTCGTCAAAATGTGCCTACCAGTGGGAAAGGGTTAGCACATTGAATGAATCGGACATTTTTTTTAAAGTGCATAATTATGGTGACATGGATTTTCATGGCATTCCTGTTCTAGGTGACATGAAGGGTAACTGATATAGAACAACAAAGGTTACAGTTCTAGCCTTTTGTCACAAGTCGCTCCTTTTTATTAGATGGCCATTTAAGACTCGGATGATTTAAGCTTCACTGTCCAAAATTGCAAAGGGTAGAGCGTCTGCCTCGGGTGCGGGAGGTTGCGGTTTTGATCCCCGGCTGGGTCATACCAAAGACTTTGAAAATGGTAGTAATGGCTGCTCTCTTTGGCGCTCAGGGTTGCAGGTTTAGCATTAAGACTGACTGGCTGGTGTCAGGACAAATGGGCCAGTAGTACTCTAACCAGGTAACTTACCCAGGAAACGCCGTTATATAACTAAACTGAAACTGCAATTATAAAGACCCTTTTTAGTCAGGTGAGTCTAATATAAGTGCAGTATTTCAGGAATGAGCAAATCTTATGAACATGTTTTTGATGTATAAGACTGCCACTTTTGAAAGCAATGAAATCTTGTAGAATTGCATGGTCATTATTAATGAGCCATTTCCCCTTTAGTAAGTTTTTAAATCTATTCAATAAATCAGGGACACTATTATTACATAGTGTAATATAGTGTCCCTGGATAAATATACTTTCATTTATAGACATATTCTGTCTTTTCGCCTAGATGTTTTGTATGTCATCTGATGAAGATTGTCTTTATGAGGGAAAGGGGCTATATAAACCTGCAGGGAATTTGATCTTCCTGCATACTAAACATGTTAACCTTTTCCCTCATATAGACTCTTTCTGACGCCTCTGCAGCAGACGGCTTTTTGAAAACATAGTGACAAAAGAAGAAATTGCTCAAAACGAGCAATTTCTCCTTTTGCCACAATGTTTTTCACTTTTAGCCATAGGTTATCCATTCAATTAAAGAGATTTTCTATTTTTTTACACAAGATGTTCAAAGTCGGCTGCAGCAGAATTGTCGTATGGGGGAATGGGTTAACATTGTGATTCTTAACACTTACCCACACATACCGGACGCATTTGCAGCAGACCACTTCTGTAAACATAGCGAGAAACTTTACTTTTCCCACTATGTTTTCAATTCTATTCAATAATCAGAGATCTACTTATATTACTGAGGTTTTCAATATTTTTGTCTCAAAGGTTTTCAAAGTCATCTGTGGCAGATTTGTTGTATATAGGAGAGGGATAAACAGTTAACCCCCCTTTTCCCTCATACAACAATTCTGCAGCAGACGACTTTGAACCTATTTTGTCGAAACAGAAAATCTCCATAAGTGAATGGATAACCTATGACAAAAAGTGGAAAACATTGCGGCAAAAGGAGAAATTGCACGTTTTGTGCAATTTCTTCTTTTGTCACTATGTTTTCAAAAAGCCGTCTGCTGCAGAGGCGTCAGAAAGCGTCTATATGAGGGAAAGGGTTAACAAAAAAAGTGTTTTTATGCTCTCAGAAAATTGTGTAGTCACTGTGCATTGTCTGTCTTTGCGTGTGCATTTCCGTCTGTGCATGTTAATCCTTTCCCACTTGCAGACGCATTTTGAAGCATCTACAGCAGACTGCCTTTGAAACATTGTGGCAAAAGGGTAAATAGCTCATCATGAACAATCTCTCCTTTTGCCATAATGTTTTTCATATTTTTGAAAAGATGTTTTCAAGGTCGTCTGCTCCAGATTTGTTGTATCTGGGAAAGGGTAAATTAACTTAATTCTATCTAAACAGGTTAGTTAATCTCCTGATATCATATGAGAAAACACCAAAATGGGATCCCACTCATGACTTACAGTCTTGATGGAATGCCCTTCTTTCCGACGTTTGTCAAAAATCACTGTGACGAGCGTCATTCGTCTTCCACGTCTTACCGCCTATGTGGAAAAGCCGCCAGTTGCTTGGAAATTCTGTTGTGTGGAGTAATGGCGTTGAAAAGCCAGGAAACACATGAGTAGTTAAATTGGTCGTCGTAATATGACATAAAAGTTGTTGAAAACGGCGTTAAACCCCAATCAATCAATCAACTTTGGAAGGGACATTAACCAGCCTAATACTGATTTGTGACCTAAGGATTTTTAGCTCACCTATGCACGAAATGAAAGGTGAGCTATTGTGATCACATTTTGTCCGGCGTCCGTCGGTCATGCGTCGTCAACATTTCAGCTTGTTAACACTCTACAGGCTACATTTTGCATCCAATCTTCATGAATGTGTATCAGAACATTCATCTCCATCAAATCTTGGACAAGTTCGAAACTGGGCCATATGAGATCAAAAACGATGTCACTAGGTCAAATTGAAGCGAAATCTTGTTAACACTCTGGAGGCCACATTTTCAACTTGAACATATTGAAACTTTATCATAATGTTTGTCTTGATGATATGTAGATCAAGTTCGAACATGGGTCATGTCGGGACAAAAAGTAGGTCACTAGGTCAAATTGAAGGAAAATCTTGTTAACACTCCAGAGGCCGCAATTTTGTCAGAATGTTTGTCTTAACAATATCTAGGTCAAGTTCGAATATGGGTCATATTGGGTCAGAAACTAGGTCACTAGGCCAAATTGAAGGGTAATATTGTTAACACTGTAGAGGCCGCATGTTTTGCTTCAGCAGCTTGAAATTTGGTAATAATGATATCTAGGCCAAGTTCGAATATGGGTCATGCGGGGTCAAAAACTAGGTCACTAGGCCAAATTAAAGGAAAATCTTGTTAACACTTTGGATGCCGCATTTTTTGCTTCAGCAGCTTGAAATTTGATCAGAATGTTTGTCTAAATGATATCTAGGCCAAGTTCGAATATGTTCATGCCGGGTTAAAAACTAGGTCACTAGGCCAAATTGAAGGGTAACTCTTGTTAACACTCTAGAGGCATTTTCAGAAGTTTGAAATTTTGCCAGAATGTTTGTCTTAAAGATATCTAGGTCAAGTTTGAATATGGGTCATATTGGGTCAGAAACTAGGTCACTAGGCCAAATTGAAGGAACATCTTGTTAACTCTGAAGAAGATGGATTTTTGCTACAGCAGCTTGACATTTACTGAGAATGTTTATCTAAATGATATCTAAGCCAAGTTCGAATATGGATCATGTAGGGTCAAAAACTAGGTCACTAGGCCAAATTGAAGGAAAATCTTGTTAACAACTTTGGATGCCGCATTTTTTGCTTCAGCAGCTTGAAATTTGGTCAGAATGTTTGTCTGAATTATATCTAGGTCAATTTCGAATATGGGTCATATTGGGTCAGAAACAAGGTCAATAACGAAAAAAATTGTTCAAACTCCGGAGGCCGCATTTTTACTTTGAGCAAGTTGAAAATTTGTCAGAATGTTGTCTTGATGATATCTTGTCCATGTTGGAATATGGGTCATATCAGGTAAAAAGATATAGATCACTAGGCCAAATGAAGGAAAATCTTGTTAACACTGTGTAGGTTGCATTCAGAATAATTGTCTTGATGTGTTTTGCATTACAGTACATTGTATAATTAAGGTGAGCGATCCAGGGCCATCATGGCCCTCTTGTTTTGAATAAGTGTCATTGTGGGTTCATATCAAAGACTATAACATTGGTAGCTAATATATGGCTTCCCCTCTTCGTTGCTCAGTTTTGCATAGATATTATAACGACTGAAGGCTGGTGTCAGGATAAGCTTACCAGCAGTACTGGTAATGTACTCAGGTTATTCAGTGCTATATGACTGAAATACTTTTGAAAACTTCGTGACATACCATACAGACAATTCTGTTGCCGTGATATAACTGAAGAACAGTTGAAAATGATGTTACCCCCCATTTGTAGTACAAGTATGATTTAAGGACTGCAGGAGGGAACCTGTCAGTAACATAAGCAAAGATTAACAGACGAGACAGCAACCAGATGCTCTCTTATAATTTTGGGGAGCAAGAAAGTCATGTTTCTGTTGTAACATGAGCTAATGAGCTATTTGAAACAGTATACTCAAATCGTGAAAACGTGAAACAGACAATTGGATTAACTTCGACCTAGAAGATAATCATAGTGTATGTTGTCTAATCTTTTCAATTTTATAAACACTGTTGGGACTAGTTTGCTTGTTTGTTTGTATGGTGCTTTGTTCCAATTCCATCTTATTTCAGTTAACCCTTTCCCTCATACGACAATTCTGCAGCAGATAACTTTGAAAATACTTTGTCAAAAATAGAAAGTCTCTATAATTGAATGGATAATCTATGATATAAAGTGGAAAACATCGTGGCAAAAGAAGAAATTGCTTGTTTTGAGCAATTTCTTCTTTTGTCACTATGTTTTCAAAATGCGGTCTGCTGCAGAGGCGTCAGAAAGCGTCTATATGAGAGAAGGGGTTAAATTACTGCGTGTTCCTGGGTCAATTACCAGTACTTGCTGGTAAGAGTATTCGGGTACCATCACATCAGACATTATGTTATAATCCCAGCCACTACTACCCTAGTCTTTGGTATGAGTTAACCGGATATTCGAACCCTGGTTTCCCATTCTTGAGGCAGACACTTTGAATTTACTTTGAATTTATCACCAGGGAACACATTCGGTGGTGGCGTCCACTTGTCCACTCTCTATAGTCAACCAGTTTTTACTTCACCAAAGTTTATAATACCAGTAGCATAATCACAGGAATAGAGCTGTCATTTGTATATATCCTTCGTAATAAAGAGGACCCGCCTCGGAGTTGTAGTGGTAGAGCGTCCGGTGCGGTAGGTTGTTGGTTTGATCCGCAGCTGGGTCATACCAAAGACTTTAAAAATGGTAGTAATGGCTGCCCCTCCTAAGCTCTCAAGGTTGCCTGGTTTGCATTTTGACTGACGGCCGGTGTCAGGATAAACGGACAATTAGTACTGGTAATTCACCCAGGAAACCACTGTGATATAAATGGACAATTAGTACTGGTAATTCACCCAGGAAACACTGTGATATAAATGGACAATTAGTACTTGGTAATTCACGCCAGGGAACACTGTGATATAATGGATAATTAGTACTGGTAATTCACCCAAGAAACACTGTGATATAAACGGACAATTAATACTGGTAATTCACCCAGGAAACACTGTGATATAAATGGACAATTAGTACTGGTAATTCACCCAGGAAACACTGTGATATAAATGGATAATTAGTACTTGGTAATTCACACAGGAAACACTGTGATATAAATGGACAATTAGTACTGGTAATTCACCCAGGAAACACTGTAATATAAATGGACAATTAGTACTGGTAATTCACCCAGGAAACACTGTGATATAAACGGACAATTAGTACTGGTAATTCACCCAGGAAACACTGTGATATAAATGGATAATTAGTACTGGTAAGTCACCCAGGAAACACTGTGATATTAATGGACAATTAGTACTGGTAATCACCCAAGGAAACCCACTGTGATATAAATGGACAATTAGTACTGGTAATTCACCCAGGGAACACTGTGATATAAATGGATAATTAGTACTGGTAATTCACCCAGGAAACACTGTGATATAAACGGACAATTAATACTGGTAATTCACCCAGGAAACACTGTGATATAAATGGACAATTAGTACTGGTAATTCACCCAGGAAACACTGTTATATAAACGGACAATTATTACTGGTAATTCACCCAGGAAACACTGTGCTATAAACGGACCAATAGTACTGGTAATTCACCCCAGGGAACACACTTGTGAATATAAATGGACAATTATTACTGGTACTTCACCCAGGAAAAACTGTGATATAAATGGACAATTAGTACTGGTACTTACACCCAGGAAAACACTGATGATATAAATGGACAATTAGTACTGGTAATTCACCCAGGAAACACTGTGATATAAATGGATAATAGTACTGGTAATTCACCCCAGGAAACACTGTGATATAAATGGACAATTAGTACTGGTAATTCACCCAGGAAACACTGTGATATAAATGGACAATTAGTACTGGTACATTCACCCAGGAAACACTGTGATATAAACTGGAAATAGTTGATGAAAGCGGCTATAAAACACCAACCAATCAACCAAAGTGGAAACATTGTTTGTTGGCATAACTGTCTTGGCCAAACTTGACTTTGGTTTAAACTCAAATAATTTATACCTGTACTAACTATTCAAGGCTTAAGGATATATTCAATAAATGCATGAATGGCATGGTACTTGAATGGATAACCAGTCTGACTAAAGTGAAAACCATTGTGGCAAAAGGAAGAAATTGCTCGTTTTGAGCAATTTCTTCTTTTTTTTGACACTATGTTTTCAAAAAGCCCGTCTGCTGCAGAGGCGTCCAGAAAGCGTCAATATGAGGGAAAGGGTTAAATTGCATATATGGCTTTAATATTTTTTCAGCTATTCAGATAATAGAAGATCATGTTACCCTCTCTCTGCAAATGAAAGGCTTTGATAATCCCTATCCGGATAATACGATATCATGTTACATCTCTCTGCCACTGAAAGGCCTTGATAATCCCTATTTAGATATGACTAGCGGCTGGGAATTTGGGGGTATTATATAGTGCATCTGGGTTATTGAGAAGACCTTCACTTTGGGCCTATATGATATATAGACTTAACCTTTTCCCCTCATATATACGCTTTCTGACGCCTCTTCAGCAGACGGCTTTTGGAAAACATGTGGCAAAAGGAGAAATTGCATGTTCTTGTTGTCATAGGTTATCCATTCAATAATGGAGATTTTCTATGTTTTGACAAAATACGTTTCAAAGTCGTCTGCTGAAGAATTGTCGTATCAGTGGCCCAGGCATTACTGACTACAGATTATTATTATTTATTTTATTTTTTTTCAATGTTCAATTTCTTTAATACTCCCAGTTTGTACCTGGACAAAAACATGAGTAAATACAATTTAGCATTACAAACGGCGAAAAC